>JARJHM010000374.1:0-311010 GCA_033356055.1 Carex pumila
AGATTAGTGAAGTAGGTTTGAGGTTGCTTGAGGGATTTTGAAGTTTTAAGCTCTCACAACAATGGAGTAGGCTAAGCTCTCAGAAAATCGCTTTAGAAATGATTAGGGTCGGCTGAGATAGATTTGAAAGTGATCCCTTCAATCTATTTATAGTGGCAGCTCAAAAATGAGCTGTTTGATATAAAACGTTACCAACGTTTTATCAAACGTTACCAACGTTTTATTCAAATACGATTTAGGGTTTTAATTCTCTGACAGCTTAGAAAACGTTACATAACGTTTTATAACCGTTGTAACGTTTTACAAACGTTATAACGGTTGTATAACGTTATAACGTTATAACTTGATTCTTTTGAGGCTTCTTATTATTTTAAAACGTTACCAACGTTTTAAAAACGTTCATAACGTTTTATCTCAATTTAATCAACCTCACACATACTTTACCAAGCATTTGATTTTACAATATGTATTCTTGATAAAGGTCTTCATGATTTCTTCAGTCCAAGCTTATTATTCAACAGTTCTTACTCTTCTTGGACCTACATATTCTCAAAATAGAAGAAATTGTAAAATTCAATAATTGTATGTTTTTGCAAATTAGTCAAATAGACGTAAAAGATTATTGTACGAACAACAGTCTGGTGGGTCCCATGTTCCCTTGCCTTGTAAATACTATGGTGGGACCCACGTTTGCTCCTTGCAAATAGTATGATGGGACCCGCACTCTATTCCCTTGCATATACTCCAAACTGGGTCAACTCTCGAAGTAGTTGCATGGCTAGTTATTGCTTGACAAGCCTCATGTAACAAACTTTTTGCATGGTTGCCCTTGTAAATACTGACTATTTGTATGGAAGGCACTTGCATGTTTGCACTTGCATAGTTAACGCCATGCAAAAAGCCATTTTGGGGCTTGTTGCATGACAAATGCCATGCAATAAGCCATTTTCGTTGTCATGCAATAAACGATTATTCTAGTAGTGTGGGGCAAAGTCTTGGGTTGTTGACAGCGAATTTTTCCTTCCAAGTTCCAACACATTTATCACATGTGAGGGTCCCTTGATCAATGAGGCCCACATAATGACATGCATATATGACTTCTAATCAAAATAATCTCCGCTAGTAGATGTAGATCCAACTTCCAAGAAAGAATTCACTGCTGTATGGACCCGGGACTGGAGACCAATTCCTGTATAAATAGAATCATAGAATACCTCGTCCACCTTACGAGAGTCCAAATGAACAAAAGTGAGGTGGTGACTTGAGATAAGACCTCTGTACGTGCGTATCAAATGGAACCCTCCGCCTCTGTCGACGACAAGCCCAGTTCCTCCACCAATGGACGCTGCGCTGATGCGTGCAAAAGCGTATGTACAAAGTTTCAGTACAATAAGATGTACCTTTTAAACCTTTAATATGCGTTTGAGTTAAATTGCAAGTGCACAATTCTATCAAAGTAGTATTTTAGGTATCGATCCACAGAGAGTACAATAAAAACTTAGTTCAAACTTTAGTAATAAATTTCAGAAAATAAAATAAAGTAAAGTGCAATAAAAGTAAATTGGGGGGTTTGTTCTAACAATTCCTAAGGTTGGGTTCAATACCCAAAAGAAAGGAGTTTGAAACAATAATTGTAAATACAAGTAAAAGAAGGGAATTGGTTTGCTTTCAAGATTTAGAGATCTAGGGGTCTTTTGTCTACAATTCCTTGCTAACTCTATTAATTCGGTATTTGTTTGAATTCATATATGATTTGATGAGGTTTCTAACCTAATATGTTATTAAGGGTTACTTTCGTAAATTAATAACGTGCCTAGGTAACTTGAACTTCTCAATGAAGTTCCCCACCCTAGCTACCTAGACCTATAAGCTCTTGTTAGTCTCTCCTCTCCTCAAATATTGGTACTTCGCAATTAAGTCCATCATACCAATATCCGATTTGAATTGAGATGTCCTAATTAGGGTTTGACTTCACGATTAGGTTCTTCACCAAATTCCTAACCTTAATTTCTATAGTTCCAGCTTAGATTAAATTGTTTACAATCTTAACCTAAACCTAAGGTATTTGCATTCATAGTTTGGTACTATCCTATTGATCACAGTCAATTTTGGTTCTTTCGAATCCAAAATGGGATACTACAATTCAAGTACTAACTATGTAATTAATACAAATGATTAAATCACAGAAATTAACAATCAAATCCCATAAAACAATCATAATAAAAACAAATAACTGAAAAAATAGAATTAAACAAGTTCATGCATTGACCTAAACCCCTAGAGAGAGAACTACTCCCTCATGGAGAGATCCATTACAAAAATTGGCAAAAATAAGAAGAAATGAAATAAAGAAATGATTACACCCTTTATTGAATCAAGACCCTCTATCTTGCCGAATCCTTGCTTGAAAGCTTTCCTTTTCTCCAGAATTTATCGCTAAGAATTGTGTGTGTAGGGAGAGAATGAGAAGGGAAGAGATGATGGATGGGATGAGATGAGATGAGTGTGGATGATGATCTTTGCAAAGAGATGCCTTGAATGAAGAATGAATCCCCTCTTTTATAGCCAAGGACCATGCCCAATTAAGAGCCTAGAAAGTGAAGTTAGTGGGTGTTATATTTGGATTATTTTCCAAGATTTTCTTGTCCACATTCGGATGTAAAAACGTGTCATTGGTGCGCCAAAAATAGAAACCGTGTTGAAAACGTGTATTTCTGGCTGTCTGCGAGTTTAGTGCGTCCAACCGACTCCAAAGTCCTTTTCTAGTTTCTCATGTTGTAGATCTTCTTGCTAGCTTTCCAAAAAGTGGTCGCAATCCTAAATCGGAGTTACGAGTCAAAAGTTATGACCGTTTTAAGTTCAGACTCTATTTTTGGCTGACTGCTACAGTGCGTCCGCACTGCAATCCGCATTGATACAGTACAATCTGCACTGCGTCCTCACAATCCGCACTGCTACAGTACCATCAGCGCTGGGATCCGCACTGCATCTTCACTATCCGCACTGTAGATGCATCGAGATCCGCACTAGGCTCGGACTTTTCCTGTGCGACCAGAGTGCGGCTACATCGAGATCCGTGCATCCGCACAGATTTTTATGTATAGCTTATTGTACCTTTTTATAATTGGCACGCGTCCAGAAATCCATTTAAGTACTTATTTTGGCCATATTCCAAACCGTGTGTTCGCAGTGGGCATTTTTCTTTGGTTTTCTTCATTTTCTGTAAGTTAAAACCAACCAAACACAATAACTTGATCCTAGATATAATCTATTCATTTTATATTCAAAATACAAGATATTTGGTGTTATTTCGTGATAAAAATCAAATCGAATATATATATAATTTAGGCCTATCATGCGCATCGGATCTGAACGGGGCCCACTTACTCCCCTTAGCCAAACGGCCTCTGCATAGGGTGTGCCTGGCGCGGAGTTCGTGCACCATGAGGCAGGGGTTGCGCGGCTGAACAACGGTAGCTTTGGGTCGTGCCCAGCATCAGTGCTCCAGGTGCAAGGAGAGTTCCAGCAGCTGTTCCTAGCCCAGCCAAACGCCTTCTACTTCAATACGCTGCAGCCAGCACTGGAGAGATCGCGGCGGGCACTGATGCCCTTCATTGGCCTCAAGGAATCAGAATCATCAACAGAAGTGGCGTTGGTGGACAATGCAACGACCGCAGCAGCCATTGTGCTGCAGCACATGGCCTGGCAGTTCACCGAGGGGACCTTCCACAAAGGTGACGTTGTGCTCATGCTGCACTATGCTTATGGTGCTGTCAAGAAGTCTATCCATGCGTATGTCCCCCGTGCCGGTGCCCATGTCATTGAGGTCCCCCTCCCATTCCCCCTCTCCTCCCCTGATGACATCATCCGCGAGTTTCGCAACTCCCTCCAGCTTTGCAACTCTAATTTTTTATTTATTTTGTTTCTTCTTTTATATCATATTTCTACATGCATGTGCTTATTAGCTCTGTAAATATGGCTGCCTGGTTATATCCAAACTTATCAGTATCACTTAGTTAATTCATTCCTACTACTTATGCTCCCTCTTAGTCCTCTAGTCCTAGTCCCTCTCTTCCATCTAGCAATATATATTGCTTGTTTCATGGTTGCCTATGATAGTATCTCATGTACTGCATATATAGCATGCAATTGCCAGTTTGACTTCTACTCACAACATTTATATTGATTGTCAACTGCTACATTAATTTTTGCAGGTCGGCGTGTCTGTATGGCAGTGATCGATCACATCACCTCCATGCCTTGTGTGGTAGTCCCTGTCCTCGAGCTGGTCCAAATCTGCCGTGAGGAAGGGGTCGACCAGGTCTTCGTTGACGGGGCCCAGGCCATCGGCAATATGGAAGTGGACGTGGAGGCTATCGGAGCTGATTTCTATACCAATACCCTGTACAAGTGGTTCTTCTGCCTGTCAGCTGTTGCCTTCCTTCACTCCTGCAAGGGAAGATCTACCAGCCTCCACCACCCTATCGTCTCTCATGAGTATGGCAACGGTCTTCCTATGGAATCTAGCTGGATTGGGACCCGGGACTACAGTGCCCAGCTTGTGGTCCCCGATGCAATCGACTTTGTGAATCAGTTTAAGGGTGGGAGCGAAGGCATCCGTAAGAGGAACCATGGGAAGGTGGTGGAAATGGGGAGAATGCTAGCGCAAGCATGGGGTACTGACCTGGGGGTCCCTCCTGAGATGAGCGGGAGCATGGTCATGGTTGGCTTGCCAGGATGCCTGGGAATCTGCTTTGACTCTGATTCAATGAAGCTGCGGAGACTACTGAGGGAGGACTACAAAGTGGTGGTACTCATTTATTATAACTCCAGGAGGAGGGTGGAGGCTGGAGATCAAGAAGAAGGGTCCACACGCGTTACTGGGTACGCCAGAATTTCATACCAGGTGTAAATGTGGAGGCCGAGTACTTTCTGCACAGAGATGCCATCACCAAGCTTGTAAACAATGGCTTCAATTGTGCCATGCTTAATTAGTTAAACTTCAACGCAAGGTTCTCTCTCTCACGCACGCACACAGTTTCTTGAATTGCATATGATTTTACTTGTCCATTAATTAGTTCTTGTGCATGTTGATGGAATATATGGAGGAAAATTTTACATTTAGCCCCCCCATGAATTAATCATGTAGCTAGATGGATCTCTATTGTAATCAGATGAAATAAGCGCGTGAAATTAATTAATGTGTATTCTATAGAATTAAATGGATGAATATTGAAGTAGGATATATTAATTCCACTAATCCATAATTCCCTGTAATAAGGCTGCTAGCTAGCTAGTGGGTCTATTTCATTTCATTGAACTAGCTAAGAATAAAGCACACAAGTTCACCCTTCCCTAACGTTAGTGGTTAAAACTTAAAAAAGTCCCAACAAATTTGCAAAATCCTTCATTTTTTATATGTAATTATTATGTTTTCATTTTTTAAATATTAATAATTTTAAATCTAAATCAATTGTCAAAATAAACACAGTAAAAATGTAATTTATGTTTACGGCATTTTGACTTTATTTTATACACAATGAATAACTCGTAAAATTTTATTTTTAAAAATCAATGTTCTCATCGTGATAAAGTTAGATTACCTTTGT
The DNA here is from genome assembly GCA_033356055.1 of Carex pumila. Taxonomy (NCBI): domain Eukaryota; kingdom Viridiplantae; phylum Streptophyta; class Magnoliopsida; order Poales; family Cyperaceae; genus Carex; species Carex pumila. The sequence continues at coordinate 5,610 of JARJHM010000374.1, forward strand.
TTTTCATGTACATTTTCAGGAAGTTATATAGATTAATTAACCATCTTATTTCGTTATTGATTTTGTTTTTTTAATCTTCACAGAAATTGTGAACAGTTCTAGAACATTTTTTTTTCCTTACCAACTGTATTACTACCACATCTCATTTTGTTATCGATTTTTCAAACTTCTATTTTTATTGTTGAGAATTAAAAAAAAAAAATAGACATGTGATAAAAATATGAAAAACTGAGAAGTATAAAGCCTTCTCATCCCAAAATACTTAACTTGATGTGGGGTCTGAATCTTCTAAGGCTATGCTTCACAACGGAGGATAAATTTCTCATTAAAGGGAAGGAAGATGAGAGTTCGGAGGGGGATGCAGCCTCCCGAACAGTAATTTTATACTTCAAATTGGGGGTGACAAAAGTTGGAGAAAATCAACGCTACGCGATTCTACTCTCCCCTCTAAACAGTAGTTCTTCATCTCTGCTCCCTCTCCGGATCTTCTTTTCTGAAGCAGAGGAAATCTTCGGGCAAAACCGGGCTGGGTGAGTGTCTCCCTCTCACAGTAATTTTTCCTTCTCTTTCTTCTGTCTCCCTTCGTCTGGAGCACGTCCTAAAGTAACTCAATTTTTGAGTTTTGCATCGGGACCGTCCAATTTGAATTTTTCGTTCATGATCGTCTCGGGATTCAAATTCATTGCTCGGGATGTGTGCACTCCACTTTGGATGAATTGTCGTGAATTCGAATCGAACAGTCCCAATCTAAAATCCAAAACTTGGATTACTTCAATGATCTGAATTCATTTGTGTTCAGTAAAAGTAGTTTGTAAAGGAGTTACAAATTGTCAAATAATACTAAGAAACATATTTTAATACAACCATTGCCCATTGGTAACTTGTGATCGAACATAATGAATACATGACATTTGACATTGGCTACATATATATGACGATTTTCTTATTATTTATTAGGCATCTTTGACCATACTATACATATAAGGACAAACTCGATCTGGTTTCATTGGTCCCAAGTTGAATCTGGACAAAGAGTAATTATATATCGAAATTCACCCTATAAACTTATTTTATTTTATTTTTTGAAAGATAAAATTTAACCTAAATACCTTTTTTTTAGTAAAATTAGGGGCAAAACAAAAAACAAAAAATGAGATAGGAAGACTGGATAAATAAGTATTATATAATTTTATTTAATGAGAAGAATAATAGTATAATATTTTTAAAAATTATAATTTTAAAGGACAAAGCTAATTGTTTTTTTTTTTTAATTTATAGGAGTGCTTAGTACCTATGTTCCTCTATTTATATATTTCTATTCACATTCAGATTTTATATCTGTAACCTCCTACACATAAGGTATTGGTTCAGGGGCAGACCTATATGGTTCTAGGGAGGGCAGTTGTTCTTCCTGAATTTTGAATTTTAGTATTGATCTATCGGTCCTAATCGACTTTACTCCTCTTCTGAATTTTTTTTGTCACCCTCTGGATGTTTGATTTGTAATTCAAATTAAATTTAGTGTAAGAATCAAAATAAGTTTTTTGAATTAGAACTGATAATTAGAATTATAAGTTAGAGCATCATAAATTAGAAGTTAGAGTATTAAAAAAATATAAGTCAAAGTATTATTTTTTGAGAAATGTTCCTGTACCCCGAGCCACCAAACCCGAGCCCGTCCCCGAACTGGTTTAATTGGGTTTAACTGTCCGCTAATAACGGTAATTTATTAATTTTTCATTAATTAACGAATTGCTGTTTTAATGCATTGCAGTTTTACATTGATTGCTTTAAATGTTAGCTTTGCATGCTTTTGTCTTGCGCTTTAATTTCGTGGACAGTCTGTTAGAAATAGTTGTAATCACCAATCCCCGAATTAGTCCTCCAGATTGTTAATGGTCCTCAATTCATTAATTAGCTACTTACTTGAATGTACTTTAAAGTACTTTAAAGTACAATTTAAACCCAGTTAGCTCGGGGACGTGATGGGGGATTGGTTCGAATTTTAATTATGCAAATTAACAGCTTTTTATATTTAATAACTAAAAATACAATCTCCATTTTGAACAAGTAATCTATTAAATGAAGATTTTTCAATGTTTGTAAACACAGGTTTATATGCTTTAAAATATATTTGAAGAATAAGTTTTAAAATGTGTTTGTAAACACAGGTTTATATATTTGTAACACAGATTTTTTAATTTTTGTAAACACTGGTTTATATGCTTTAAAATGTGTTTGTAAACACAAGTTTATATGCTTTACACACAAGTTTATATGCTTTAAAATGTTGTTTTCTTGCCAGTATATATTGGTTTACTTGCACAGGTTTATATGCTTTACACACAGGTTTATATGCTTTAAAATGTTGTTTTCTTGCTAGTATATATTGGTTTACTTGCACAGGTTTATATGCTTTACACACAGGTTTATATGCTTTAAAATGTTGTTTTCTTGCCAGTATATATTGGTTTACTTGCACAGGTTTATATGCTTTACACACAGGTTTATATGCTTTAAAATGTTGTTTTCTTGCCAATATATATTGGTTTACTTGCACAGGTTTATATGTTTTACACACAGGTTTATATTGTTTTGTAAACAATTGTTGTTTCGAAGTAGTAGTTTCATTGTTATTTAATAGAGTTTTACATGCTTAGAAATTGGCATTGTTGGGACAAAATCTAAATTTATGATTGTTTCGAAGTAGTAATTTTATTGTTATTTAACAGAGGTTTGCATGCTTAGAAATTGTAATTGTTGGGATTTTGACTAACATAAAATAATTGATGAGGCTGCTAACAATTGTTGTTTCGAACCAGTAGTTTCATTGTTATTTAATAGAGCTTTGCTTGCTTAGAACTAGTAGTTTTGACTAACATAAAATTCAGAGCTGTAAACATTTTGGTGGGGGACATGCTCGGGTATTGGTACAAATTTAGAGCTTTAAATTTTATGCTTGGGGACGAATTCGGGGATTCGTTTTTATTTTAAAAAATGAAAAATTAACTCATTTACAATGAAAGTTAAACACTTGAACGTAGTTGTTTAAACGCTTTCCTTTATATGTTTAAATTATCCGATTGTTTCACTACATTTGGTGGTGCCTTTGTTAATTTTTTTAACAGAGCGTTTTTCTCTTCATGCAGCAAAATTATGTATAATAAAGAAAGATTGATACTATTATTGCGCTATATAAAGTAAAACTTGATCTTTTTATCGCCGACATTCTAGAAAGTTGGGGGACGCGTGCGGGTACTTTGTTTGGGGTACAATTATCAGCTTCCTTATTTTTTTTATCGAGTACCTAATTAGTTAATGAGTTTAAATCCGACTAACTATTTAAATTCAATTCGATATTTTTTTATTGATTTACCACTGAATGAAAACTGATTAATATCTGAAATTAGAATACCAAACACATCTCAATCCTCGGAGATAGTTTCCGGAGCGATATAAAAGAAGTCCTAATTTAGTAGTTGGTAATAGATATTAATAAACAAACAAACGTGTTCACGTTTTGGACACACATAATTGAGCTTCTTTCGTAGCGGAAATAATTGCCCATGCTCAGAGTGACTTGCTCTTGCATTGCGGCCTTGCTGGCTCCATTTATATGTCGATTCTCAGCTCGAAAAGAGCCGAAATTTTTATTAATATAAAATTAATTAAATAAATATTGATAATTGAGAATGAATTTGAGTTTACGTAATAGTTTATAATGTCATCTAAACGTTATAGACTATTACAATCTGATTAGCAATAAACTAATTACCGCACTTATTAATTAACTAGAAAAAAATTACTGGACTTGATATAGAGTATCACGTCGAGGCATCGACAAGCACATTAATAAGCGTAAGTAGTCCGTATCCTTTGTCTCTCATGTTGCCACCTATATAATATTGTTGGACGTGATTATCAATCGCGTCCAGTAATCTTGTTTTTATAGTTAATTAATAAGTGCAGTAATTAGTTTATTGCTAATTAGGCTGTGATAGTCTATAACGTCCAAAGAATGTTATAAATTTTTTTCGTTTTCTTATATCTCAAAAAAACTCAGATTCGTTCTCCATTATCGATATTTATTTAATTAGTTTTCTATTAACAAAAATTTCAGCAAAAAGAGCAGGGTCACATATTTTATATAATAATTTTAATAAATTTTTAATGTAGAAGATATGGGGTTGATCGGTGATGGCTTTTGTTAAGTCTCCTTAAAGTTAAAGGAGTCTCTTTTAACTTTCTTAGCTACTTAATTCTGCTTAATACTACTTTCTTAGTGTAGATTAAGATAGCTTCTTTTAGCCTCATTTTGCTCAGATCTTAATTCACTACTTCTTTAAGAAACAACTCTCATTTTTTTAATTTTCTTTAAGGGGAAATTTCATATTTTGCCCTTTTTTTTCAAAACATATAACAAAATACCTTTTTTTCTCAAAAATCTTAACAAAATGCTCTTGTAGACCCCACTTTTCTCCTCTCTTACCCTCCCACCCACTCCTCTCATGCTACTCATCTTTAAAAAATTTTGGAAGGTACAATTTTTTAAATTTTAACAATGTGGGAAAATTTGGTTATCTTCATGATAAACGTTCCATTTTTTTTTAAAATAATACAATTGTCTATGGTACGTATAAATATAAAATTTGGTACATCATCATCATGATTGTTTGCTCCACCATCAAAATAAAAATTATGTAACCGTTGAATTATATTTGGAATGGACAAATGGAAGGACAATCGATGAAGTACTGATCACAAATTATTTTTTAACATAATCATCTACATACAATGAGCAAAACAAAAAAAACAAAAAAAAATTGATTTTATTATAGTAAACCCCCTCTCCCCAGCCCCCAGTATACTTTATTTGCAACCTTTAAATTCAAATTCAACTTGGCTGAATCAACATGTGATATGCGATAATTTGCCTTGCAAATTTATGATGAACATGAGTAGACTGTACTGAGCATTTCTCTCAGTTTGGATTTAATTTATGATATATACAATACTTCTACAACAAATTTAATTCTCATTTTAATGTTACATACTTATATGTTAAAAAAATCATTGTAAGAATATTTTAGAATGCAACAATAATTTTATCAATACAACAAGAAACATTAGTACTAGTGAATTAATACAAATTGAAACTTCAAATGTGTAAAAGAAATAAATTAAAAAAGTATAAAAATAAAATTGCATCCATTAATTTAAAAAATATAATAATATTATTAATCTATATAGGATGAAATGGTAAAAAAATCAAACGTTTTAAGATTCTTAAAATTGCACCTTCTCAAAAAATTTTAAAGATGAGTAAAATGAGGGGAGAGGGAGGAAGGGTAAGAGAAGAGAAAAGTGGAGTCCACAAGAGTATTTTGTTAAGATATTTGAGAAAGGGATATTTTGTTCTATGTTTTGAAAAAGAAGGACAAAATGTGAAATTTTCCTTCTTTAAGTATCTTAATTTCTTATTCCTTCCTTTAGCTTACTAAACAGTCCCTCATTAACTCAGATTAATATTTAATGTTTCATGTGTTGTGGGGATTAGTATGAGTTTAATTCTACCGAACAAATCTTAGCACTATATAATATCCTGATTTATCATTTATTGAAGCTTGCGTGCTCTAGCCAGTTGGAGATATTTATTTCAAACAAACTTCACCTTTTGTCCTCGCGCACTTCTACAGTTGTACACATTTGATTGAGTGAGCTTACGGTTGCAAAATACTGTCTCGTGGGGGTCCCTTCATTTGATTGAATTTAATTTGCCTTCCAAGTTCCAACACATTTATCACGCGTGGGGGTCCCTTCATCAATGAGGCCCACATAATCACATCATATGATATGACTTTATCTCCGCTAGTAGCTAGAATCTAGATGTAGATCCAATAATTCACAACCTCGTCGACCTTACGAGTTACGAGACTCAAAATTCAAAATTGATTGTGAAATTTTCACCCTCGCCTAATTTGGGCATATATCATTTTCCTACGGCCCATTATTCATGCTCTTTCGGCCCGATTTAGTCCAGTATTATTACTTGAAGTACAAGTAGACCGGTGTCAGGGTCTTTTAATGCATCTTATCCGTCTGATCAGGATCGGAGCCAATCCGGCCCCCTCCTTTCAAGCACGGGCCCTTTAATATTAGTGCCGATCTCAATCGGACGGTTTAGATCTATTCGCGCACGTTCGTTAATGCAGAGGATACGAATTCGGCAATTCGCAAAGAGCTCTCTTCTGTCTCCTCTATTCAGTCCGAGAAAGACATAAATTTCGATCAGAACCTAAATCGAGCTTCTATTCGCCTACGGAGGTGTCAGGTATGGCAATTGCTCCAGTAATTTTCTCTTATTTTCTCAGAATTTCTCAGTGAACTCGTTTGTTTTAGGGTTTTGTGACTTGTTCTGCCAAATATTTGATGTTTATATTTGATCGTGCTTCCAGTAGTATTTGAGCAGCAGAAAACACCGCAAGGAAAGAAATGAATAGGATATTTAAACGAACAATGAGCTGCAAACGTGATTGCATTAGTATCTGCAGGAACATGAGATTCAACCAATTTGATCTATTAATGATTTTCTATCCTAAGACAATTCTGTGGACTGTAATTTCGCCTAAATGTGCTTGTTTACACCTCTTAAGTCTTTATTACTCAGTTTTGCAGTATGCACACTTGAATTATCTTTTGTTGATAGCGGGATTAAGATGTTTTACTTCTGTCCTTGATAATCCTTTTAAGCATATAAATGTCATTCTGTGATTTATGTGAACATCATGAGAGCGTTGTAACATACTAAACTCTCTACATACACAGGGCATCTTAGTAATTATTAGCTAGTTAAAATGTTGTTGCTTGGGAGTCCAGGGCTGTTTTGTAACATAATTTCTTATATAATCAATGTTGTGTGGATACAATGTCTAACATTCAATAGCTGTCTTTCCCTTCTCCTTTTCTTTTCCCTTGTAGAATGGTGAAGATGACAGACTTACCAACAAAAGGTGGCTTCAGCTTTGATCTCTGCAGGAGGAATGAGATGCTGCAAAAGAATGGACTACAGATGCCCCCTTTTAGAAAGACTGGTACAACCATCGTTGGTCTGGTTTTCCAGGTCTGTCTTTGTTTAATCTAGTATCTGCATTGTATTTTAACGAAAAGAAAGGATTCAAAGCACAGTATTGTTAGGTCCTAGTTTGGATGAAGTAATAACACATACTGATAACTTTATTCCATGGTGGTACTTTGACTGACTCATTCTTACTTCATAATAATGAAGGGTAAATTGAAGTTCAATGTGTCTTATCGAGGTTTAATTGATACACATATTCATAATTTGGATTGACCTGACACTGAATTGTTTAACTCATGGACTAGCAAGACACTTGAGGGGATACCGAAGCTTGATTGAGGCATAATTGCACAATTTGGCAGTAAACCGACTTATATTTAGTCAAATTGAGGGACAATTGCTTTGTAAAGGGTTAACTGAGGTCCCCTTTTTTGTACATTTGAGGGCTTTTTTTGGTTGACTTAGGAAATAAGGAAAAAATGATGCCAATTTCATGTTATGACATATATCCAAATACTAACTGTTTCACACAAATCCTTACTCTGTGATATGATTCTATTAGGATGGAGTGGTATTAGGTGCAGATACCAGGGCAACAGAGGGACCGATTGTGGCCGATAAAAATTGTGAAAAGATACATTTCATGTCACCTAACATTTACTGTTGTGGTGCTGGCACTGCTGCTGATACTGAGGCAGTTACTGGTTCGTACAAATCAACTCATTTATTCCCACACTACCAACTGCCCCCTTTTCTTTCTTCTTTTTAGTCTTTTAGAGTTGCATACTTCCAATACTTATTTTTTAGATGGATTTTACCAGTCTGGGTTCTATGAGGTACACAGAATGTATACAGCATCCAATTGATTTTGTACCTCATGGTTATACCTTGTAAAATGATAAACAGCAAAGGAAGCTTTGCCCTAGTTTAAACTCAAGGAAGAAAATGCTCCTGGCTGGTTGAAGCAACCATTACCAACCAGTACTGACCTGTAATCTGGCACTGCAATTTGTACTTTTAAATTTTTAGACAATTGTATATACAAGTATTAATTTATTATTCATTTTCTTTTTTTTCTCTAGACATGGTCAGCTCACAGTTGCAGCTTCACCGATATGCCACCGGCCGTGAATCAAGAGTCGTCACTGCTCTTACTCTCCTCAAATCACATCTGTTCAAGTACTCCTTTTGTTTTTTCATTTGTACTTTTTCCAATATGTCATCCGTCATTGATAATTAATTAGTGGGCCATTGAGCCCTAATGTCCAGGCATGTGCTGGTATGAATTTGTTGTCCAGTTATTATTGGGATGAACTTTTCATTTTTTTTGGTTCATTTTCTAGTTAATCTCTTGGTTGGATTTCGTCTTTATTCTGATCATTGTCATAACAATTAATTTGGCATCTAAACTAATAATAAAAAAACTATTTTTCAGAAGAACCTTTATTTGAGAACCAATGTAGTATATGTAAATAAATTTGTAGAATTTCAATTGCAGCTACCAAGGTCATGTCAGTGCCGCTCTGGTTCTTGGTGGGGTTGATGTTACAGGACCTCATCTCCATACAGTTAAGTACTGTAACAAAGAAAAAATATCTTTGCACTTGTACCCTTCCAAAATTTGATGTGTCTTGCATAACATGGCATATATAGTCAAGAACCATGTCTAGCCTAGTGGCTAAGGCATTGTCCCTTGTATGGAAAGTTGCAGGTCTGAAACTCAATGCTTATACTGGAAGTGAATTTAAATGGCTTTGACCCTCATCTCATGCTAAAGAAAACATGACAACTGCTGTCATCTAACTACCAAACGAAGGAATTCCCGTATTTTGTGCATTTCAATTTACAATATGCTTGAAAATAAATTAAAGTAGCAACTCTGTGGATGAGTTTAAAAGGAAATGTGGGCATTTTTTCTTTGCAAATCATGAAGTTATAGTAAGAATCCGGACCGATCTTATAATGCCCTTTGTGCTAGCTATAATGGTTGCTGAATGTAGGTTTACCCACATGGATCAACTGACACTCTTCCTTTTGCAACCATGGGTTCGGGATCTTTGGCTGCTATGTCTGTGTTTGAGTCCAAGTACAAAGAAGGCCTAACTGTAAGCTCGCCTTCTCTATTTTTATCTTTTGTTTTACATAGAACTGCAAGTCTTGCTGGTACCCTTTGTATTTTCCTTTTGGGTTAAGTTTCTTCACAATTGGGTTTTGATTAAGGCTTACTTTCACATATGCCTGGGATATGCAAGCAAGCAACAAACAGACCAATGAAATAGCTGGAATGTACTGGACATTGGCTGGGGCCAAACTAGTAAATTGTTGAATTAACATTACTTGTTATGCACCTTTCTGTTCCTTTGTTTCAGAGAGAAGAGGGTATAGAACTAGTTGCCGAGGCAATATGTGCTGGTATCTTCAATGACTTGGGCAGTGGAAGCAATGTTGATGTTTGTGTTATTACCAAGGTACTCAAAGATATATGTTTTCAAATGATTTATTATTTATTATTGAATATTTTATTGCATGCATGCAGTATAACCATGTTTACAAATAGCACTCGACATTTCTGATCATTTTCGATTCAATTTACGTATTGCCTATTGTCTTAAACTTGGTTTAAGCAGGGAGAATGTAATAGGATGATCACTTGGCTTGAGATTCCAGGCCAGGCTTGAGTATCCCCATCTGCCCAGCATGCCAGATTTGGGCAGTATATGCACAAATTATGTTGCTTTAAGGAATAACGTATATCTTTAGTTGAGAATGTAATTAACAAGTTTTATCAATAGACTGAAAATTGAAAAACTTAAATTTCAATGAAACAAAAGGTCGACTAAAATAGAGAAGGCAAGGGGACCCAACCCAGGCTAGCGTGAAGATCACAGATACAAATACAATCATGTTGACCATGAAAAGAAATACCTTGCTCAGGTTGAGTGAGCTGTCCTTCTGAAAAAGGATGAGAGATTTCACTTTAGTTTTTAGCACTAATTCAAGTAAATTAGTAATGCAAAGACAACATATTTTGCATTTTATTTGAGTTTAACTACAAGGTCATCATTTGTGGATAGCATACAGTGATAACAGGTGAGCAAGAACCCCCAATATGAGAAATATTGGATGCTACTTGCAAGTGTTGGAAAATATCAAATTTTCAACAAGACAGTTTATGAAGTGTGGATAGTATGTTGTGATCTAATTAAACATTTATTTTGCAAGCAGGGTAAAACAGAGTACTTGAGGAATTACCAGTTGCCAAATCCCAGGACCTACATTAGCTCCAAGGGTTACACCTTTGTTAAGGGCCAGACTGGTAGGACTACTACATTAATCTTTCATAATTTGGGTGCAAGTGAATAAAGTGCTTGTAGCCAGAGATGTTTTGTTGTATTACTTGCATTCTATTCTAGTTCAAGTGTTAATATCCTGATTTTGAGGGATGATATTGCTCTGTTGAGAAATCTGAATTTCTCTTATGCAAATTTTGTTCCTAAAGTCAAAATTGGCTTGAGGGTTAGCTTGCTTTTTTGCAATTGAGGGTTAATGGATACAATATAGGCTTAACTGGGGTTCTTAATTTAACATTTGGGTACTTGCACTATCGAGGTTAACTTCAATAAAGGTTTAATTTTCTGTGTAAATACTTTTGGGAGATTTGTGCTGTACTATTCCGGTACTCAATGTACTGATCACGCACAATTTTCTGTTAGTACATAAGATTTATTTAATTGTCAAGTTTTTGCTGAACTTACATGGGGTACTTCGCTGGTTTTGTAGAGGTACTTTCTACCAAGATAACACAAATTCAGCAGAAGGTTGAGACTGTAGAAGGTGGAGATGCCATGGAAGAGTGATAAAATTCTTTTAGAGATTCTTGTTCCTAATTTATCATATATGTACACTTTCTCTTGCTTTTTATTATGATACTTGTACGTTGTGCCTTTGAACAGAAGTTCTTATGTACTAGTTTTTGCCTGTGGTAGAATTCCTTTTAGTTTTTCCGCAAAAGGAATTCCTTTTAGTTCTGTTATATTCAAAGGTGTTTTTTTTTTTTTTTAAATCATTTAACCATAAATTACTAACTCACAAAGACACGCACGCACGCACAGACCAAACAACAACAGTTTGTACATGTATATATGAGCACTTTGATGCTTAACTGCACTTTGAAGTGGCAGTGAGATAAGTACAAGAAAATTAATAAAATATTAGATAATGGGAAATGATAACCCTACCATATTTGAGTTGTTGCTCATTTTTTTTCTCTAAGACCTACGGTCCAGAATGTTCATCTAAAATGAAAACATTAGATATCTTCATTAATTTATTAGTACAATATCTACATTATAAATATGATTTCGATTAAACTTTATTTGTAACCAATTTCAAAGTTTATAAGTTTTCGATTTTATGATTCGGGTATCCAAATAATTAATTTAGCCTAGAACTTTACCAATTTCATGATTTTTATATAATTTCACTCAATAAAATTAATCTTATGCTTTAATCAATTAGTCAGTTATCAAAAATATTTCTAAAGCATCAGAAAAGTGTGAATTTAAACATTTAATTTATTTTAACATTTTCTATTACCTTTTTATAAAATTCACAATGTTACATACGCTACTGTAGTTCTAAAAATAAAGACTAATGGAGAAGAAACAAAAGTATTTGATTTCTCCTCAATTCTCGTACAGAAATCAATTAACTTAAAAAAAAAAAAAATTACTAAAATTTAGTGTCCTCGATTATGTTTTGTTGAATGAACATAAAGATACAATCCGATATATGTAATATATCTGTAGTCTGCATTATTTTCTTATATTTAGAAAAATCACGATGGCTGGTATTCTCTTTACTTGTAATTAAAATGCCTCAAAATAATATGTTTGTCAAACTATATTTACATTATATATTAATTTAGAAGGAACGACTCATTAAGCATGCACCTCAGCAATTATTACGTATATTTATTTACACGCTTTGAAAATTGAAACGCCAAGAGCTTCAGCATATATAGATTTCCATCATTTCCTTGGATCTCTCCCCAATTAAACAATTAATGGAGAAATCTATGCACGAGCTCGACTCTGATCGCACCATCGCCATGGCGAAAACGAATTTGATCAACCTCCCTCGTGATCTGTTCTTTCTCATAATAGGGAAGCTCGTAGACATCTCTGATATATATACCTCCCTCCCATTCAGCCATTCTACTGCCCGCACGTGGTAGCCCATGCATCAGCCATTTCTTTAACCATGCTGATGCTGGTACACATCCCATTTCTGATTTCTTTAACCATTCTCCAAATTTCATAAATTTCCTTGTATTTGTATGCGCATGCCAATCAGCTTTCAATATATAGGTGACTGTAGCTCCATACACCAACACCACTTGGCAAGCGTTTGGCAAGCGTTTGGCAAGCGTTTGGCAAGCGTTTGGCAAGCGTTTGGCAATCTGTATAAAAAGTGCATTCTTCTTTCATCTGTTCAGCTATTGCCTATTGCAAACTCCATTGCATTCTTTTAGACGTACGTTAACCAAATATAAACAGTTTAAGCCGGCCTAAAATGAAATCACTAACTTAGACATGCATCCAAAACTTTTTAAGTCTCACTCTCAACCAAACATGCATTACCTTATGGAACAAGAGTAAAAGACCAATATACCCCTTACTGCAATTTTAGACACTGTACCGGTACCATTTTAAGTTTTAACTTCGAGAGTGCAAGGGACTAAACTGACTGGTACCAGTACCAGTTTCAATTTTACAAAATAAATAAGACTGCTTGCTGCCTTGCCATTGCTTTTTAGATTCAGAAGGCACAGAATTAGGAGCTTGTGGCTTAGACTTAGTTGCCCATTAGAAGCCGCAACCAAGCAACACCTATTACTATTAGTGATCCTAATTTCCCCTTTTTAGCCATGATTAGTCCTTACTGAGGAACTGATCCGAGTTCAAGGAATACGAACACCAATCCACAATAACAAGTACTGGGGTTTAAGCATGACAAAAACTCTTATTTCTTATATAGAAAAACATCATAGAGAATTCATTGTTCAGTCAATTCTAAAATTAGTAAGAAAATAATAGTCATAAGTTCTCTCAAATGCATCAGAAAGGAATCAATCAATCAGCTGCTATTTTTCCAGATACTTGCGAACGGTGAATTTAAAAAAAAATTTAAAGAATCATCCTAAATGCTATGTGATGAACCAGAGAAAATGTAAGAGAGTTCTAAGTTTTTTTAACAAACTTCGTATAGTGGTTCGAATAAACAAAAACAACTGATTAAAGACGTAAAAGAAGGCGATCAATCAGCTTGTAGAACAGAAAAGAGTATCAGAAATTCAAATTGAAAAAAATTGCAATACTAAATCTCTGACAAAACAAGGGGTGAAATGAGCGAAAGGAGATGAGGCGCAGAGTAAAATCAGCTCATGGAAGAGAAAGTAGAACAACAGATTGAAAAAGAATAGGGGAAAAATGGCAAAAAAATTTGGACCATTTCTCGATTTGTGCGTGTCATCCTTGCGCAGGGGCCATGCTAATCTTCTCTGTATCGTTCCAATTTTATCGGATGTCTCCGAAGAGACAATAGTCTGTCCTACAAACAAATATATAATTCCCTGTTTGTAAAGATATATTTCTGTTGTGGGATACATTTCCCTCTTGGGAACCGGAAGGATACGTTATAGACTTATAGTCTTGTAGGCCGATAGTGGGCTATTTTTAGGTGTCTTGCGTAGTTCGTATTTGGATCGGGCAGATATTCAATGCCAATAAGTTAACTGAACTTGGGCTGGAGATATATTTGGGCTTATTCCGCGATAAGGCTCGAATACAAATAGCCCCCTGTCGTAGTCCTTGCACAATGCAAGTCCTCAGCACAATATGTTTTGTTAATTTGGCCATTTGAATTTGATTAATGAGCACCTTCCTCTCTAATGCAAGTCCTCACTCCTCAGCATTACATTAGCCTGGAGGTAAGTGCTCATTAATGCAAGGGGATTACGTCAAGGGTGTCTATAATCACCGTACTTATCTATAATTGCTATGGTGGAATTCCTCACTAAGAGAATAAACATGGCGATACAAAGAGGAACGCTAAGGAATTAAGTTGGCAAAACAGGCACCAGTTATTTCACATGCCCTATATGCCGATGACCTTGTGATACTTTGGCCAGGCGTCGGGTACAGAGGTCATGGAACTTAAGGCAATCTTTGATGCTTTTGCACAAGCTTCCGGTTTGCAAATTAGTCCAGTAAAATCATCCATATGGTTCAGCTCTGGCTGCACTGAAGATGAGAAAGGGGCAGTAATGCAACACTTGGGGACAAAATTGGCAGAGGATGATGAACGATACCTGGGAGTGTTTATATCCACACAGTCTTCACAAAGAGATCTCACGCATGACCTACTGGTACAGAAATTCCATAGCCACTTAGCGGGTTGGAAGATCAACCTATTGTCTCATGCGGGTAGACTTGCCTTCATCAAATCGGTGCTGATGACCATACCGGTATACTACGTGTCACTAAACAAGATACCCACTCACACAATAAAGGAACTGAACTCCCTTATGCGAAAATTCCTTTGGGGAAAACTGGGAAGTGACAGGTACCTATCAATGGTGGCTTGCAGTAAAATTTGCTTGGATGCAGAGGAGGGTGGATTGGGGATTAGGAATTTGCAGTCGTTTAATGAAGCTCTGATACTGAAACTCATATGTGAAATGGCATGTAATTCGGAAAAATTATGGACACAAGTGATGAGGGCAAAATACTGTCCTAGAGGTGGGTTTTGGGGAGTTTAATAGCACATTGACTAAGGTGCAAATTTGATGCCCAACCATTCAAAATGCTACCTGAAAGCCCCAAAACTGATAGCAGAGCATGATCCCATGACAAAACATTTTCAACAGGCACTCATTAATCATCAAAGAGAAGTCCTTACTGCTCACGGGTATACGCTGGATACAATCCTGAATATAAATGCGTCGTTATTTCAGAGAGAAATCTAACCAGCAAAAATAGAACACATTAAATAGACAGAGCAAAATAATCAAGGCACTAAGAGATACACAATACACAGGCAAGATAAAATGATACTATTTTATAGTAATGAAGTCTTTATTGGCAAGGAGAAATGTAAATTATCAAAAATCTCTACAGTAACCTTTCATCAAGGAGCATCCAATTTCACATGTCATGAAAAAACATATTTCCTATCAGAAAAACCACTACTTCAAAATTTGAATAAAGAGAAAAGATCCAGTTGGTAGTCAGTTGAAATTCAATGATCTTTGTGAGAATGCGGCAACAATTGGTTTGAATCAGTCTTAGAAGCTGCATCATAGTGGTGGTCATAGTACTCAACAACTGCAGCTCCAGCTAATGCAGCCAGTGTCAGAGCTTGTGCATGCAACCTACATCATATATAAATTATGTCATAAACATCCATTATCCATTGATATTTGAAATCATAAATATACTATAAACAATCTGGTTTGCCAATGATTGTAGAAACATAGGATTTTCATAGGTATTGGTATGCTACCCTGGTCTAGTACCCAGGGAAGATATCAGCATCAATTTTTTTATTTTTTTATTTTTATAACTTTGTTGCAGAAACATGGACTGCGCAAAACAGTACCTGTCTTTTATTTTCTTTTATGTTTTCTTATTTTCAATCCTAGCCTGAGTTAATTACATCTGCGTTTTCCACACCTCAAATTGTGAGTTCACCTTTTTGTTTCTCTTTAGTTTTTAGCTTCAAATGATTTGTATAAGGGTACAATATCCATTTTGATAGTGTGTTATCCAGCCAGATCTTGATGTGTAGACAGTGTAGCATCCATCACATTTAAGAAATTAAATAACAATGAATAGGCAAGGAAAGAAAAAATGGATATTGATCAACGGTTAAGGTTTCATAAAAACAAACCTGGCATGAATAATCTTCACACTGGTTTTCATCTTCGGCTGAGACCAATTGTACGCGATGGAACCGCTAATTCCACTAAGCCATAGACACCCTTTTTAGTATTTACAACAACAACAACAAAAAAGAAAAAGAAAAATATATGATTAGAAGATCGAATTCAAACGAATAAATTGAGATCGAACGAAGATTGTTTATGAATTACCAACAGTACGGAGCTTGTGCTCAACAACCCACTTCCTGATCGAATCCATCTTTGTCGGCGCCTCGGCCATCTCTCTCCTTTTTCTTTTCTTTTTTTTCTAGCGACAGAAAACCTTGTTTTCTCCGATTTGCTTTTTCTTTTCTTTTTTTTCTTTTTGATGTTTTTCTTCTCTCTCACGGGCCCACGGCAGAGACGCGCAGCAAAGTCCGGATTCTCCCCCTTCTTTGTTAGCGAACAAAACTATAAAAAAAACCCTATTCGACTAATACCCGAATTCAAGAAATTAAATGGGTAGGATCCTAAAAAATATCTGAAACCCGCTTTCTTAAATCCATTTAGTCTTCTTTTTTTTGTTAAACAAGTTTCATCAACTTCCGCATTGATTATTTTAGGGGGGATTTCTTACATTTTTGTGTTATATATTCAGTTAAATTCATCCGACTGAAAAAAAAATACTTTATTATTTCACAATTTAAATAGAACTTATGATGATCACACGTAGTAAAATCTAAAAGGTTGGAGGACTTTTAAATGAAATTACAATAAGGATATTTGTGAAATAAAAATATATCTATACATTCTACACTCATAAAGTAATTGTATAAGTTCGTGTGGACTTAAACCGTTCCTTATCACATTTATGCAATGTTAAGGATTATACTAATTACTAAAAATAAAAATAAAAATAAAAATAAAGGTTGGAGAAATGGAACAAAATAACTTGAAGGATTATACAATGTAAATAAACACCATCGATTCTTATCGGAGATGTTAATTAGGTTGACTTATTAGTCAATTTCTTAAGTCACATTAATAGTAATGCGCAATTTTATAAAAAAATTAAGATACGTGATCTTGTAATTTACAGTAAAAGTTCCAATACAATAGTTAATCAATTAATTTTCATAAAATAGATAAGATCTTGAGAATCGGTGTTGATTTAATTGATAAGACAAAGTATTTCGTATGAAAAATTAGAGGTTAAATTATGACTGAGAAATTTAGTAAGTATGACCCATTAAACCCGCATTAATGTAGATATTCCGGATCTGACCCGTTAAGACTACACTTAATGTGCTGACTGGGCTGAGAATCTCCAACCTTTCCACGCACGTTGTCAGGCTGAGGCCTGCCTCTGCCTTGCTCAATCTAGTACGCATCAAATCATTTCTCCTTTAACAATAAATTAACTAATAACTTAAACAAAAACAAAAACAAAAAATGAACATTCGTATCTGTGTTATAAATCAATATCTCTATTTTTTTAATGGATCATGATAACAATCCTCACAGCAAAAAACTCACACTAAATGACAAAAAAGAACGATTGAAATACAATATGTAGTGAAAAAAATATGAGTATTTAATGGTGATCACTCTAATATTTATCTTTACTCATTAAAGTATTAATCTCTATATAGTGAAATCTAATTTATTGGATCAAAGCTCTCGATCTTTTATCCCCACACAACAATTCTTCCTTTGTCCGTTTTGTCCCCGTACAACTCTGTGGTCCCAAAACTTCTAGGGCCGATACAAACTTCATGTATTTAATAGACTCAACTAGAAACTTCTCGAACAAATTGAAAAGATCCCTCACTCGCTACGAGATTCATGCTATTCCGAAATTACGAAAAATATGATTTCTCAGATATTGAAGCGTTTTTCTCTCGAATTAAGGAAACAATTAATATGAACAAAAAATAATAAAATAATGAAAATAATATAATAATCTGGATAATACACACCATCACAGAGATAAATACTCTATACCAGATGGCTACAATCAAAGAAGAACCAGTAGACTCAAATATCGCACCACAACAATTCGTGCCGCACCCCAGCGTACCACCAGGGTTCGAGAAGTATCTCAGGAGAAGTTGGCCATGACCACCCCCGTCTAAGCCAAGACGTAACCCAAGGCGCCATCCTGAACCAAAGCCCTACATCGTAGGGCCAAGCGTCCACCACTGCGTTCCGTTCATCCCAAAGACGAGCCATGAACGGGTGTTTCCTATGTTTTATATTACTTTTTGTTAGTTTTTTCATTAAGTCTGTAGTAGTTTTTATGTAATATTTTTGTGTTATGTGGACACTTTTGGCACCAAATCAACTTTAACTTCTGCAACTTCAACATGAACACCTTGACAATGTAAACTTTCCTGCTGTACATCATCGACTTCATTGTCAACGTATTCAACGTTCAAATTCCAATCATATCCCAACTCCCTTATGCCAACATCATCTTCAATTCGTTCATTATCACGATAAACATCCTCAAATAAACAGTACAAATCGACCTCATAAAATTCATCACGTAACTGAAACTCTTTTCCAAACTCTTCATTCATATCAATATCCATACTGCGTTCAACAATAACAAAAACATATATAAAAATTAAAGGAACTTCAATATTGAACCCTTTACAAACCAGTATTTAAGTCTAATTCAATATGTATTTACAATGTATAGAAAAGTTAACTTCACCAAAAGATGTCAGAACTAAAGTGATTAGGATTAAATACTCACTGTACAAGTAATTAACTCTAATTCCATAAGTATTTGACTCTACTAACTGTTACATTTCCTTTAATGTTAAACCCTAAATGTACAAATATTTAAATGCAAATCAATATGTATTTACAAGCAACCAAAAATTTTCAGATCCTCAGTAATAAATCACAATTGGTCTAACACATATATATCCACAACTAAATAAGAAAGTATTAATTCCTGACAAACAAAAAACTTGAATTCAACCAGTATCAGTACTATGATATAGTATTAATATCAGTTTTATCAAGTGTTCATACTACATCAATCAATTATACATTCACAAAATCATAAAATACCTAATTAATTCTTGCAATACCTAATCGATTGAAAAAATCACAGCTCGCCAGCGATCACCTGACAATATGAAGGACGAATTAAAATAACAATGCATCAAAGTATTAACACTGGAATGTACAAGTATTAATACAAAATGAATGCATACATCATTAATAATTTGTGAAAACATACCTGATCAATTGCTCAATTAACTGATCACTATGAAAAAAATGACAAATCATTGGCGATAATCAAACTGTTGGCGGTAATCAAACCGTTACGGATTTTTCTGATTAATCGACTGATTATTTCTGATTATTATGGATTATTTCCAATTATTTCTGACCAATCACTTGGCGATAGCATGTCCGTTCGATAACCGCATACCGTTATTTATAATGCTAGTTAAGATATATAGTAATAAATTTGGATTGTCAAGAATAATTTGACTTCTATGTTTCATACTTTAGGTATAATATGGGTGTAATTTAGAAAGAGTTTTAACTTTCTATAATGCCAAAAAGCACTCGTATTGTTAAGAAGTAAAAAACAAAATCACATTATTGATTCCGCAAATAATTTGAGTAAAATCTGAAATAATATAAATAATTATTTATCGAGAAAGTGATATTACTGATTCCACAAATACGAGTGTGGGATGAATTATCTACTGAAAATTATAAGGTCAAACGATTATGTCTTATTTAAAGATCTTATCTCGGAATCAAACATTTATATCTCAAAAAAAAAAAAAAAACAATTTCTACCTTAATCTAAGAATCATTATATGTTAAAAGTTAATCATAAACTTAAATCTAAAATACATAACATAATACCTTATTTCATTGATGTTTCTATATAATAACTTCATCCTTTGAGAGATTGTATATCGTCTCCGTGAGCACAAGACTAAACTCTAATGGTAAAAAGCCTTTTTTGTCAGTTCTTTGTATGATCGTAGGAATAGATCTCCTAAGACAACAAGACGTGGGTCTTGAGAGATCATCTCCAATTTTTTTAATGGATTTCTCCTCTCTCTTTTCTCTCTCTCTTTTTTTTTTTTTTTTTTTTTATGGTGGAAGAAGAAGAGAAGACACTCAGATCTGTAAAGTCGCGACTGTTAAAAAATTGAGTCATTCCTTATATATAGGGGTGCACTTCCGAACCACATATGCGGCCGCACCAAATTTAGTACAACTGCACAAACCAAGTCAGTTGTATTGCAAACCGTCTTTCTTTTAGCCCAAATTTTCATGTCTAAAATTTTGTGTGGTCAAGTCTGGCCGCATGACCAGCCGCACAGAATTTTGTGTGGCCATACCTGGTTGCATAATTGACTGCAGAGAATTCGTGTGGCATATGTTTGACACAACTTGCTTCAGAGAATTTGGGTGGCCCATGCCTGGCCGCACATAGGACCACAACAATGATTGGACGGGATCTTGAAAGACAGTTTTATGAATTGCAAATCTTAGAATCAATCCATAAATAATTTAATCTCTGTGTAAATTATTCAACCATAACTTATTAAATATATAGATTGTTTAATATGTTAATTCTACTTCAGGCCACTCTATTGTGACAGTATATAATTTATAATTATATCACATATATGCTCAACATTTGATTATGATCCAACATTATATGTGAACAACCATTTTAATTCGTTGATTTGTAGAAACATTATGCAAAAAGTGAATACGAATTTTATTCGGAAATCTTATAAGACTGATTATTAATACATTGGATTAGCAAATCATTCATAAATATATGCATGACAATTGAATTGAGACCCCACATTATACAAGTGAAATGGCAATATATCGTAGTTTGCACACAACCGTTCGATCATACTCATCTTCATCAGAGAATAAAATCCGCATATTTATTTCCCAAGTTGACAACTTGGGTGTAAAAGGGCGGGAACTCCCAAGTCCCAAAAAAACCCAAATCTCACTCACTCACTCACTCGTCTCCTCCTCTAAAGAAAATAAGAAATAATGGACATAGACATGGGTGACCTAGATGCGGAGGAGACTACTCAGCCGCTCTCCGCTCTCCTCTCCGACCTCCAACTTCTTGTCTCCATTTCGGGCGGTACTGCCTCCTCCAGTGACCCTCCGCCACTCTCCGACTCCCTCCTCTCCACCCTATACTCCCATCTCTCCACCTCCAATGGACCCGCCACTCTCCTCTCTTGCCTCTCCTCCATTGATCTCTCCCTCTCTTCCCTCCTCCGCCACCTCTCCACCTCCATCGACTCCACTTCACTCACACCATCCCTCCTCGCCTCGGTTTCTTACCTCTCTCTACTTCTCTCCCCTTCATCCCCTCTAGTATCTCTCTTTTGTCCTCTCCATTTTCTTTCTATTCTTCGTTCCCTTCGCCGGTCCCTTAAAACCCAAGCTACTTCTCCTGACAACACCAAACAGAAACCCAAAACCAAGCCCAATTCCAAATCCAAATCCAAGCCCAGTGCCAAATTTGAGCAGAATCCACAACCAAGCGACTCCTCCAATCTCATCCTCAAAGTTCTCGGACTTCTCTCAGATCTTCTCACAAGAATCCAACTCGACTCCTACAATGATACCCGAAAAACATTAATTGACTCAATTTCAGAAATTATCAATTCAAGTTATTATCATGCAGTGTCCAATTCATGCTTCCAGATCCTTACAATTATTGTTTCTGAACCTGGGCATGGCGATAAAGGTGAGGCTACAGTGGAAATCCTTCGGTCTTTGGCCCCTTTAATGCTATTATCAGTCAAGTCTCCTGTTAGAGTTGGTGTAATTGGGTTTGTAAGGAGAGGGATTGTGCCTTTTGGTAATGAAGATGAAGGTGTTAAAAAGGCCTTGTTGTCTCTACCTCGATTCTTGGCTAACAAGGCACCGGAGAGGGCTGAACCAAGGGCTTTTGCTGTAGAAACAATATTGGAGATTACTAAGATTTTCAATGGGGAGGAATTACTCTGTTTTGTTGATTATGTGGTAAAATTAGCAAATGGGAAGCCCAAATTGAGGTTATTAGCAGTTGATTTAATTCTCGGTCTCATGAGCTTTCCAAAAGAGAGTGATTCAGACAACTCGTGGAGGGTTGTCTGCTTGAAAGCTCTGGTGGAGAGATGTTCTGACACAGTGGCAGGAATACGTGCAAGGGCTCTAGGGAATATAACTCAGGTGTTCAGTGAAATGTCTGAGAGGAGAGAAGAGATTGGAATGGAGGTTTTTACTGACATGGTGAGGAGACGATGCTCAGATGACAAGGCTGCAGTTAGAAAGGCGGCACTGGTGCTTTTAACCAAAGCTATGGGTTTAATCGGGACAGTAGATGTGTCCCTCCTTGAGGTTCTTGGATCAGCTTGCTCGGACCCACTTGTCAGTATTAGGAAAGCTGCTCTTTTGGCTATTTCAGAGGTAAAATTCTGTTCTAACTCGTTTCTGCCTCTTGTTTTTTTAAGTTGTGTTCATCAAGGTTAAAACCCAATTGGAAAGAATTATTGTAGTACAGGCTGTGCTACTTTTGGTGAACTTGTAAAATATCTTAAAACTGTAGTATGCCCCTGAAAAATAAAAAATATTAATAATGGCCCTGCTGAACATTGGAAAATAATATTCTACCCTATGATCAGAAAATATTATCTTGAACCTTTTATTTCCCCATTCTGTGCAAACAATTCCTGAATTAAACTTCCTTCCTTACCATTCTCAGCATAAATATGGGAGAAATGAGAATAATTTTGGAAGAAATTGGGAACTGAGAGAGGAGGGTTGCAAGTTTCCGCCATATTATGTATAGATTTATCAGACACCAGTCATTCTGCAGGGTGCAGATAATTTTTTTACATTTATGTTTTTGTAGGGACACACCCATATTTGACCATCACTTCGTTATGATTTTCCTTGTTTTATAGGTCTTTAGAAGATTTTCAGATGGTAATGTTATACGCGAGTGGCTCCAAGCTGTACCACCCCTAATAGTTGACAATGAAACAAACATTCAAGAAGAGTGTGAGAACCTATTTCTTGAGCTGGTGTTGAACCGCATCTGCCAATTTGCAGACCTGAGACCTTTTGGGAGCTCCACTACTTCTGACCAATTATTTCCTGAATCCCTATTGGATCTTCTGAAGGGGATCTCTGACGGAGAGGTTGCTCCTTTCATTAAAAAAATTTGCACAAGCCTTGGTAAAAAGAAAAAGCTCAAGCCTTTTGTTGCAACATCTCTTCAGAACATAATAACTGCCTCGGATTCCTTGCGGCAGGCCCCACAAGGAGCTTGGTGGCTTCTGGCAGAAGTCTCGTTGTATACTCCAAAGGCCATTGACTGGGGTTTTCTCTCTCAGCACTGGGAGCTACTTGGTGATGCTGGTAGGAAAGAGAAAGTGTGTGGGGATGACGGTGAGATAGAAACTGTCTCGTGGGCCCGTGACAGGGTTTCTCTACTGAACACAATGTCAAATGTTTCCGTGGAATTGCCAAGTGAACCGGCTGCTGAGTTGGCACACAGCTTGCTCTCACGAATTGAGAAATTCAACATGCATCTCAGTGAGGTGAGGGGGGGGGGGACTCTTATTGCAATCCAATTTATTCTGCCTCTAATTGCTTTAATAGCTTACATGAGGTAACCTTAAATGGCTCATTTAAGCTTTTGTCTCAAGTTAGGAGCACCTAGTCCTAAAAGATTAAAGAAAAAGAAACCTAAACTAGCAAAATTATTGTGTAATTAATTATATTGTTTCAAAGAGACACCATTCAGTGATATCTTCTGTCTTATATATGTAGGTTGATGCTCATGTGAAGTCCTTAAGGACCCTATGCAAAAGAAAGGCAAAAACCACAGAGGAAGGCAACGGGCTTGTGCTGAAGTGGTCACAAAATTTAGTTTCAATGGCTACAGAAGCTCTCAACTTTTATCTCTCAGAGGTGTCAGAGACCAAAAAGCAAGGTGACTTTGCGACTCCTCAGAGTAGCAGCAGAACAAAGGAGAAGAAGACAAAGTCGCCAGATACCATGTCACAAGCTGTAGTTGCGGTTTTTACTGTCGGATCAGTGGTCATTGTGTGCCCTACTGTTAACATACAGGTACAGGTCAGATGAACACATTGTTGAAACATTAAGCTTTGGTACGAAATAGTTAGGTTGTTTGCAACTATGTACAGTCTGTACAGTAACAATACTATAAAAACAATTGCTTCATTGCCCAACGGCTTCTTAATTGAATCTAACTTTAGTTCAATTGGAAATTTATGATCTGAATTTGGTGAAATTACTCTAAACTGAACGAAAATTATTGTTAACTTGGCTATTTTATCTTGAAGTGCAGGGAATAATACCATTGCTGCACACTATTATTACATCTGGAAGTAACAATGAACCAATATTGAGAAAGTTGTCAGCTACAAGTGCATCATTCGAGGTGGTGGCTCCATCTCTGTATGTGCAGTCATGGTCCACCATGGCAAAGATTTGTTTAGTAGATGACAAGATCGCCAAGCGCTACATCCCTCTCTTTGTTCAGGTACTTTGTTTTACTTATAGAAGTATGAGCTCCTTTTGCTGTATCCTTTACTGGTATTTACAGGGCTGTAAGACATTGATCTACTAGAGTTTAATCACTTTCATTTTTGGCCTCATTTGGCCTTCTTTACATTACAGTTTGAATCCATGTTGCCTTTCATGTGCTAATTTTGGTTAGATTGAGGTTCTTATCTTAGCTTTACCAGCATTTATATAGATTGAGTAAATAGTGATTTACCAGCATGTATAATACTTGTGATCCGTAGCTACCAGACCAGAGGTGATATCCTCTTATCAGTTTTTATATCTGCATCCTATTTTTGTTATTGTAGGAGCTTGAGAGGAGTAATTTGGCAGCCCTCCGCAACAATATAATGGTGGCAATGGCAGATTTTTGTGTCAGATACACTGCTTTGATTGATGGGTATAGGTTTTCTTGTTTATAACTAGGAAGGATGAGACTGCATACTATATTACAACTTGATAGTGGCTTTTATAAAAAATTTGGAAAGCCTGTTTGGTTAAAGAGAACCGGTGCAATCTGTATTTATGAACTTTTCATTTCAAGATCGGGCTAAACATAATTGTAGGCTGTGTAAATACCTGGTACGAACTCAGACATACCAGTATTATACCGTCTTGAGATCAAATTCCAGTACTGCAATCCTCAAATTGATGTTTATGACTAGTGTATTGTGAATTCTCCTATAATGCTCTTTCACATTTAATTCCAGCTGATAAAAGTTCACAATATCTGCAAACTTTGCAGCTATATCCCAAGAATAACAAAGTCATTATGTGATCCGTGTGAAGTTGTGAGGAGGCAGACATTTATTTTACTCTCAAGACTATTACAGGTTTGTTCATTTGTTTCAACATTTTGGTTTTTGCATTAAAAGCCATTTCTTGTCTAAGGCAGTACTGTTATATATTTTTGTACCTTAATATGTTTGTAATTTATTTGAGCTAATCATTCTGACGAAGCAACAACTTAGCTCTCAAATAGTGTTGAGCAACATTTTCAAATTTTGGCTGATACATGCTGTTGAAGGTTCTGACAGCTATAAGAGTATGGGATGGTCTAGCTCTTTGTATTTGTATGAAACTTGTCTTGTCAAAGTGAGCTATGCATTTTCTAATCTCAAAGCTTGTAATAATGAGCAAATGGCCAGACAATTTTGACAAAGAAACAACTTGGCTCTCATATAGCCTTAAGCAGTATTTAAATTTTGGCCAGCCCACGCTGGTACAGGCTCTGTCAACATTAACAGTATAGTATGGTATAGGTGTTGTAGGACTTGCTTGGTCAAAACATGATTATGATCATTTATAAGATTTAGAAAAGCCTGTAATAACCAGGAATGATTAAAAATAATAAAATGATGAATAAATACGAGAGGAAATAATAACACAAATATGGTAATTAGAAGACCAGCTGATATAAATCCAGAGGGTCTCTCTCTCTCTCTAATTTCATTTGATTATGTACAGAGGGACTATGTAAAATGGAGAGGAGTGGTGTTCCTTAGGTTTCTTCTCTCTCTAGTTGATGAATCTGAAAAGATCACACATTTAGCTGATTTCCTTTTCTCCAGTATCTTGAAAGGTACAGTTCCAAAAATTCTGCAGGCAAAAATTCCATTAGTATTAGTTCCATGCCTTTTCTAACTAAAAATATGTAACTGATGTTCTGATGTCATTTTTCAGCTAAGGCACCACTACTTGCATATAACAGCTTTATAGAAGCTATTTATGTGTTAAATGGGTACCAGGCACAGAGTTCTTCTGACCCTGCTAATGAGCTTTTTGCAATAAAGTAAGTTTATGATATTTTCATTATTCTTTGTATTGTTTCATATTTTTTTTAT
Source organism: Carex pumila (assembly GCA_033356055.1). Taxonomy (NCBI): domain Eukaryota; kingdom Viridiplantae; phylum Streptophyta; class Magnoliopsida; order Poales; family Cyperaceae; genus Carex; species Carex pumila. The sequence goes on from JARJHM010000374.1 coordinate 32,062, forward strand.
GGATAGAACTTGATTCTTCAGTAAATCATCCTCCATTCCTCACCATGCAATTAGCACCAAGAAGAGTGAACAAGAAGCAAATAGTATAGAAACCATAAAAAAAAAAAAATAGAAAAAGGGTGCCAGTAGTACTGAACTTGTACAGCCCTGTATAGTTAAACTTCCACTGAGGTTGCAATCCTTGAAAATTTCAGGGGCATGGATGAAAGATCAAAATCAAAGAGAATGCTCATTTACATTGCTCTGCTAAAACAAATGGCACCAGAGCACCTTCTTGCCACATCAGCCAAGTTGTGTGCTGAAATATTAGCAGCAGCTTGTGATGGTTTGCTTAATATTGACGACACCACTGGTCAGGCTGTGCTACAGGTCTGTGTTAATATATTTTGTATGGTCTGCCTTCTTTCCAATTGTAAAGACCCAATAAGAGAGTCCATAATTTCTGATTGCATGATTCAAATCTCGCTTGACCAGCATTCATTAAATTTGGGCAGCATTTTGGTCCGGCATGATCTGGATCATCTCTGATCTGAAATGGAATTATGGAAGCCAAATCTCTGCGTAGGACTCTCCAATTTGGACCTTGAACCTGAGAGAATTAGACACAAATATGTAGACTGCGCATGAGCAGTTGAGATATTTCCCAAATAATTTGGTTCAATACACATTATTTGCTCATTTGGAGATTTATGCTAAATTGTTTTTTATAGTTTATGTAGGTTTTTGCAAGCCTTTTGTTATCTTTGAAGATGTTACTACCCTTAGCTAGTATAATAGCTTCATTTTAATCCAATGGACCTGAAAACCCCCACAATAAAAATATTGGGAAGACAAACTAAATGAGACAAAACCTAATCATACTATTGTGACACCTGATCATGCATAGTGGAATCCTTGATCTGATTAAAATCTTTTTCTTATTAAAGACAGCTTTAGAACAAAACATCTATGACCTCATTTTGAATTGCTTTTTTTAATAAAAAGAAAGATACATAAGCAAACCATAATGCAGCCTTATTATTTCAGGATGCATTACAAATATTAGCATGCAAAGAGATGAGAATCCAAGCAAGCACTACCTCGGACACCTCTGAGATGGATGAAGAACTAGCTGCTGATGGTCCTGCTGGTGCCACATCAGCAGCTGCACTTGCTTTAAAGGGCCGGATCATAACACAAGTGGCCAAGAAGAACCTGATCCAAGTTGCTATCCCGATATTCATTGAGCTGAAGCGCCTCCTGGAGAGCCGAAACAGCCCCCTCACTGGGTGTTTGATGGACTGCCTCCGGTCCCTCTTGAAAGACTACAAAAATGAGATAGATGAAATACTAGTAGCTGATAAGCAGCTCCAGAAAGAACTCTTGTATGACATGAACAAGTATGAGGAAGCAGCCAAGGCTGCGGCTAAGGGTAATAAGGGAAAGAATGTTGTGGAGGAGCGATGCAAGTCTGTACTCAGAGATGCAAGTAATTTCAAGGCAACCCCACCCCTCAGTGCCATGAGTTTGCCAAAGGTGAAGGGATATGTTTCGGGTCGCACAGGCAGGTCAGGACCCTCCCACCCAGCTTCAGTGCTCAATTCTATCAGGCGTAAGCAGTCGTTTGAGTCTGATGATGAAAATTAGTTGTTCTTGGTTGTTACTTTTTTTGTTTTGTTTTGTTTTGTTTTTGAGGTAGTAGGCAACCGCACACATTGCTTTTCTAGTGTTAAATGCTTCACTTTCTTGAGGCTGTGTATAATATTTGGTACATGTGCCTTTCTAATGTTTGATTTTTAGCTGTTATGTGTCATATATATATGCTTCACTTGCTTTGCTTGAAAAAACGAGGTCTCCATGTAGGCCTTGAGATAATATCATTTAAAAGAAAATTTGGAGATGATAAATTATCATGTTTTGCAGCAGTTAGAAGAATTTCCTTGCACGTTAATGTGGCAGTAACAATAAATTAAACAACGTTTTAACACAAAAAAAGTTCACTTATGTTGTAAGACATTGATGTATGCAACTAAGCTTGCTTATATAAAGTGAATTATTGATGTATAAGTTGTTCTAAATTTTGATTTGTTTTGAATAAACTAAACTTAAATTGTCTTCAATATTTTGTCGCAACATAAAAACGTCCCCAAACAAAATAAGAATCGTTTGTCATTTAAATTAACTTTGCGACTAAAATAGTGATATAAAAATTATTAAAAACAATGAAAAAGTAGTGAAGAGCTCAAATCCATCAATTCATTCATCTATGTACGTAAGCTCCTTTCATTCTTACCATAAACCATCATGCTTGGTACACTTTCCGATGTTTGGTAAACCATTCATGCATGCTGATGTCTTAATTTTTCTCTATTCTTTTTATTGAATTTCTTCTTTCTTTTGTCTTTCTGAATGCATTAGCGAGAAACGTGCAATTTATATCACTGAAAGTTACACCTCAATTTATATAATTAACGAAAAACGTCAACACTCATTACATTACATTTACATTTACATTTACATTTACATTTACATATCTCCAGTAACATTTAATGGGTACATGTCTAATACTTTTTTCCTTCACAGAGCAAACACAAGAATTTGTGAAACTAAACCTCCAGATTGTTTCTTCAAAGAGCTCCTCAGATTCTTTTAAGGATTCCAATCATGGCCAGGCCTCTACGAGCTTTTGCTTTTGGGGTCATATTTAAGCAATTAAAAAGAGCCTAAAAAAATAGAGCCTTTGGCTTTGGGAGGATTTATTTTCATTTTTATCTATAAACATACGGATAACAGTAATGAGCTATATATATATATATATGCATCAGTGACCATTTAATTGGATCGTTCTGCCTTACCAGGACAACTAAATTGCCCCTAAATGCATGGCAATAACGTCATATGCAACAAGCTAAGTGCAAGTGTACTAATTAATAATAGAAAATTATAAATCATTAAACATAATTTCAGCAAATATAGTGGTCTCATCAACTGCAACAAAATTACAACAGAATTTGAGCATTCAAGTGTTACATATTGAAGAAAATTATCAATTTGTATGACACAAATTAAGTACTAGCCGTCTAAAGGTCTGTATGTATGTCATTGTCAGGTCTGTTTTATATATCTGCTTCGTCTCTATATGTATAAAAACAAAATTACATGTAAATTCCATTAATTAAACATAATTTCAGTATCAAACAAAAATTATCTGTAAATACATATTGTTTTTCAACAAAGAAAGATCATATGGTACGTGCCTCTAGAAACAACAACAACAATAATAATATATATGAGAAATATTTATTACAAATAAGATATGAAAAGCATTAATGTCCAATATCGAATCGAATGAGTATATCTTTGATAAATATTTATCTATTGAATTTGTACCAACATCAATATAAAATTCAATGTATTTGTCAGTAAATTCTAACCGTTCAACTATTTAATAAAACAACACATCGAATATAACTATACAATGGACAAATTAATTATTAAGTGATATTACAAAATTACCTATCCCTTCATCTATATAAACTCCTTAATTTTGTCATCAAACTTATTCCCATCAAAAGAAAATAGAAAATAGAATACAGTCGAGTCAAGTATTGGTGGTTCAGGAAAGGAAATAGAAATTGATGGAAATTTTCAGTTTGGAGGTTTATGGAAACTAATTCTTTTTGTTTTTTCAATAATTTTAGAGAACTATTGTATTAGTTTTCTAGACCGCTCATGCTGATGATTTCCATCAACTCATTCTTTTCCTTCATCCATCATTTTCTATTTCATATCATGAAATTGTCAAATTAAAAATAAGTGGTGACCGATAGAAATTTTAGTACGATAGATTATAGAAACTAATTCAATTTAATTGAATTGCAGTTTGCTTTGATTTTCGCAAAAAATGTTTCCTACTTTTACCGTAATTTATAACTTATATGAGATAATAATTTATAACCGTAATTTATACAATGGACAAGTAGTCACTAACATTTGAGAGATCTTTTCTTGTTTATTGAAGCCAAATGTTACAATACAATCTTCGTAGTAATTATATGTTTTTTTTCCATTAAAGTACGTATGAAAAATATTAGTGCCCATTGTTCTATATGTGGTCATATCTTTGAAATTCTTTATTTATTGAGTTTGTATTGATATTAATAATTAATTCAATGCCTTTCTCAGAAAATTTGTAACTACTCAATCATTTAGTAAAACCACTCATTAAATTAACAAAACAATGATTGAGAGACCAGTTGTCATATACACTTAGAGCCGAAATTTTTAAAAATACCATAATAAAAAAATAAATCAAATAACCACTGATTCTAAAAAATTCGAATTTTGACACGACCGCATCTCCTAGATGCAGATCCCTTTTCTGGGAGCTACATCTAGGGAATGCAGACCATTAATTGGAGCCGCATCCCCTAGATGCAGCTCTTTTTTTTTTCCTGCTCCTGCAATGGCAGTTCAATTTAAAACAAAAAGTGGCCAAAATGTTTGACCAATTGAAACCATGTTTGACCTTTCGGTTAACAGAGAGAAGGAAAATAAAAAAGAAAAGAAAAGAAAAGAAAAGAAAAGAAAAGAAAAGAAAGAGGGGCTGCATCTAGGGGATGCGGATCTCATTTATGGTCCGCATCTCCTAGATGCAGTTCCCAGAAAAGGGGTCCGCATCTAGGATGCGGCCAGGATGTTTTTCAAATTTTCAGGATTTTGTGGTTATTTGATTTTTTTTTTTTTAATATGGTATTTTAAAAAAATTCGGCACTTAGAGAGGATCTTATTTTGCTTCTAGTAGTCAAATAATATTATATGTCGTCAGCAATGAGGACACACGTACCTTGGATTGCATTACACTATTACAGTAGCAGCTGAGACTGCAACCCAAAACGAATTGGCCGACTGTCTGGCAAAGAAAGGAAGATAAATTATTCAATGGGCCTCATCAATCTGCTAAAGACCCCAAACAAACTGCATGTAATGTAGTACTTAGGCTTAAATTCAATTCAACGATGGGCCCAATAAGACGGCCTCATCTATGTATCCATAATAACTAAATTCAACCTCACCCTTGTTCTAATTATTTGATTTAAAAAATAAAAAAAAAATGATATATACTTACATATTATTTTGTCAATTATGATGCTCTAAATTAGGTCATGTTAATTAGAGCTCTTGAGTCTTGACCTTATGTTCCATTCAGTTAATAATTAATTCCTCCTGTTTTGCACAATATACTATAATTAATTGATTATTTTCCAGCCTTTATAAGTGACAGTGTGTATATAAAACTTTACTATAATTGTCCGACAGGACTTTCCTAGTTTCCTTGCTTAGAAGAGTTAGGAAGTTAGAATTAAATGTTTGACTGGTCTATGGCTCTCTGCAGAGAAGGTTGAGATTTTCGTCCAAAGGATTTTGGACAGAGTCTCATCCAAAGCCGGATAAAAACCGTTCGATCTCTGTCAAAAGTCGTACGAGCGGTTTAGATTTATATTTAAATCGTTCTTACGAATCTTAGTGCAAATTAGACGGTTGAAGCCCGGATGTGGTTATATTTTGTCCAAAGCAACAAAATATAACCAACTGCGATGCGAGAAGAGTCTGCGAGTGCGAGGTCGTCTTAAACTCTTAATCCTCCTTCCCTTCTTCCTTCCCTTTCGGTGGTTGGAGTGTAGGGACCTCGTCTCAGATCAAGCTCGATCCAATCTGCTTGAGTTGAGCTTCAGTTGAAATCGGTCCTTGGGTTTCTCCTCCAAATCCAATTGCTGGTTCATGTAGAGAAAGAAAGAAAGAAAGAAAGAAAGAAAGAAAGGTGGGATCTTTTGGTTGTGTAGCTGGCCGGGGGGCAGCAGTTGAATCAATCCAACAACTAAGTGTTTATGGCTTTCACGAGGAGAAATCGGTTCAAGGATGGGTTCAGCAATGGTCCCAAGCGAGCTATTCTCCTAGCTCTAATCTCGGTCTCCGCTGTTTTCGCCTTGACCTTAATCCTCAAGCACCGAATCAAACTTCGCTCTGCCCCTTCTTCATCTTCTTATTCTCCTTCTTCCTCTATTCAAAGCGGGGAAGATAATATTTCGCTACAATTAGATCCCAGCTTCAAACCAGCGTTACCTAAACAAAACGACCTATCGCTATCTTTAGAAGAGAGAAATCGACTTCCTCCTAGAAACACCGACCTATTCCCGTCTCTTGCAAAGGACCACATAAAAATCGTGCTTTATGTTCACAATCGGCCCAAATACCTTGACATTGTAGTCAAAAGCCTTTCTAAGGTTGATGGTATCAGCGAGACACTGTTAATTGTCAGCCATGATGGGTGCTTCAGGGAGATGGATAACATTATCCGAGGCATTCGGTTTTGCCAAGTGAAGCAAATCTTCGCCCCATATTCACCGCATCTCTTCCCTGACAGCTTCCCCGGGGTGTCACCAGGGGACTGTAGAGATAAAGACAATCCCATAGAGGAAAAATGCCGAGGCAACGCTGACCAGTATGGCAACCACAGGTCACCCAAAATTGTATCTTTAAAGCATCACTGGTGGTGGATGATGAATACCGTCTGGGATGGTTTGCCGGAGACACATAATTTCAACGGCCACATTCTCTTCATAGAAGAGGACCATTTCATACTACCCAATGCTTATAGGAATCTCCAGCTTCTGGTTGATTTGAAGCCACAGAAGTGCCCCGAGTGTTATGCGGCGAACTTGGCACCATCAGATGTAAAATCAAGAGGGGAAGGCTGGGAAAGTCTAATCGCAGAGAAAATGGGGAACATAGGGTACACGTTTAACCGTACAGTGTGGAGAAAGATTCACATGAAGGCCAAGGAGTTTTGCAATTTTGATGAATATAATTGGGATATAACAATGTGGTCTACTGTGTATCCCTCATTTGGCAAGCCAGTGTATAGCCTTAGGGGATCAAGAGCTAGTGCGGTGCATTTTGGAAAGTGCGGGCTGCACCAGGGTCAAGGTGCAGCTTCTGCTTGTATAGATGATGGAGAGCTTAAGTTTGCAGTGGAGGAAGCAGATCGTGTTTGTAACATAAATGCGGATTGGTCAGTGCATTTTTTTACGAGACAAAGCGGGTACAAAGCGGGTTTTAAAGGATGGGGCGGGTGGGGGGATGAGCGAGACCGCCAACTCTGTTTGAGTTTTGCATACATCTATCATCTACACCATAGTAACCAGTAGCTTCGATTGATTAGTCACACGACCATGGAGGCTTAAATAGGTAGGTTTGATTTCATTATTTGTTGTTGTTATTTGGGCTCTGATCAAGCTGGTGTATGTTGTAACACACGATTATATATATTGCAACTCATAGTGCTTTTTCATTTTTTGTATCAGATTAGTTTATATTTTAGGGTCTTAAATGATGTTCATAACTCAAGTGTCTGGTCAAAATATTTTTTTTTTACACAAATATTTAGAGCTTACCCCAAGTTCTAACAGCTGTAAATAGTAGGTTTGGTTTGCTGTTTCCGCCACTTGCCAGTACATTTAATTTTAAATGGTGTTATGCAATCATTAAGGTTCAGTTTTCTCATTTTATCCAAAGCTAGCACCAAGCCTCCAGTTATACAGTCGTATCTGCAATAAAATTCCAAAAAAAAAAAAACCCAAAGAATTGTATTAACAAAGACGTTGTTGTAAAGAAAGCAAAAAAAAAAACAGCTTAAAAATTATGGTACCAGTAGTTGTACCAGACTGCCCTAAACAATCCCAAATACCACATAGAAAAGCTTGATTCAAACATCTTAACACCAGTTGCTGTGTTATAAATTTGAACTTCAGTCTTTCATTGTACTGTCCTATCACTGACAAGTTTGTCAATTTACAACTAAGTGCTCAAATCAGGTGTGAAGGTTGTGTACCCTGTTTGATACCATTTAGGTGAGATGTGGTATCAGTATGGTACCAGCATTGCTGTAGCCTCCATTTTGAGGCTGTATATTTCTTTCGGTAGGGATCCATTGGCAACCTTAACATGACAACTGTGAGGGTGCTTTCCTAAATCGAATCAAAATAATTTTAAAATAGAATAAAATATTATACGCATGTTCTTTCTTCTTTGCCTTATATATGTACATTGTGTCTCAATTTTGATGCAATTATATTTGATATTCTATCAAATATTGTTCAATAAGGACCGATGTCAAGTCAAATGATGACGGTGAAACTTCCATCAAATTTCATAATTTTAATTGTGTATGTATGATATGCATTAAGTATGGATTACATTTCATTTTGAAATCATGTTATCTTTTACTATTGTCAAAATTGTCATGTTATCAGTTGTCAATGGATTCCCACCCAATTTCTTTTTTAGTAGCTAGGATTTTCTCTTTGATTTTAAATTTTATGGCTTCTCTGTTTTTGGTTAAATTGAGAAAAATATGAAGCTTAGTTGCACAACGGTGAACTGAGGTTTATTTCTGCTCAATTGTACAATTGAAGAACGGTGCCTCATTTATTTGTATAACCCTTCTAACTGATAAAAGCCACACTGTCAGTGCCCACAATAGATAATTTATCATTACTTGTTGTAACTTGTCAGTTAAGCAACCTGACTAATCCTGTCCAACTTTTAATGGTTATGGTGTGAGCCTACAATACCAAACAAACTTCATTGGAACTGCACCTCAATTGAAGACTCCAGTTAGTAAATAGAACAGAATAAAAAATGAATCTGTCACAGCTGCAAAATAATGAGCAAGCCACTGCCAGAAAAAGGTATACTACAGAAAGGTGTACAATACAGAATGGGCTAATATCTGAAAAGAGTGCCTTTGATAAAAAAAATAAAAAAAGGTATGCTTTAGTCAAAATTTTGTAAAAATCCATTTTGCAATGTAATTTTGAACTCCAAAACATAGTCTAAAAATACTAAAATTGCTGTAAACTTGCATGGTGTTGTATACCAGTGCCATTAATGTGCCAATTTGGTTATCTTTCCAGACTGGTACGAGAGAGAGAGAGAGGTTAATCCCCAGTAAAATTGGAGGAAAGGAATTGCATATCTTGTAAACATTATAATGTGCTGGCGCATTTATTGTATCATTTTAAATCCTGGCTTTCTGTATTTAATTTCCAATGACAGCAAAGCTTGTCAATGAAATGTAAAGACAGATGAGTAATCAAGTTAAGGTTAAATTCTTGTGCATTTCAAGGTTAAAAAATTATCTAATAAGACAGTATTTAACTTACCCAAATAATAATATGTTATTGGTTTGGAATTTTCAAACAATGGTTACGTTCATAGTTTTGACAGTATATTTCCAAATCAAGCTCAAAAAAAAAAAAAAAAAAATTATACTTTGTTATGTAAGCTAGTATTCTTTTTTTTTTTTTTTTTCCAAAATACTTAATTTATTTGTTAAAAAAGAACAAAAAAGTTTGCTAAGAGTTGTATTAACAGATTTTTTGATTAATTCAGAAACCATTTCAAGTGACTATATTGTCAAAATCAACATTTAAGATTCAAATATTATCTATTATATGGAAATAATTATCAATATTTTAAGTTATTTTTTGCCATCTTTCATAAATCATAACAAATAGTAAAAAAATTTCAAAAACATTAAAAGTTAGTATTCTACAAGATTATTATATAACTAATGTATTGAGCTACTTAAATCGAAATTTGAAGTTTATACGATATGTTTTTGAGGCCGTAGCACGGATGTCTTTATGCTATCCATAGCACCCAAACCTTGCTCTTCAAAAAATATCTATATCATGGACAAGTTGTTATTACATCACTTTCAAAAGCGTATGTCATTTTTTTTTTTTCGCAAAAGAATAACAGATTAACAGTAGTATTACATTTACAGCGTTTTTTTTTGCATAATACCTCTTTTTTTTTATTATTCATTACGGAGTAATTTAAAGCGATTAGATCTCTCAAAATGATATTGATATTTCAAATACTATCTAATACTTGTATAGATAATTATTAGATCAATTTTAATGAAAAATGCATCATTGTTTACGCAAACAAAAGCCTATAACAAATTAGCAATGCATTTACTACGAATTACATGCATATTGAATAATTTCATAATTCTTGACTCATTTGATCCAGCGTTCTAATCTGCACGAATTTTAGTGTGTATAAGATGGTTCAGATTTTGAGACATTTGAGCCCGCTAATGAAGGAAAAACAAAAAAAAAAAAAAAAAAATAGTTAGACCAACGAAAGCCCTGAATGTCCGGCCCAATAAGGTATGGCCCTTTTCCCTCAATAGCCTGTTTTGGCTGTTTATTAACAAATTCTCTCCCCTGTTAGTGTTAAGTACGAAACCTACTGATATATAAAAATAAAAATAAATTAACGAAACAACTTCCCGGTTCCCGCTAGTCGCTAGAGGAATCACACCCGCGCCGATTAAAGCGTTGCATCGCCAAAAACGCGGCCAGTTGGTTTGTAAAATCGCCCAATATCGGATCCTGGGCTGCCGATAGATTTTCCAAACCGTGGTAACAGGCTATTGCTTGCTGTAGTAAAAGGTATTTTCTTTTTAATTTTTTTTTTTTTTTTTTTTTTTTTTAAAAGTTAGGCACTTCACTGCTTCATCAGTTGAAAAACAGTACAATGGGTTTGGAAGTGGGTGGTATGGTTTTGTTGGTCTTGTCCCAAGTGCAAAATTCCACTGGATTTTAGCTTATTTCATCATCTTTTAATTATTTTAAGGATTCAGCTTCTACGAACCTATTTTGGATGGGGGAAGAAGGTAGCTCACGGGCAATCAAGCCCATAAACAAGGCAGTGATACACCGAATTTGTTCAGGCCAAGTCATATTGGATCTCTCTTCAGCTGTCAAGGAACTTGTAGAGAACAGCCTGGATGCGGGGTCCACTGTCATAGAGATAAATCTCAAGGAGTATGGAGAGGAGCACTTCAAGGTTATAGACAATGGCTGTGGCATTTCTCCAAACAACTTTCAGGTTTTATTTCAAAGGACTCGATACGTCTGCAACATTTACCATCTTGAAACTTCTCAGAAAATATACAACATTGTTTATTATTATTATTGGCCTCCTTTTTGTGGATGAAATATGAAGCTTGTTAGGTAGCAAGGTCATATTTGACAACAATTTTTCTTATACTTTCTTTGCTACCAGTAATGTACCAGCGACCGGGGTCTTAATTTACTGGTGTAATATTAGTCTCTGATAGATATAACAATTAAACAAGATAAACAACACAAATGGGACCAAATGGGATGCATGGTGTACTGGCAGGAGCATACTTGTACCTGATGTGAACCACTGACCTTAGCTAGCACCAGAAGCTAATATATCTGACATGTACTGCTTTTTTTCAGTCACTTGCACTTAAGCACCACACATCAAAGATATCAGATTTTTCCGATCTCTACTCTCTTACGACATATGGATTCAGGGGAGAGGCTTTGAGTTCTCTTTGTGCATTGGGTAATCTCTCTGTGGAGACACGAACAAAAAATGAGCCCATCGGGACCCATCTCACCTTTGACCATTCTGGGGCAGTGGCTCAGGAGAGAAAAACTGCTCGGCAAGTGGGGACCACTGTGACGGTTGAGAAGCTATTCTCGCCTTTGCCTGTCAGAAGCAAAGAATTTAGTAGGAACATAAAAAGGGAATATGGGAAACTAATATCTTTATTAAATGTGAGTTGAGCTATCTTTTAGCTTTAGTGTACTTGTTGTCTTGTCTTCTTAATAAAAATAATAATAAAAGAAAGGTCGGACATGATAAAATCTATCTGGTTTTAGGACATATGAATTGTGGATTTCTTCAGGAAGTACATATTAGGATTTTAATCCTGCTGCTGTGAAATCCAATAGCAGTACATTTCTGGGCCCCAAAATCATTTTTAACTTTAAAACGGTTGACCACTGTCATTGTGGTGATGCCCATCTAAAAGTTTGCTGGCCTAAATTTGTTTCCTATTTTGTTTTTGAAATTAATTTTTGAGATTTTCTGGCTTCTTGGCCTCTTAAATATAATAACTTGACTAGCAGTTTATGCTAAATTGCTATTTCTTTAATACTTTTCTTTGGAGAACATCAGCTATCAACTTATAAATCCTGTTTACCATCTCCCAGTCTTATGCATTAGTTGCCAAAGGGGTGCGGCTGCTATGCACCAACATCCCCAGCAAGGGCTCCAAATCAGTTGTACTGAAAACCCAAGGAAGCAGCTCTTTAAAAGACAATATCATAAATATATTTGGTCTGAACACATTCCAATGCTTGGCCCCTTTACACCTGACCTTGTCAGAAGGCTGTTCGATTGAAGGGTTTCTCTCCAAATCCGGCAATGGCAACGGGCGCAATTCTGGAGACAGACAGTTCTTCTATGTCAACAACCGACCTGTTGAAATGCCCAAGGTCAGCAAAATGATAAATGAGCTGTACAAGGGGTCAAATTCAAAACAATATCCTATTGCTATTTTGAACTTCTGCTTACCAACTGATTCATATGATGTGAATGTGACTCCTGATAAAAGGAAGGTATTTTTCTCATCAGAGAGTTCTCTAATGGTGTCTCTGAGAGAAGAGTTGGAGAAGGTATACTCCCCCGACCAGTGTGTGTATTCTGTTAACACAGTTGACAGCACTAAGAATGAAGGGCTTGATGATATGGATGTGGATGATAGGGAAGAAGAACCCGTAGCACCCTGTAAAGTATCCTCTGGTAGAGAGGATACTTCACCAAGGGAATCCAACCAATTGACCCCAGAGGCAAGCAGGCCTGATCCACTTCCTGCATATTGGTCTGTCGACCTGAAAAGAAGTTCGGGCTCAACTGAAGAGCTTGGCAGGGATGGGAGCTCTTCTAGAAAGTTAGGCATTGTGCAGTCTTCTCTCACTAAGTTTGTGACAGTCAATAAGAGGAAACATGAAGATGAAACAGCATGCAATCCACTTTCTGAAGTTCCTGTGCTCAGGAAAACCACTTGCTCAGAATTATATGAAAATGAGGTTACAGAGAACGATTCAGCACCAGAAAGTGGTAGAAAGCGGTTCCAAGCTGGTATTTTACAAAGAGAAGTAGGTGGATCTGTAATGAGATCTAGTTGTGCTAAATCAGATGAAGATGTTGGTGTGGAGGATGATTTGGTTCCAGGAAGTGGGAGAAAGCTCTTCCAATCTAGTACAAAGGAAAGACCTGAAGATTTTGAATTGGTATCTAAAAGCAATTCCAAGTTCCAAGCAAGTATTGGAAGAGAGGTTGATGATTCTGTTCTAGGAGGCAGGAGAAGACACTTCCAATTTGGTAGCGGAAAAAGTGAGGGACCTATATTAGCCCAATGTAATAATTATGCGAGAGATCCTGATATGGTAAGTTTATGTTAAAACCTTTATATTTGCGACATTGTTTGTCCCTTTGGATTTACGAAGTGCACCTCCTTTATTTTATATTTTGTTACTCCTAGTGCAACTACTTTTTGTTCATTGGTGTAGCAGAATGCATAGTTTTTCTATGATTGCTTTTAAGGGTAATTTCATTTATACCCCCTATAAATTCCAAATTATCTTACAGGTGCAGCCCCCCCCCCACAAAACTAGTGCAAGTACCCCAGAAAATAAGAGTTATCAAAGTACCCTAAAAGCACCTATGGTTTCGCTACCACTTCATAGTTTTCTTCAGAAGTGTCCAAACTACCCCTCTGTCATGGCTAAGTATTGTATATTGCTGATCCGGGTTTGCACTGGGGCCGACCTTTCAGCTCAGCGTTACAGCCCTACACTGCACGAGAAGTCAACCGAACTGCAGTGCACACATGCATGTGCTGCTTGCATTTGTAATGGGCAAGCATTCTCATGGGTCTGCAGGGCATCTAATTGTTAAAAATTTAAAACTGGAATGTCCAACACTACTTAGATCTTCGCTCTGATAATCAAGAACAAGAAGGGTGGTTAGCACTGGTGGAGCTACGTCTGTAATTATACTATGAAAAATAATTGTAAGATGCTTGTAATTGAAAATTATAGTGAAAGTATGACCCACATTCTATCCTATATCCTTGATCCCCCCCCCTTAGGGATTTGATGTGCCGTAGAGTAAGTCATACTTGTAACAGTGCTGGTGCAGAAAACCGTACATCTGCAGCACAGAAACTGTGCTAGTCCAGTCTGGTAGATGTATGTACTAAACTTGTATAACCATGACCGGTCTTGAACAGCATACTGATGAGTGCTGCTTTTGCCATGTAGGAGGGAATGCAAGAAACAAGATGTAGTTCTAGTGGTACTTGGAAAGATACTGAATTAGAACAACAAAAGAATCCAAATCCTCATTTAGTGAGCAATTATTTGTGCGAAGGAGATGGAAGGGCACCAAGACCTAGTACTGTGATGGTAACTTATCCTCAGACGTGTTTTTCTATGGATGAAATGAAAAAGAGAAGGGAACACAGGCTCTCGGTGTTTATTGCAGAAAAATCTTCTTCTCTTCAGAAGAGACGGGCTGCAAGGTGATTTGATTTTATGCTGGTTTTGTTGGTTTGTACTTGTTTTCTGGACTAGCATGTTGGTTTAGGAAGTTGTTACAGTGGACCTGCTGATGGTATGTACCAATTGAGCATGGCAGTTCTCCACCAATTGCAACTTGAAGCTCCTGCTAAGGCACAGTGATGATGTGAAACATATTTTAGCCTCAGTTAATTTAGACTAAACTAATTTTCCAAAGTGGTATGTAGGAAAAAAGGCAGGAAATTGATTGATTGAATGATATCTCACTAGTTTATATATTTGGTTATGAGATGGCTTTAGTCCCAGCCAGGACCTGACTACCCAGCTTTTTTGAGAAAAGCTCCTTTTTAAGCCTTCAATTTGTGTTGTTGTCCTCAGCTGTAATTAATGTAAAGCCACATTAGCCTCAATTGACCTCAGGTTTTGCTATGAAGTCCCAATTTAGTCTAAATTAATTTTAGTGTACTGTTGCTTTGCTAAAATTGAGCTCGGAAGAAAGCCTAGTAACCAGGAGAAAAAACAAAAGATGGCATAAATGTGGCCAAAATTTTACTTGTCCATAAGGTACTAGATAGGTCTGTTTGATTGAGGTGCTAAGCCTAATCAAAATATGCGAGATCCATAAAATTTATAAATTTGTAGTTCTTACCTGTTAAGTACAAGTTTGAACTCTTAAGTGAGCTAATTTTATCTAATCATATTACCCTTTTGCTTGTGTAGGAATTATAAAATTGCAACAATGGAAGAATCTCAGCCAGAAGATGAGGATGGAAAGGCACGTTCTTTGACAGAAGCATTAGTTGAACTGGAGAGGTTCTTCAACAAAGAGGATTTTGCACGTATGCAGGTAATTGTATTACTTATTATGGAAAGTTTCAGAAATGCCCCTGCAAGACCTTATTATATTTTTCTAGATCCTCACATAATAAGAAAACCCTACTTCCATTAAAAAGGAAATGAACAACATTCTTGATATCACCGCTTCTAATTCTTTCGTTCTTGAGTAGGGAGGAGTATATTCGACATTTTTAGAAGTGAAGAAGGATATAAGTGGTGTAACGGAAAATTATTCATACATAAGGATACATCACAGATCTACATTATGAGAAGAATTTACCAACATTAATTGAGCCCAAGCATTTATATCACCATATTGATGTCGTTTCTATTGCTTTTCAAATTTTAGAATGCACGCTACTTACTTTGAATATAAGCGATGTTGCTCTTTATTTTAAGGTTATCGGGCAGTTCAATCTTGGCTTCATTATTGGGAGGATTGATCAAGATTTATTTATCATTGATCAGGTAATTATGGCACATTTACTCTTTAAACCTCCAAAATATACACGCTTATCGACAAATTATCTTCAAGTATTGCAGAAGTGCTTCTACATATAATATCCAGTATTTCTGGATTTGCTGCTTGGAATGCAACTTGGAAATTATACTTTGATATCCCATGATAATTTTAATTCCTTTTGTCACTTTTTTGTTTTTGTTTTGGTATTTATTATAGCATGCAGCAGATGAGAAGTACAACTATGAGCGCCTCTCACAATCTACAACATTTAACCTACAACCCCTACTTCAGTGAGCCAGAAGTCCCTCTTTATATATTAATTTTAATTATTTTATATTTCCTTTGTAGTTGTATTTGCTGAGCTTGTTGGTGCATTGCAGTTGGGTTTAGGAAGCAGCTAGAACTTGGATGCATTTATTGTATCATGTAACTGTCTTTTCTCACAAACAAGTTCTTTCTAACAGGCCAATAAAGATGGAACTTTCCCCAGAGGAAGAAGTGGTTGCTTCTATGCACATGGACCTTATCAGGTTTAACCATCTTGTGGAATAGATTGAGTTGACATTCATTTGTTTCCTTTTTTTCTCTATTGCTTTAGGTGTCTTATCTGACATTTACATTTTATCAAAACTGTGTAGGAAAAATGGTTTTGTTTTAGCACAGGATGCCAATGCTGCACCTGGCCATCAGTTTCTACTGAGAGCAGTTCCATTCAGCAAAAATATCACATTTGGTGCAGAAGGTAATCCCATTAATTTTATGTTATTTTAGAACTTCTATAGGAACCCACTGTGAGGTCAACTAATATAGTCAACTGGTGGTTTTATAGAAATTATTTTTTGTCTATCGCACTTCTATAAAAAGAAGAAGCTAGATGATATACCTGTCTCTTAAAAAATAACAAAACTATACCTGGAATCTAAACACATGTAGGAAGTGATTAAGAAAGGATGGCTTCAGATGATATGTCTTTCTTAACCCAAAGATCTGAACTCTTACATCTAAGGCTCAAAACATATGCATTCTGGCAACACTTTGGAATGCGTGTTTACAGGCACAGTTTTTATATCTTTCATAAACCGGGATATTCTTTATAGAAGCACATGATAGACAAATAAAAATAAGTCTGATTATAGGTTCAACTGGATAGGATAGGACAAGTATAGTTAGTATGTACTGGTGAGAGACTTCATTGATACAGCATACAGGTCTCTACTGGTGAGAGACTTCATTTATTTATTTTATTCAACATAGTGCTCAACTTAACCTGTTTTTTTTTTTTTCTCAATGGACCTCAGTGCTGAAGCGACAGGAAAGGATTTGAAAAAAAAAAATAAATAAATATGCAAGAACCAAACCTGTGAAACTTTTTTAAGCAGAATAAGCTAATCAAAGGGAGTTAATTGTTGCTGCATCCGTATATATGTGCATGTAGATCTCAAGGAGCTCATATCTGCACTTGTTGATGGTAAAGAAGATTGTGCAATTGTAAGCAGTTACAAGTTGGATACCAGTGATTCCTTGTGTCCTTCAAGGGTTCGCGCCATGCTGGCCTCCAGGGCATGTCACACATCTTGCATGGTTGGTGATGCCTTGACAAAAACTGAGATGCAAAGGGTAATACTATTAAATAGTGTAGACCTATCTTGCTTTTATTTTCGGAGGTGTTTTGAAAGCCAAAGGACTCTTGTGACTGTCGATAGCCCAGAATTTGCAGGCATAAAGTTAAAAAAATGTTGTTATCGAATTTTTTAGCAAAACTATGATATTCAGTTAAACCAAATGTTGTTTCTGTATGTGCAATCAAAGAGGTCTTTCTGAGATGTATATATAAAGGTTCAAGAAATGCTGCCAAGCTCTTGAGGTCTTTCTGCTTTTTTTTTCTTTACGTGGTTGGTCTGGATGTTATTGCACTCTCTAATTTGTGTACCCAGTAGTTGGCCTCATTGTTTCAGTTTGTGAAATCACCTTTGGTTGGAAGATGTGGTTGAGTCTCTCTCTCTCCTCTCTTTGAAATCTTGGGAGTGGCTGCCAAGGAGTTCTGTCTCTCTCTCCCTCTCTCTGAAAACCTTGGCAGCAAATGCCATGTCCAATCTTTCTCTATCTGAAAGCTTTGAAAATACATATTCATTTTTCTTTTTAATATTTGGTTTAGTTGTCTTCATACCTTCTGACGTCGTTACTTTGTCAGATACTTGCTAATCTTGCAACCCTGAGGTCTCCCTGGAACTGCCCACATGGCAGGCCAACAATGCGCCATCTGGTAGATCTGACTACCATTCGGAAGGAAGGTTAGGAGGAGGCTTAATAGTTTTCTTTGACATGTTCTTAACTATATTAATAAGCTGCCTCAAACAAATTGTTGATGTCATTGTAAGTGATTCATGATCATAGTTGTTGTGTTTGCTTGACGGCAGTATCAGAGGGATATTCTCAAAGAGGAACCATAAAACCATGATAATAAATAGCATAACCACAATTGTTAAGCCATAGATACATTCCATATGCTAAATGACCCCAAGTCATTGTTAGGCCATAGTTTAGAAAATGTAACAGTTCTGACTGTTGCTATATACAATTGCAGTTGGTACCTAACAGTAGTCAATTATGTATAGCTTTCTTTAGTGAGCGCCTGGCCAGGGAATCTTAATTTTTATAAGTTTGGTACCTAAACCATAATATATCAATCCAATTCATATAGACAGCTTTGGGTGTCTTTTTATGTTATAAATTAAAGGCACTTATTTTTGTGAAGTTTGATTGTTCTTGAAATGGTCTCTTTTTTCAATAGAAATGGAGGTATCTTTTGAGAACAAGTGATGTTTAGCCTGTACATTACATGAAGTCAGGTTAACAGTGGTTTCTTTTTGCTCTTTTGTTCTATAATACTATATTGTGCATTTCAATTTATTGTTTGGGAAGATTATTTTGCCAAAACTTGTGGGGGCCCTCAAGGATGATATGGTATTATGGCCTTAATAAACCACATCACTTACAGGAATAAGGTTCTTTTGCTTTCTTTATGGTGAACTTTTGTTACTTTTTATTGGGTAGAAATTTTTTGCTTTAAACCACATTTAACCTAAAAGCCTAATAAACCTATCGACTCTTTGTAACTTGTGGCCGCTCTTTTTTGAGATTCTATATGTCAAATCAAGTGGAACTTTATGACACAGACAAATTTCTGGTCTTTTGTCACCATACTATGATCAATGTAACCATCCAAATATCCAATTCCACATTGAAGAAACAAATTTGTTTTTCAATAAGAAGAAATTTCACTTCTGAACTAATTTTTTGGGGACATCAGCTAATGATGTAATAAAATATAAACGAGTGTTTTTCACTTTATGTTCAATTTAAGTGCTTTTCTGAACTAATTTCACTTTGTGGTGGAGCCTCAACATTGCCTTTTTTCTTTTGTGTCCTTGTCAGTTCGTCTAATTATTTTATTTTACTTTTCCTTTCCAGGTACAAGGAAGGGTGCTCCTCTTTAGCTTAGATTTGGCAGCACAAGTTGTTCGGTACTTATTTTGCCTAGAGCATAAGAAGCTATTTTTGCTTGGGTCAGTGCTGCATGCACCGAGAAGAGAAATGCGAAGTGATTAGGCTTGTTTGTATGCAGGGGTAGGTAGGCATTGTAATACTGGCCACGTTTTTTAGGTAGTCTGTTTTCGGGCCCCTCCCTCTACACTTGCATACAGTTAGTTCAATTGAGCCCCAAACATTTTTGGTTCAATCAATGTCCTTGAACTCTTGTGTTTGGTTCAATCAAGCTTTTTCTGTTATTCTGCTATTAAGTTTACCGTTAATTTCTGATAAAGTAGTGATGACTGAGCAAGAGATGTAGCTCGAGACTACTATATCAGAAATAATTCTGCTATTAAGTTGTGATGACTACTTTAACATAAACTGGAGACTATTCTGGTATTAAGTTTTACCAGTATTTCTGCCATTACAGTTAGTTATAGTACGAGACACATGGCACGAAACATGACCAAGCGTGACTAAAGTGTTAGTAACAAGTAGAAAATTGTCCCTTTTTGATGAGTTAGTTTGCACTACTTGTTGCTGATGACTTGTATTGTATGGTGACGTTTCATCAATGCGTCTTGGGTTGGGTTAAGAAACAATTAATTTGACTTAATATTATTCGACGTGCATTTGCCATTTGCCATTTGGTGGTGGTTGAGTATTGGACTCAGGATGGAATTCATATCACTCAAGTAACTCAAAATTTTTTTGAGTTTAGATCAAGACCGTGAGATCTGTTTTGGCATGAAAATAACAAGTTGGTCTTTAGATATAAGGATAAGAATAATGAATAATTTTGGTGCTGATTTGACATTTTTTTTTTTTTTTTTTTTTTTTTTTTTTGTGTGGCCCTTAAGCTGTCCTGTGGAGTAAGCACGCGGTATTTCTTTTCTTTGATACAACGTGCTTCTTGCGCCTGGTTTGAGATGGGTTGGCTTGGCTTAATTAGGTGCCATCACCGTCTCTGTAATCTGTATCGCTTTCTTCTTTTAGAGACTCCATCGAAAGTTTTTACATCACTTCTAACAATGCACTACACATACACATACACATACACATACACATACACATACACATTGAGTTTTAAAATTATGATTTTACACATGAAAAATATCTTTATTATTTGTGTACGTTTATATTCAATAATTTTTATGGATAAATTTTTTTTTTTTCTTGAAAATGACTCACGGGTCCATTTTATAAAAGAAAAATAAACAAAGAAGGAAAAAAAAAAAAAAAAAAAAAGACCTTGAAGATTCTACTTAAAATTGAAAAGGATAGGAGAAGAGAAGTCTCGGGAAGTTGTTTCCAAAGCTAATTGGCAGGAAGTCGCTGTCGATAGTTCCAGACTCATCTTTGCCTCTTCCCTTTGGAGTTTGGATCAATGCAATTATGGAACCTGACAGTCTGACACTGATCTGCGCAGAGCAGGAGACTTATTTCCCCCATTTTATCTTTTTTCTAATATTATAACAAAAAGTAAATATATAACATACTATTTTTTTATCGAATCTCACTTTATAACATAATCAATGTTCAGTAATTCCAAAACAGAGACTGAGCTGAGCCTGAGCCAATGAATCCTTCTCAACAAGTCAGTGGGCAGTGCCGCAGACCGCAGTGGTTTACGCCTTCGCTTGTATTCGACAAAAATAAAAAATAAAAAATAAAAAATATATCAATTTATGAAAAACCCGTACTTACATTGAATAAACCACACCTATTAAGCCGTCAGTCACTGTCAACGGACCCACTGTAGTAAAATTCTTTGATTGGTCTTATTCTGACTTTTTGCACCAAGTGCAGCTTTCATTTAATATTCATTGCCATGATCCAATCGTCTCCTCAGTATGTGGGGGGGGATAACTATCAAACTATACGGGAAAAAGCTATTAACATTTTACGACTTTATACGTCAGAGCGACGCGAACAAAAACATGACATGTCATATGGTCATTAGTTTAGTATATATAAACATAGTTGGCAATCAAAGATTACATAACAAGTAATCTCTCGGTTAAGAGAAGCCACCTGTAGCTTGTTCCTGTGTTACTTACACAGACAAGAAGAGAGAGAGAGAGAGAGAGAGAGAGAGAGATGGCAGAGTCGGGATCGGAGGCTACGGCGAAGATGGAGGCGGCACCGGAGAAAACGGCGATGGTAGTGGGAATAGACGAAAGCGAACACAGCTTCTATGCTCTCCAGTGGACACTTCTTCATTTCTTCTCCATTCCTGTTCCCTTCTTCAAGCTGGTAGTGGTGACCGCTAAGCCCACTCCTAGCTCCGTCGTAGGCCTCGCCGGACCTGGTAATTCAGTCTCTTTACTTCATTAATTGCTAGCTGTTTTCAATTTCTCCTTCACCTTGAAGCTAATTACTCTGCGCAAATTTTATCGCCTACTTTTTTCTTAAGATCTGATCGATGTGTGCCAACTGCCAAGGGATCGTCAATATATTAAATAGTGTTGTGAATGTGATGTGTTCAATTTTATTTTGTAAATTGGTGGATATGAATTCATGTGATATTTACAAGTTTCACCAATTTCTCCCTGCGCTGCGCTGCGTTCTCTTTTTCTTTCTTTCAACATATATAGTGCTTAGTGCATGCGCACGGGATAAATTAACCTGATCGAGTGATACACTAGAAATCCAAAGCCGTTATTTTCATATAATTAAACAAATGATATCCAAAATCACCAAATTGTAGAGGCTTTTGGAGAAAAATTATACTATTTTAGAGGAATTTAAGGTATATCTATCTATCTAATTATGTATTTATTTATTGGTTGACCAATGTTTTTAATTAAAAGGAGCTGCTGACGTGATACCATTTGTGGAATCAGATTTGAGAAAATCTGCTCTTAGGGTTATTGAAAAAGCCAAGGAACTCTGCCACTCGGTATGTTTCTTTTCTATTAATTCTACTATATATGTTCAATATTTAATGTAGATATGCTTAATGGATAAATATTAATTGGATTATTAGTGCTGAAGCTATTTGCTTGATGATAACAATACATGGTACCTACAAACCTATTCAATTAACACTACATTAATTAATTTTTTTTTTTTTTTCTTTTGATGTTTTGTTTGTTTTGTCACTCAATTAAATTCCTTCGAAGTTCAATTGATGCTTTAGCATCAATATCAAGAGGGTCAAGTACTAGATTAGATTCTTCTAAGAAACAAAATGTTTTTAGAAATCCAGAAAACTATCATCAATTAAAGTGCACTATTTTAATAACTATTGCTTCAACAAATTGCAAATTTTGATCCTTATAGGTGAGTGATGCAGTCTATGAGATACATGAAGGGGATGCAAGGAATGTTCTTTGTGAGGCAGTTGAGAAGCATCATGCCGATATGCTAGTTGTTGGAAGCCATGGTTACGGTGCGATTAAAAGGTTTGTTTCCTCTTTTTTTCCATTTTCATTTCAAAATGGAGGCAATTTTGTCAGGTGTTCTGGTTATATTTATACGGCTCACAGATAGTACCGACACAAGTTGGATTTGGTGTTAAAGAAAATCATTTGTGAGTTCAATTGGAAGCTTATTTGTATAGGTGAATTGCAGAACTAATTGTTGTTCATTTTTAAGTTGCATTAGAGTGAGTCTTGATTGGTAATAATTGGGGACTAATTGATGAATTAGTTAGTAGTTAGGGTGTAAGGTACTAACTAAATTGCAGTATTAATAGAGAATGAAATTCTTTGAGCTTAATTAACTATATATTCTCATCTTATTATTTATTTGTTATAGGGCTGTGCTGGGAAGTGTGAGTGATTATTGTGCACATCATGCACACTGCACTGTGATGATTGTTAAGCAGCCCAAGCAGCACAAGCACTAATCCATTTCAGACAAGGCCTAATTAATGTAGACTGCTTGGTTATAATTTTAAATCAACAATATGTGAAAGTCTTCTTTTCTTATAATGTCTCGGCATGGTTTTGTTATTTGGATTAAAAATAAAGATTTGCAAAATACACATCATTCCATATGCGTTGCTTCCGTTTTACTTAATTTTTACCTGTTATAATTTTTACTTGATTGTCAATACTCTAATCAACCAAATGCCGTAGTATCAATTCCATATGCCTTGGTTCTTGCACTGACAGCAGTTTGTATCATTTCACACTTTCACAAGAACTCAGATAAAATTCAGTGAAATACAAGTCAACTGCATGCACCATACTCGCGGTAGCAAACACAAAAAAAATTGATACACAGCAGACGTCTGTACTAATACTGTAATCTACTGCACAGTTACTAGGATGTGGCAGCTAGGAAATATATTGGCACAAATGAAAATTATTTTGCAGCAAATTAATATTTTTAAGCTTGCCATTTTGTAGAAATTTTATCATGTAATCTGTTTTAGTAGAAAGACCATATCGGCTCAAATTATCCAAAAAAACACAACCAAAACACACAAATTGCAGTAAAAGAAGCATAAACCTGACACAATAAATAATCGATCTTATACTGAAACCGTCTCATCAAAAACCGGACACACAGAACAAAACCATCCAGACTAAAAACTTAGAAGGAACAATACTACATGTTTTGTCAATAAATATCCAAAAGCAACACAACATAAGACTAAGAACTCAGCACAAACATACAAGGGAGAAGTGCATTTGCCTTCACTTCCTTAGCACTTGATCTCCTTAAGGCCATAGGCCAAATACAAAAAGGTTGGGTTCTCGGCACCATCCTTGTAGTAGGCAAACACAAGGCTGCCATCATCATGCATGCTCTCTCCCACAAAGCTACATCACAAAAGTATTATTAGCAAGGAACACATGTACTGGTGGTAGTTAACTTTGCCAAATAAAACATTACTTCCAACTTAATTTGCTAAATAGATATATATATATATATATATGGTCATTTAAGCCTAAGTTTAATAGCTGGTACTAGCACATATTTACATTTGTGATATAGCACCAGCATTGATGGTCAATAAAATAAAAAATTATACATCTCCTTTTCCCTGTGTTGGTTGGAGGTGGGGGGTTTAGGGTTTAGTCTGGATGAGTTCCACTCAAATTTTGAGTTTGGATCCAGACTGTCCGATCAGAATCTGGGCCAATCTGGCGCGAGGTGGAATGATAAGCAGATCAGACGCTTTGGATCTAAACTAAAAATTTGAGTTAGCTTAGGTGGGATAGGATCAAAAGGACTTACAACTGAAGATCCTTAAGCTTGGACATAAGGTACTTGGTGGCATCCTGAATGTGCTTCTTGAACAGCTCTTGCTGTTCAGGATTAAGCTTCTCACACAGATTCTTAATGTAGCGCTTCATGTAAGCCAGAAACTGCTTCTTGTCAAAAGTTGGTTGCTCCTGTGTAAACACAAACAAACCTTACTCAGTATCTGCAATTACTGGAAAAGAAACAAAGGAGTAAACTTTGCATTCAAACATGTAAACCACTTTTAACACGTCCTAGCAATTTTCAAGGTACAAATTGTGACTATAAAGAAGAAGGATAATCCAAGGAAAGAGAACAAACCTGCAGCCGGAAGGTGTCGACGATGTCAACAACCTTGACAGCCTGATCATCAACACCCTCATCTTCTCCCCCCTCTGCTGATGGGTTTGCACCGATGTCTACATCGACAGCACCTTGAACAACCCACTATAGATCCGAAAAAAATAAGAAAAGCATTACTCTTTTTGAAGGAATGCTGCAAATAGATGGTGTTTGTTTCTTGAGACAACAAGAGGTCAGAAAAGTACAAACCTTGCCTTCTACCTCCCAAAGCATGCCATTTTCAATCTCCTTGTATGGGAAGGAGTCAGAGAGAAGCTCGTCGCCTGGAAAATTGAAGAAACATAAACTCAATCAAGAGAGTTTCAAAAATTAAAATAAGATTTGCATATTAGAGGAACTTCAGAAAGAAGTGTTACTACATAGTGCAAATTACTCAACAAAATGTTTGAAAATTTGTGAGTAATATATAATTAATACAAAATCAAGCCAACTGTTAGCCAATTGTAAACAAATCATGTTTACAACAATAGGAAACCATGTTTACACAAAACCTCTCTAAACCACGGAACATAAATGTATAACTGTACTCAACAATATAAAAAGTTCCAAAATATCTACTTACAAGTAAAAAATTATTAATGTTATTAACAAATACATTATCAAGTTAATTTTTTAAGCTTTCCTCTCTGCTGCAATAAATGCAACTAAATCGTTGATGGGTCTATCGGCTACATGTAGAGAATTGAACAGGTCAGTATGTCTACACTTTTATCTAATTCGGAAACTAAAAAAAAAATAGCTTTTGAGGTTGTGCACAAAAAACATAGATCCCGGTAACTATTAATAGGAGCAAAATTATCAACAATTTCTTACCTTTTATTAAAATTAAGATCGAATTCAGAAAATTCTACCAAACATGTAACTAAGTGGGCTAATTTTACATTTTATAACTCAAGACGCTACTTAGAATTTGGGAGATGCGAAATGAAAAAGATAAAAATCAGGGATTCAGATCAAGTAACTAGATAAAACAATTCAGTAATAAAAAAAATAAAAATAAATAAAGATCTGAGAGCTAACCGGTGAGGAGATCCTGATAAACGAGCATGATTTCTCTCGGAAATAAGTAGAATTTGGATCGGATTTAACCCTAACAGAGATGGGGAGCACGAGGCGGCGGATCGAGAGAGGGTTTACGCCCCTTTACACCCGTTTTATTTATAGAGGTTAGCTTTCCAATCTGGCGGTGTGATGTCTCGCGTCGCATGTTTGCTCAAACTTCTTGCGTGAATTCGGTCTACCGGGTCGTTAATGAACCAATTAGCTACCCCATAAATAAATTAAATACATATTTTCCCCGATTATGCTTATGATATTTGTAATTTGATCCATGCGATGATATTAAAAATAATTTTTAAACTATAAATGATGTGCCCTTATCTCTTTTATTATTTTATAAAAAAAAATACATTTATCAAAAATTAATATTAAGTTTCTTATATTAAAGAAACTACAAAATATTGTAATAAAATGTATAATTGGTACAAATGTATCAATAACAAGACATCAAAATAATATGAAAAATAATCTGAATTTTTCTTGTATGTATGAGATTTAAATTTTATATTAAGCAATATTGCTCGGACATTTTTTTATTAAAGAGTTTTTTTTAAAAGTATGTTGGTTCACTCTGAAGTTTGATATTTTAGCTTCACAATGCAAGTGAGTAAAGTTGAAACACTTAGCTAACAATAAAAAAAAATACATATTACATTTTCATTTATTTTTATTCTCTTAGTATTATAGAATATCATGAAGTTATGTTTGTCTAATATTTTTTGGATTGACATGTATTTTGATAGCGCATTATTTTGATCTCATCAACAATCTAATTTTTTGATCAAAAATTTCAAAATACTTAAATATGCAAGCTAGAATATCTAATATGTATCATATTCTATTTACATATATGTTCGTATTGTATGCGTATACGACTATCGACTACTACATATTAAGCTATATATCTATCCATTTGTTGATTCTGTCAAAGTTTAACTATAGACCGAGTCTATATGAAAATTTATTCTATAATAGGAAGTCTATAAAGGGAGATGCGTATGAAACTTAAAATCGTGCAAGTAGCCGTCTGATGTGGAGAATGAATAGGTAATATACCAAGGGGACGGCTGTGATTGATTACAGCCCACATATTTTGGCCTTGGGGACAACGACGGCCTGAACCTGAACCTGAACCTGCAGTAAAATTAGAATCCTCCTAATTAAACTGGTCAATGCTACCCGATTTAAAATATTTATATAATCACAAATTCACAATACTTTGATTATTATTGTTTTTTACTAACATAGTAATTAATATATTTATATATGTTTGTTTGTTTGTTACTAGGTGGGTTGTTAGTCAACCCACTTGTTTGCATGTTATCATCATGTACCCGATTTTAGTTGTATTTTTAGCTGTTTATGAAAAAAATCTCGGTGTCGTTTCCAAGTTCATCAAAATTAAGTTTTATAAATATCTTGACCACAATACGTGAGAGTGCTTATTACTTGGTGACAAAATTAAATTGTAATTGGCGACTCATAGATGCACTCACCAACTCCTTCAAAATATCATATAGAGGAAAAAGATGGTAGATCGTACAAAAGTCATATTAAAAATTATTATAGATCTACATGCGTATTAAATCATTTTTTTTTAAATCTTTTTACTAAAAAAATATACAAGTGGAAAGCACCGAAAGAAGACATATTGGAGTGGAAGTGGATGACATGTTCCAACTTGCATGGCACCATTTGATTCAT
Source organism: Carex pumila (assembly GCA_033356055.1). Lineage (NCBI taxonomy): Eukaryota > Viridiplantae > Streptophyta > Magnoliopsida > Poales > Cyperaceae > Carex > Carex pumila. The sequence continues at coordinate 59,677 of JARJHM010000374.1, forward strand.
ATTAAAATAAATAATTGTAAGATTGGAATGTAATCTTACAATTATTTTGAAAACAAACATATCAAAATAAATAAAAACATAATAAAAGAAGCATATTTAAAAAAAAAAAAAAAAAATTAGGCCACAGTGACAATTGCCATCTTCGGAGCCCATGTGGCTCTGCCACTATGCACTATTTTGTATAAGATTGACTTTAAAAATCAAATAACATTTCTAAAAATAAAAAAAAATAAAAAAGGGAGCCTCGGTCAGAAAAAGGTTAATTTCTCTCAAAAGGAGAGAAGATATAAAGTGCAACCTTCCTTTATCTATTCTTCTTCTTTTGCAAAATCTAGGAGAAAAACATTTGGAACTGCATATTAATATTAATTTATTGAAGCTCTCATTGTCTTGTTTTCGTAATTAGCTCATACAAATCAGCCGCTATCAAATGAAACACCAAGAAAAATAATAATAATAATAATAATAATAATAATGACCTCCGTAGTACAAAAAATCAACTGGAAAAATTCTTCACGTGGATGCTATTATATATTAATGCACAGCTTATTCTCTACGCCACTTTATTCTATAAGCCATGGTGCTTGAGCTGGGACCCATTCGCATAGCTCCCCTTCTTTGAACCAGAGAGCTGTCAAACAAAAGTATGAATTAAGGACCTTATTCAGATACTAAAGAATAATAAAGAAGCTAAAAAAGAAAAAAAAAAAAACATTTAATCCAAACCCATTCATTTACGAAAGCAAGTTAATTAGTTTCCAATCCATATTTTATAATATACATCTCACACTCTGCTTCTTTTCAAATAGATAAACTGGTATGTTTCATGACATGTACTGATTCAACCAGAGACATCAACAGGTACCAGTACCAGTCTGCATTTTAACTAAAACAAGTGGGAAGGCGTACCTATCTCACGCTTGCCATTCTCAGGGCTATCACTTCCATGAACTACATTTCTGCAATACCAACAAATGATTTAATATATACGAGGCAAAAGCTATGAAAATGTTTTTTTTTTTTTCTGGTCTGCCCGATATTTTCACCAAATTTGCAGAAATTACCAACATTTTCATATAGTGAAAACATCAATATTAATTGGATTATTTGCAGTTAAGATAACAGACTGAAAGGTACAACTCCTTGAGAAAATGAAAAGAAAAGGGTCCTACGTAAAGAATGTCTAGACTGCATCAATACGAGAAGAGAAAAATTGAGTGTGTTGAAAATTAATTGAAGTTCATAACTTCTTTTTTGAATAGCTATATACTTTTGTAGAAAAACATGTCTGTAAATTTTGCAGGATATGTTACATATTTGCAAATCATACTGACCATTTGTGAATCTGTGATCATCACAAATATTTGTATATTGCAAAGAGCACCGAACTTTTCTTCTTCCAAAATTTTTTTGTTTCTTCTTCAAACAAAGAGCACCGAACCAAAATATAACAATTAAGGAAAGAGTATGACTAATTTTGTTTTGCTTCTTTTGTACAGTCAACGTAACCACTTCATAACAAACTCACATACACTTGAGCCTGACAAATAAATTATCCTGCTTGATTGTGCTGACAGTAGTCAGCATTGCCAGAACCTATCTTCTTTTATTATTAATTGCCAATGTAAAAGATGTTAGGTGTTTTGCAACAGAGTTAAAACTAAGAGGTGTTATTTGCAAATAAAATAATAATCAAGAGAAAAAAAAATAGGAAGAGGAAAGGAAAGATTTTAGCTAAGAGGTGCTATTTTGAAAAAAGACTAATAAAAAACCAAAAGAGGAAGAGGAAAGGAAAGATTTTTACCTCCCAGTTTGAACCGCCAAATCGCCCCTAATTGTTCCTGGTTCAGCCTGGAGAGGATTAGTAGCCCCAATAAGCTTCCGTGCTGATGCAACGACACCTGCCCCCTCCCATGCCTTTATAAAAAAAGCAAAATGAGACAATAATTCAAGCTAACATTATAATCTATCTTACAGATTGTTTATCTCTTTCCTGCCAATAGCCCTATTTATTGCAAATGAAGGTCAGGAAGCTTGTATCTACCGTTACAAATTTTTGTGCTGCTCAAAGTGGTTCCGTATGAATCTCAAAGTGGTACAGAGGCTGTTCTGATCTGAGCAGGAGAGGATTCCATTCCCTCTCATTTTTTTTGCACAAGTCAATTTGGGTTCTATAGACTTTCTGATCTAAGACGTAACCTAGAACTTATAAAAATGACATAAAATGCATCCAGGCTTTTGGACAAGAATTTGCACAAATTAAGCTCCAACCGTACCATTCAGGACTGGTACTGATAGAAACCAGGTTGTTCTGATGACTTGAATAATCTGGTAGATCTCAAGCCTTATGGGGTCAAAATTACAATGAATAAATTCGAGCAGCAGCGAATATTTTCCAGAATTACTACCATGTTGCTGCAGGTACACACGAAATAAATAGGCAATAATAATTGAAATGGATGCTTTATGTGAGTAGTGTAGACGCATACCATGCAAACAACAGGACCGGAAGTTATATAGTGAATGAGACTAGGATAAAACGACTTTTCTTTGAGGTCCTTGTAATGCTCCTGTCAATTACAAAAAGATAAGAGTTGAAGACTTAGAAACAGCAAAGAGATTAGCTATTACAATACAATCCTATGTCTATAAAACAAATTAACCTGAGCTAAATCCTTGGGGCACTGGAAAAGCTTCAAACCCTTGAGCAAAAACCCCTTCTTCTCAAAGCGGGAAATTATTTCTCCAACCTACAATATGAGAGATGAGAGAAGAATCCAATTAAAGTTTGTAAGCAAACTAACAAAATTATGATTAATTATATTTTTTATCTTAAAATAATTCCAGTGCAATGAAAAGTAAAGTACCAGTCCACGCTGGACGCCGTCAGGTTTGACCATGATATAGGTTTCTTCAGTTCCCTGTTGATTAAGTATGAATGTGAAGACGAGAGAAAAACGAGAGAAAAGAGAGAAAAGAGCAGCAATGAAGAAATGAAGAAAAGAAGGAAAATAAAATCTAACCATTGAAGCAAGGGGTTTAGAAAGAAAAACGCGGGTCCTAGACCAAGTGGTGTTCGTTCTAGTTCTGGTTGTAGGGAGAGAGGCAGAAACGGCATGGCCATTACTGGTGGAGAGAGAGAGAGAGAGAGAGCAAAGAGAGGCGACAATGGTGGGGCGACGAGTGAAGGTGAAATTTGTTCTGGTGGCGGCGTGAAGAGGAGGCGATGGTAGAAGCGGTCTGGATAAAGATAAAACACTGCCACTGCTGCTATCCATCGTACGTCTCGTCTCGTCTCCCTCTCTAATTTCTCTATCTACCTATCTTTTTCTGGAGTTCTGGAGTTGTGTGTTCTGTCTTCTCCTGCTTAAAATGCGAATGACGGTATCTGACCGCTATCTTTCTTATTTATTTATTTATTATTATTATTATTTTTTGTTTCTCTCACTCTCAGTCTCGACTCTCTTCGTTTTGAATTTGACTCTGGAACTTGAAGTCGGCTTAATTAACACATGGCGCGCCGTCTGGATAAAGGCCTCAGAAAGCCCAACTCAAACTTGGCCCAATTCGGATATAAGTTTGAGTTCAGATCCGGACCGTCCATCTCCATCGTATCTACCATATGAACATTAAATACTCTGGGTAACACTAATTTCACTGACAGTCAGGCCCACAAGTCATGGCAATGGTCTTGCTAGTGGCTCACGCGCGTATCCCCGATCTGTGAACCAACGAATTAACTAAGACCGACGATACTAATTTCATTTAGGCGAAGTAAGCATTTGGAGAAATTAATTAGGGGAAAACAAAACACCGTTAAAATGCAAAAAATGCGCATCCAGGGAATCGAACCCTGGTCAGTACCGTGGGAGGGTACTATGATACCACTACACCAGATGCGCTTTCGGTGCAAGAAAGAACCATAAACCATATTTATACTTGAGAGTAATTCAAGTAACTTCACAAACCTGACAAAATTATGACGAAGAGTTGTCAAGTTTTATATATAAATATTAATATTAATTCTCGGACCCAAAAATAGAGATCCCTGTTGGTCAAATATTCAAATTTCTGAATTGAGACAATGAATCTTAGTTTGACTTAATATTGTAAGTTCTTAATTAAAATGGATACATGGGATTCATAGTTACTAATTAATTTCATATTTGTTTCACCCAGTTTTTGTATGGAACTTCTTCGTTAACATTGAAATAGTCTGGAAATTGCTAAAAGAAGAGAATTTTCATATCTAAGCAATAAATAGTTCAGTAACGCAATTAATATGATCCAACGGTGGCTATTATATATTAAGTATTTTACAAAATTGTTGATCTAACGATGGCTGCTGATTTTACTATTTTGTTAAGTCACCGTTGGATCAACAATTTTGTAAAATACTTAATAAATAGTATTTTACTGAACGGTGGATCAACAATTTCCACATGCTATTATATATTAAGTATTTTACAAAATTGTTGATCCAACGGTGACTGCTGATTTTACTGTTTTGTTAAGCCATCGTTGGATCAACAATTTTGTAAAATAATTAATAAATAGTAGAAAAAATTCAGAAAAATGTAAAATTTGGTCTCAAGCACATATTAATATGGAGAACAAGATGAACGGTTTGGATCGGCCATTTGAATTTCAAATTTTAGATTTATGATCCAATACATAAACCCCTCCATACATTGCAATGCACCATAGCCCATCTCTCTTTCTCTCTCTCTCTCTATATATATATATATATAGTTGTCAGATATTGACAGTGCTATTTTGTTTTCATACAATGCACAAATAATAAAATCAAACTAATAAAAATATACTCATATATATATATGATTCATCATTCATGTATTAATTGGTTGTCAAACTATATATATATATATACAGCACAATTAATTAAAGAATCTGATCCGACCTCATGTCATGGCCTAATTGGTGCTTGAGATTTTAATTTGTCAAAGCAATTAGCGTGTGGACGGCACAAAATATATAATATAATTAATTATTTGCACGAGAATTAAAGCAGTGGTTAGTAAACTTAGTCAACAATCAAAAACCACGGGAATTAATTTATTTGGTGGGTTATAATTAAAGTTTGGTTAATACCTTCCGACGTCAAACTCAAAAGACTAAACAAATACAGCTAGCACTGCAGTACATAATATAATATAATATAATATAATATAATATAATATATAATTGGTTTTAAAAAGTGTTATGTCGGTTGGTTTCATATATATTTTAGATCTCAAATAAATAATGGTATATATAGTTAATACCTGCAAATTGCAAAATTGAAAGGTTAATCCTCAAAGGATGACTATGAATTATGAAAAAAGAAATTAAAACAGTTTAGTCTTCAATATATGTGACTCCATCACTCCATCTCCATGCATGTTTGTTGCTTCAAAAGTGATAACAGTTTAGTCTTCAACCGGCTTTAAGAACATGCACGAGGTGCTCCCTCGTAACTAATTTGTCGTCTTTGTTCTATCAGAATATCAAGATGCGATTTGGATATTTTTAGTTTCATAGAATAATTCAGGTCAAGGTTATTTTAATTCTTATAAATAACTAGTGATGAAGTTAATACTCTATGTAGAAAGTCCTTGTTCTGTAATCCGAATAATTTCTTTTCTTTTTATGATTATTCAAATTGAAAAGTTAGATCTTTCTTTTCGTAGAATAATAAAAAATTAAAAATGAACCACACAATTTACTTTACCCAACTAGGCTAGCAACCAGAAAGTAATTTCTAGTCCTATGGAAAAAAATAAGAATTGACTCGATGCTACAGAAGAGCCCATGCCTCCATATGTATACGATGGTGTTGGTTGAAGTGATTCTTGTGGAATGAATACATTTGGATCGTTTGAAGTATAATACGATGGCGGTGCACTCATTTGTGGGGGTTGTTGATAATTTAAATATAGCATTTGGTCCCTTCTTTGATAATTTTGTGGATAATTTTGTGGATAATTTAGTGGATAATTAGGTGGTGGCATTTGGGAGGAACAACTATCAAGATAATTAGGCGGATAATTTTGTGGATAATGAGATCGTGGCATATCGGGGCCAAAAAATGAGGCCGACAATCTCGAGGCAAAATCTTCATCCCGTCGTGAGAAGGAGTTGTTATATTTTAAACCTATTCAAAAAATAGAAATTCAAAAAATAGAAATTAAAAAAAAAAAAAAAAAAAAAAAAACAGAAACAAAAAAACAGAAATTAAATCTAACCTATTCAAAATAAATATAACATTTTCAAAAATAAATCTAACCTATTCAAAATAAATCTAACATTTACAAAAATAAATCTAAAAAACAGAAATTAAAAAACAGAAATAAAAAAAAGAAATAAAAAAACAGAAATAAAACAACAGAAACATAAAATCAGAAATTAAAAAACAGAAATAAAAAAACATAAATAAAAAAAACAGAAATAAAAAAACAGAACAAAAAAAAACAGAAATTAAAAAACAGAAATTAAATCTAACCTATTCAAAATAAATCTAACATTTTCAAAAATAAATCTAACCTATTCAAAATAATTCTAACATTTTTAAAAATAAATCTAACCTACTCAAAATAATTCTAACATTTTTAAAAATAAATCTAACCTATTCAAAATAAATCTAACATTTACAAAAATAAATCTAAAAAACAAAAATTAGATCTAACCTATTCAAAATAAATCTAACATTTTCAAAAATAAATCTAACCTATTCAAAATAAATCTAACATTTACAAAAATAAATCTAAAAAACAGAAATAAAAAAAAACAGAAACAAAAAAACAGAAATGAAAAAACAGAAATGAAAAAACAGAAACAAAAAAAAGAAATTAAAAAACAGAAATTAAATCTAACCTATTCAAAGTAATTCTAACATTTTCAAAAATAAATCTAACCTATTCAAAATAATTCTAACATTTTTAAAAATAAATCTAACCTATTCAAAATAAATCTAACATTTACAAAAATAAATCTAAAAAACAGAAATTAAATCTAAGTTATTCAAAATAAATCTATCATTTTCAAAAATAAATCTAACCTATTAAAAATAAATCTAACATTTACAAAAATAAATCTAAAAAACAGAAATAAAAAAACATAAACAAAAAAACAGAAATTAAATCTAATATATTCAAAATAAATCTAACATTTTCAAAAATAAAGCTAACCTATTCAAAATAATTCTAACATTTTAAAAAATAAATCTAACCAATTCAAAATAATTCTAACATTTTTAAAAATAAATCTAACCTATTCAAAATAATTCTAACATTTTAAAAAATAAATCTAACCTATTCAAAATAAATCTAACATTTACAAAAATAAATCTAAAAAACAGAAATTAAAAAACAGAAATAAAAAAACAGAAATAAAAAAACAGAAATAAAAAAACAGAAACAAAAAAATCAGAAATTAAAAAAACAGAAACAAAATACAGTAATACAAAACAGAAATAAAAAAATCGAAACAAAAAAACAGAAATTAAAAAACAGAAATTAAATCTAACCTATTCAAAATAAATCTAACATTTTCATAAATAAATCTAACCTATTCAAAATAATTCTAACATTTTTAGAAATAAATCTAACCTATTCAAAATAATTCTAACATTTTTAAAAATAAATCTAACCTATTCAAAATAAATCTAACATTTACAAAAATAAATCTAAAAACCAGAAATTAAATCTAAACTATTCAAAATAACTCTAACATTTTCAAAAATAAATCTAACCTACTCAAAATAAATCTAACATTTACAAAAATAAATCTAAAAAACAGAAATTAAAAAACAGAAATAAAAAAACAGAAATAAAAAAACATAAACAAAAAATCAGAAATTAAAAAACAGAAATAAAAAAAACAGAAATAAAAAAAGAAACAAAAAAACAGAAATTAAAAAACAGAAATTAAATCTAACCTATTCAAAATAAATTTAACATTTTCATAAATAAATCTAACCTATTCAAAATAATTCTAACATTTTTAAAAATAAATCTAACCTATTCAAAATAAATCTAACATTTTTAAAAATAAATCTAACCTATTCAAAATAAATCTAACATTTACAAAAATAAATTTTAAAAAAAAAATAAATCTAACCTATTCAAAATAAATCTAACATTTACAAAAATAAATTTTAAAAAAAAAATAAATCTAACCTATTCAAAATAAATCTAACATTTTCAAAAATAAATCTAACCTATTCAAAATAAATCTAACATTTACAAAAATAAATCTAAAAAACAGAAATAAAAAAACAGAAACAAAAAAACAGAAATTAAAAAACAGAAATTAAAAAACAGAAACAAAAAAATGGAAATTAAAAAACAGAAATTAAATCTAAACTATTCAAAATAAATCTACTTACTTCACATATTTTCAAAAATAAATATAACCTATTTTTTAAACCTATGAAAAATAAATCCGAATTTCAAAAATAAAATCTAGCATCAAAACAAATTTAATTACTTTACATCTAACAAATCTAACATAAACTAAATAAATCTAACATATTCAATAAATCTAATAAATCTAATTACTTAACAAATCTAACATAAAATAAATCTAACAAATCTAAATACCTAATTACTTAACATCCAATAAATCTACATAAACTAAGTTTACTCTACAAAAATAAATTAATCTAACATAAAATAAATATAACCTTTAAATCTCACGGAAAAATCTTGCGGAAGGTCCCGAACTTCGTAATTTCGATATCTTCGTAATTCCGTTTGCGTATTTGTAGAAGGAATTAAATATACAACTATATATTTTTTAACAATAAATTTAAAATTTGAGAATAATAGAAATTTAGATTAAGAGAATGAGAGAATGAGAATTGAGATGGAGATGTGAAAATGAAGGGAAGAAGAGGGGTATTTAAAGAAATTTTGGTTAGAGGGATAAAATTTAAATTTTTAAAGAATAATAGAAAAAAAAAAACCGTTCCATCCGGTGGGTCCGGTCCTGTCCGGTCCGGGTGGGTCCGGGTGGGTCCGGCCGGTCTGGTTCGGATGGGATGGATCGTGATGGCATTGGGTGTTTGGGGGGGGGGGGACTGAATTTTGAATTTTGAATTCAGATGAACAGTACTCGGGTATCAGGTACGGGTACTCGGGTACGGGTATAGTTGAGTACGGATAAACTCGGGTAGGATATGGTCGGATATTGGTCCAAAAAATTGGATCTGGTCCGGTTTTTGCCCGTACTCACGTACCCGATCCATACCTGGACTCGAATACGGGTACCCCAGGCGGCGGGTATACCGTTAAGGGTATTGTTAAACCTCTAGCCAATTGCTCATCGGTCCACGGTCCTGGCGTACGAATTACGATGCGGATAATATAAGCAATGGAAGTGTTACAGTGACATGATGATTAATTATTTTTGTATTAAAATGGTACAAATAAAAATTCGGTCCAAAGGTATGGAAATGGAACTAGCAAATTAAAACAGGGTGCGGAGCCGAGTGCATTAATTTAATTAATTGTCTCCCGCGGTGAAACTGGAAAATCCAAAACAGGGAAAGGAGTACACTGAATTCAACGCAAGCCAACATATAATATAATAATAACATTTCAATAAATTTAAAATGAGCACCCGCCACCCGGTGTATTCCATTAAATGTTAAGTGAAATCTTGTTTATATATTTTTTGTTGAGAAACCATACATAGTACATACATAATTGGTTGTGGACCAAGTGTACGTAGCTAAAGTTATTGACTCGGCGTGGTGGGCCTGGTCATTGGAGCATGGACAAACCAAACCAAACCAAACCAAACCAAATGGGCGCCCCTGGGATTTGCCATCTTCCCCTTTTGACCTTTAAAATTAATTCATCTTCTATCTGACTATCTCCAATTCAATTCTCCACTAAATAAAAATCAGATTAATTAATTCTTCACCAATTAACCAAATTCATTTACTATAAGTACAATACTCTTCCTTACTGGTGTTAACCAACTCATATCATAAGCTCCAACTATCCACTACCTTCCTTCCTTCTCTGTCTTTGCTATTCTTCTCAAAAGAAACAGAGCACGAGTTATTGATTATATTGGAAGGCATTGCATTGAGGTGAATCTTACTTTCTTTCTGATTTCATCATATGAAACTTCAATGTGGATACTGAATACTAACTTTTTATCCTTAATTTTCCAATTAATGTTCTTTAGACCATAGATTTATTGCTCTTAGAAACAAACCATTTCAAGCAACTCCAACAGAGTTCACAGTCCAAATGGACTCGGGTTACAGATCCGATGAACCAGCGAGTAAAAACACGAGCAAGAGAAGTGCACATTTTAGTGACAAGGATGAGTATGTTGAGGTTACACTTGACCTTCATGACGACAATGTGGCCATCCATGGAGTGGAACGTGCTCTTCTTGGTGGGTCTTATGTGCGGGCCCCACCGACGACATCTGATATGCATAACGGAGGTCTTGCTTCAAAGCTAAAACAGGTACTCTTCACAACCTATCCCATCGGCATCTCTTAACCGGTTTACAATTATCTGATTCTAAAATAACTGTTTATTAAATTATCTAATTAGTCAATTATTTGTTCCTTTTTTTTTTTTTTTAAATTTTGGACAGGTTGGGTCTGAACTGAAGAAGATAAGATCGACGAAACGAAACGACATGGCCCCACACCCACCACCGCTGCAGCGAAAGCTTGACCGAAGCATGACGACTGCTGCAAAGGCGCTGAAGGGCATGCAATTCCTTTCTGACAACATGGTCACACAGGGCTGGCCAGAGGTTGAGAAACGCTTTGAGAAACTCTCTGTGGATGGTGTCCTTTTGCGGTCTCGGTTCGGGCAATGCATTGGTCAGTTTACAATCCAAGTTAAATTTCGTAATCAAACTAGATAGCTAGTTTCTCAAATGGTTTCGGTGCATCTGCTTAATTGAGGATTAATGTTACCAATGAGGGGAGGGAATGACAAAAGAATAATAGAGAAAAGGATTAATGAATGATGGATAATAATTAATACAGAACTAAAATTACCCAATTGAATTTGAATATATAAACACTTCAAAGATTTATGCTTGCCCATCCCCAAAACTGACACAAAGATTTTGTGGTGTATCAATGCTAACAGGAATGACTGGGTCTGACGAGTTCACGGGGCAGGTATTTGATGCACTTGCACGGCGCAGGGGTATAACAGCGCAACTACTCACAAAGGATCAGGTGCGAGAGTTCTGGCAGCAGCTTATGGACCGTGGTTTCGATTCCAGGCTCCAAACATTCTTTGACATGTATGAATATTGTTTTAAGATAGTTTACTTTTAGATTAACTGTGCTGATTTGAGAGGGCTTTTTTTTAATTATGATCATAAAAAAATGAAGAGATAAAATTAGCAAATGCTATTAAAGAAATAAGTGGTATTAATTAATATTTTTTCGGTTCAGTCCAAGTGGAAAGTTAGCTTACGAAAAAGGCTTGTATATATTTGATTTGGATAAAGAGAAATAAGAGTTCAATTTGAATGATGTTTTGATCTGTCACTAAAAAATTTCAGGGTGGATAAGAATGCAGATGGTCGGATCACAGAGGAGGAAGTGAAAGAGGTATATATGTTACTGTTAGAAGAAAAATAGAAACAAAAAGAAAATTCTATTTGCAATATATGCACAGTGCAACAAAAAACCTATTGATTTATAAATATATACCTTACTTATTAATTTTCTCCAGATCCTCACTTTAACTGCATCAGCAAACAAACTTACCAAGATCCTTGAAAGGGTTGATGAATACACAGCCCTGATCATGGAAGAATTAGATCCAAACCATTTGGGCTACATTGAGGTATATATCTATGTGCTGAAATTTTTAATATATAGTATTTAGAAAATTAAAAACCACATTACAAAATAAGCAAAAAGACTTAAAAAAAGTCGGTTCAATAATGTTCTCTTCCACTAATTTATATTTGTTTCCTCTTTATAACAGCTAGATAATCTTGAGATGCTGCTGCTACAACCACAGGCACAGACAACAATGCTCGCTCACAACAGCTCTAACTTGAGTCAGCTGATAAGTCAAAAACTCGTACCAAGCCGTGACCGAAACCCGTTTCGACGACTGTGGAAGTGGTTGAGGTACTTCATGGAGGATAACTGGAAGCGCATATGGGTGATGTCTCTGTGGCTCACCGTTTGCGCGATCCTTTTCACATGGAAATTCATTCAATACAAACACAATGACACCTTCCAAGTGATGGGGTATTGTGTTTCTACCGCCAAAGGAGGTGCCGAAACGACCAAGTTGAATATGGCTATCGTGCTCCTGCCGGTTTGTCGGAATCTTGTTACCTGGCTCAGGTCCAAGACAAAGCTTGGTGCAATTTTGCCTTTCAATGACAATCTAAACTTTCACAAGGTATACTTCTGTTGTACTTACTCAATGATGTAGCGGTAATTGCTATTATAATATACTACTAGGTATCAATCCTTTAATTTCAGCACATAATTAATTAAGGTACTAATTTTTTTTTTTATTCAACATTAAGGTAATTGCATGGGGTGTAGCGGTAGGTGCAGGTCTCCACATCATCCCGCACTTGGTATGCGATTTCCCTAGGATCCTGCACGAGACCGACCAAGAGTACCATGATTACTTGGAAAAATTCTTCGGCGTGCCCCGCCCCCCAAATTACTGGTGGTTTGTAAAAGGCGTTGAAGGAGTAACAGGGTTGATAATAACAATTTTAATGGTGATAGCATATATTTTCGCTCAGCCTTGGTTTAGAAGGAGCAGGATGAGAGAGAATAGCATGCTGTATAAGCTTTCTGGTTTCAACACATTTTGGTACTCGCACCATCTTTTTATCATAGTATATATTACTTTCATTTGGCATGGCGAGACCCTGTACATCAACCGCAAATTTCGCAATAAAACGGTGAGTTGTAAAAACATTGCATACAGTCTTAATTCCAACTGAATTTGTTCATTTTTAGATTGTTATTTTTAATCAACTGAATTTGTTACAGACCTGGATGTACCTACTGGTACCGATGATTTTATATGTTGGTGAGCGTATTTTAAGAGCACTAAGGTCTGGTTACAAGCCTGTCCGAATTCAGAAGGTTGCAGTTTATCCGGGAAATGTGATCGCAATTTACATGCACAAGCCTCACAATTTCAAGTATAAAAGTGGCCAATACATGTTTGTAAATTGTCCTCCAATTTCTCCATTTGAGTGGTGAGTTACAAATTTACATCTTATACTACATCTATCTAACACAAGTATACCATGGTTTGTTATAAGAAGAGCAATTAATTATACCCCTTTTTGTTCTTTCTCCATTGGTAGGCATCCTTTTACAATTACATCAGCACCCGGAGAGGATTACCTCAGCATGCACATCCGTTGTCGGGGTGATTGGACATCTTCACTCAGAGGCATCTTTTCTGAGGTATAATTCTTGCTTTTCTTCAGATAAACAAAAAAAAAAAAATAGTACTTTCTTTAATAATTAACATCTATAAGTTAAATATTTTGCAAGAAGCACAACAACCTTTTGGATGAATATAATTCATTGTCCAATGCTTTTAGGTAAATGGAAACCTAAGTACCTTACTAAGTTACTATAGTAATTTCTATAGTCATAACTAATAATTAACTTCGCTTTTGATGTGGCACATATATAGAAGTGCCGACCTCCTGCTGCTGGCCAAAGTGGTCTCCTCAGAGCCGATGTTATGACAACCGAAAGAACCGCAGTGTATGTACTTGCGCTTTTTATATCATATTATATTTTGTTAATAGCAAATTTCATTATAAACTTCTGTGCTTTCCAATTAACACTACAGAATTAAATTCTATTAGGTTCCCAAAGCTCCTGATAGATGGGCCCTACGGTGCCCCTGCACAAGACTACTGGAAGTACAATGTACTTCTTCTCATTGGTCTGGGTATCGGTGCAACCCCCTTGATCAGCATCATGAAAGACGTGCTCTACAACATGCAAAAGCAGAAGGACGGCACGATGAGCCTAGCCGAACTAGGGAAGAAGACCAAAACCTTCATGACGGAACGGGTCTACTTCTATTGGGTGACCCGTGAAGAGGGATCTTTTGAGTGGTTTCGAGGGGTCATGAATGAGGTTGCAGAGAAAGATAAGGATGGTGTGATCGAGTTGCACAACCATTGCACAAGCGTGTACGAGGAGGGGGATGCTAGGTCAGCATTGATCATCATGTTACAAGCTCTCAACCATGCCAAACATGGGGTTGATATCGTGTCGGGAACACGTGTCAAAACGCACTTTGCCAGGCCTAACTGGCGGACTGTGTTCAAGCATGTTGCGGTCAATCATGAAGAACAGCGTGTCGGTGAGTATTCTTTACATTTTTATCCTTGCATTTTCTTATAACAAGGGATATCAAATAATTAAGACAGTTTATTATGCACATTAATTTCAGCAAAAGTATATGAGTAATATGATCAGTTCAAAATGCATTCTCTTGGCAAACTTCAAATTATGTAGTATTTAACAGAAAAATTAGTCTGCATATATACTTTTGGTTAGATAAATCAACATACACTGGTAATTGATGACAATCAAATAGCAATTGTTGCAATTGATACTTTATTTACAAAGGAAACAATAATTGTACTTGATTTCATTATAAAAAATGACTAATTGTACTTAATTTTGCTCTTATTTAGGGGTTTTCTATTGCGGTGATCAAGCGCTAACACCTGAGCTGAGGAAGCTATCTCAAGATTTCACTCATAAAACATCCACAAAATTTTCCTTCCACAAGGAGAATTTTTAAATAAGCTGTAAAATTTGTATAAAAATGACTGGCTTCAGTTTTCTTTTGTTTTCACATATGGGATTTCAGAAAAATATACTTTGATTTCTTAGAAAGGATATAGTGTGAGAGAACGATTTTTACATCTCTGGTGAAAAAATTATAATTATATCATTTCACAGCCTGGAATGTATGGCTGATTATTCTGTACTGAGAACATGTTAGAGAGAAAAAGGAAATATAGAACAGATAAATTTAATTTAGAAGAATTTAATCAATACTATATCATACTGCTTAATTTAGCACAAACAAATTTATTCTCCTATAAAAGACACAAATTACAATTTATTTGTCAGTTTTAGAGGATTTACGATTACAAATGAAACCTGAAGGACCTGTTTGGCTAGAAGGATCAAGGAGGGTTGAGGATTGAAACTTTGAACTCTACTAAAAGGCTCTTGTATTCCACAAGTGAAAGATTAAGATTGAAGAAGAATCATGAATATAAGAAATCTATTATATTATGTGACAAGAGTCAAAATATAATATGATTGATGATGTTAATTGATTTTTTTTTCATAACATTTCATTGACAAATTGATTAAAAAATAATGAATATAATCTAAAATGAAATCTGGTGAAAAAAAAAAAACAAATAAAACCAAAATATTATGGACATATTCCTGCTTTATGAACAGAAATCAACGCCTCATCTTTCACAATATACTTCAAACTGAGTTACCGGTACACCATACTAGATCCGATATTGTTCAATACGGTGTATGTAAAGTGGAACTTATTGGAAGAGAGTGAAATATGTGGAAGGAAATTTCTACTTTAGGTTTCATTCAAATCACCTAACCTTTTTAATATTCGCAAAAATTAAGTTCCACATTCAACCTCTTGTATAGAAAATATTATCTTTGCTACTATAGACCATAGTTACAAGGTTCGCATTTAATTCGTAAATTATTTGAGAATTAAACATTTTTCTGGTGATGACGAACCGAACGCTGAATTATTCGATTGACAAAACTTTGACCAAATTATTCATGAATAATTTGCTAATTTTACAAATTATTAGGAATTAATTTGTGATTTTTTTTTTGGATTTCTTTTTGGTGCTCCCCTGTGGGACTGAGATCTCTGGTTCAGATAATTTCGAATTATTTCTGAATTATATCCTAATTATTCTCTAATCACAAATTTTTAACGCCGTCAAGCCGAACCCGAATAATGCATTTGTCATTATGCTATTGACTAGAGTATAATAATGTTGAAATTAAAATAAAAAATCAATAGAGTTGATTTTTTTTTTTTTTTTTTTTTTTTGAGTTTTGAGATAGAAGAGTTGAATATTTGCTAATAGTGCTTTTTCAAACTCTCATTTTAAGCCCCCTCTAAATGAATGGAATTAGATGCAATTATATGTTCCATACAGCGGGATAGAATATGTATTCCAATAAAAATAATGGTTGAAAGAAGAGAAAAATTGAAAGTGAAAAGGCTTGTATTTCTTATTCTCAATTAAACTTGTCAAACATAAACATCACCAATGGAAAGTGTTTACCGTGTGTTCTATTTCTATGCACATGATAATGCAAACGTAATAGACAGAGAACAAGTGTTAAAAATGCAGATTAACACAACATAACATAACATAACATAACATAACATAATATAACAATAGATGAGATATTCAACATAACATAATATAACAATAGATGAGATATTCAACAAACGAGTAATTTTACATGAAGAAATTGGAATGGGTAAAAACGACAATTTAACTAACGACCCCCCATTTTAATTTTATTGGGTTATTGTATATATGTTGAAGTCGCATTGCAAGCTGTTCACCAATTTACCGGTTTTTTTAATAATTTGATTTCTCAAAGTTTCTCAATTATATATAAAGGCTCTAAATTTGTAGTTTTGAATTGTTACAGGGTTTCCATCAGTTAGCGTTAGCTAGCTTGTAGTTGCAGTGCGAATAAACTAATTTGGCAAACACTTTGTAAAAGTTCTAGAAATTAAACAGCACTAAATCTCTTATTATATATAATAATTGGCTGGCGAAATTATTATTTCTTAACTAATAATTTTCTATACCTGATCGGCACAGGCACAGTCCATTACAGGATTAATACCCACAGGACTTAACACCAGCTCACAGAAAATTTGCCATTTAAAATTAAAAAGATTTAATTAATTAGCTAGTTTCAGTACAAGTGCAGCTGTGTATCCAACATGCTCAATAGAAAATGCTCTGTGCATGCTAAGACACATTGTACGTATCCGACTGATTTTCACAATAATTTTAATTTGTATATTGAGCTTTTAATATAGCTTTAATTTTAATATATGAAAAACAACGGCTACTATATATCCATGTGTCCATATAAATTACAGTTGGCTTGTGTTTCATGCTCAAACTCATCATCTTATTTCATAGAAGAAAAAAAAATCCCAAATTGTTCTTTGAGAGGTTAGTACTTTGGGTTCATTTTTTACAATACTTTTTTCCTTCAATTTAATAGAATAAGGATTGATTATGTTTAATATGTTATTCATACAACATTTAAAGGAGGACATGGCTTCCCAAGGAGTAATGGGGACCACGCAAGAGATAAGACGGCTTGATCGAAGCATGACGGGTGCAACTCGGGCTCTGAGGGGCCTACAAGTTTTGGAAGACAGCATGGTCTCATCGGACTGGTCGGAGGTTGAGAAGCGCTTTGACAGGCTCGCAGTAGATCGCATTCTCCTTCGGACTAGGTTCGGTCTCTGCATGGGTATGTACACTAATACTGCTACCTTCTAATTTGTTATTTTATTTTCTCAAAACAATTATAAATGTGTGGGAATGATCATTACTGTTAATATAAAAGTCATGAAAATATAATTACGGAATTTAGAACATGCGGATCTAAACTTTCTGCACGAATCTTAATGTGAATTTGACTGTTATCCCTGCCCCGGACATCAAATCAAATCAAATCAATTGCCTCCCGCTTACTCACACTCACAAGCCAGGGACGGGGAGGGGCGGGGCGGAGTGACGTCGGCTGAGGAAGAGGTGAGTATGATCGCCGAAGCTTTCTCATCAGTTCCTTAGTTCTCTGGTTAACTGTCAGTGCCTGTAACTGTAAGGCTGCGTCGTTGGCTTGTGCGGCGATCCTCTACGGGTTACTTGAGATGAAGACCGATGTAAACTTCTGTCTGTGCTTCAGGATTTTTGGAGAATTTCCTCATTAAATCAAAGAAAAAGTCTGTTTTACCCGTTTTATAAATTTTTGTACTAGTAGTTCTACTAGTGGAACTACTAGTGCACACAATGTGTTCAAGGGACTGTGTCCCGAAATGCTCTACTCAAGACCTAACAGTTAAGTTAGATTATTTTTTATTTGTGAATATTGGTACACATAGGAAATGGAGTCTCAGTATTAATTTTTTTACTTTGTAAAATTCAAAATATAGGAATGGAGGGGTCACAGGAGTTCTCAACACAGGTTTTCGATGCATTTGCCCGGCGTAGGGGCATCACAGCTCAAGTTCTTACCCGTGATCAGGTTCGTGATTTCTGGGAGCAGCTATCAAACCGTAGTTTTGATGCCAGACTTCAAACTTTCTTTGACATGTATGTCCCTCTCTCTTTGAAATCTTCTTATTCTTTCTACAGGATGTTGCTAATTAGCTCCTATGCTATGTATAGGTATTTATCTTAAAAAATAATAAAATATTAAATGTGATTGTTGAATTCTGGAAGTTAAAATGGTCATTATTTTGACCTATGTTTTTATTATTTATAAGACTATGTGCTGTTGAGATATGCAGGGTTGACAAGAATGCAGATGGCCGCATCACCAAAGAGGAGATCACAGAGGTCAGACTTCAATTTCTGAATTGGATTTAAGTTTGGAATTTGATTTGATCTTTATACTTCTGGCTACTTGTTTTGAGGGCATCCTTTTAATGCTCCTTTCCTTGAATCATCACCATAAGTGCAGAAATTAGTGATTAACTTTCTTAAGTGAAAATGGATTGTTCATTCCTTTACTGTTCCATTACACTGGACAAAATTGCTATAATCCAACAAAGATGAACTTCATTAAAAAATTTAGTAAAGGTTGGAGGTCAAGTCACCCAACTATTTAATATCCATAAGGGATTCCTCCATCCGGGTCTCCAAACTGCAACCTCCCACACGGAGAGTGAACTTCATTTAATTAGTAACAAATTAATATGTTTAATTTAATTTGCTTCAACAGATGTTACAATTGACTGCATCTGCAAGCAACTTATCAAGGATAGAAGAAAAAGTTGATGAATATGCATCTCTTCTCATGGAAGTGCTTGACCCCGAGAATTTGGGTTATATTGAGGTTTTTTCCTCTTTTTTATTTTTTTATTCGCTGTAATGTTTTGGCCACTGGCATGTAAAGTTTTGTAGCATGCCAAGTGGAATGTACTACATGCCACAACAAATTCTTGGTTTTTCTCCAAGTTGAACTGAACTAGCACAGTCGTATTGTGTGAATCCAGTGTACCGTTCCTGTGAATTAGTCGCCACATAACCAAGGCCTAACCTTTTGGGTTATTTGTTCAAACTATACTAGTAATTGATGTATCATATTAATTGATTGTTTATGTAGGTTCACATGTATCACCTCAGTTGTTAAATGCGCCTCTTATCGGTATTATACTTACATTTTGACCTTGAATTTCTAGGTTCAAAACCTTCAGAATGTTCTCCTACCAGTTGGTCAGAATCAGTTACAACATGAAACTGACCTGACCGCCAATACAGGTCTGGTACCTACCAAGGAAGGGGACCCAATCCGCCGAATAAGCAAAACGTTTTCATACTTTTTCTCTGAAAATTGGAAACGTATCTGGGTCATGGTTCTTTGGATTTGCATTTGTATTGGATTATTCACATGGAAATTCAAGGTGTATGAGCGCAATCCCACCTTTCAGGTACTCCCTATGAGTTTTATTTATTTTGGCATGGAGTACTCTCTGGTGACTGTTTTTGTACCTTCCATTGGTTTCAAAGAAAGCAGACTCCAACAGAGATATTTGTAGGGTATGTTGGAGTAACAAATTATAATTATATATGTATAATTTTTAGTTTAGTTATAATCACATCTCACATGTGATTTCCCCAGAATACTACACGAGACAGATGAAGAGTACTCCAAGTACTTGGCACAATTTTTTGGGTCAAAAAGACCGCCAAACTATTGGTGGTTTGTGAAAGGTGTAGAGGGGATAACAGGTCTCATTCTGACAATTTGTATGGTTATCATGTATGTCTTGGCACAACCATTGTTTAGACTGAGCAAATTAAGCCGGACAAACAAATTATGGAAGCTTACAGGTTTTAACACCTTTTGGTACTCACATCATTTGTTTATTATCGTCTACATCACATTTATTGTTCATGGAGTTTGCCTCTACATCAACAGGACTTGGTACAAGAAAACAGTGAGTATCAATTTTCGTGTAGAGCTAACATTTTATCGCATTTTGTTTATAAAAAAAATTACTTTGAACTATATATATTCATTATCGGAATTATTATTTTAGAAAACTCCATTTGAATGTAAGATTGAGCTCCAGACAAGGTGATGAGGACCAAACCCAAGGATGCAAGAGAGAAAAATTTAAGAAAGAAATGTGAAAATATTTTACTAATTCAGAAAAGAATGAGCACCTAATTATTGGACTTCTTGTTTGAAGTTATCAAAGGTCATATATATATATTGAAACTCGATAATCTGAGACATGCTTGTGTTGCTAATGTTGATGTGGTTTTCCATTAATGCTTTAGACATGGATGTACCTTCTTGTTCCGATGATCTTATACATTGGTGAGCGCATACTTCGCATTCTAAGGGCTGGTTACAAGAAAGTATCAATTCAAAAGGTATTGTACAGTCCTTGTTGCTTTATTATAGATTATGCACATACCAATTATAAACTCTCTTAAAAAAATATTTTAAGGATGGTTTTTTAACTGAATGAAAATCACTTCCACTATTTTCAAAGGTTATTTTACCCAATACAAGTCGCCATTTGCTCAATTTGAGATTATTTTGAAAGTTATTTTACAAAAGGTTTTGTAAGCATATCCTTGTTTATGTTTTAAGACTCTTAATTACTTTATGAGCAATATTTTTTTAACTTTCTCTAGGTGGTGATGCACCGAGGAAATGTGCTAGCCATCTACATGACAAAGCCTCATGGGTTCAAGTATAAAAGTGGACAATATATTTTTGTGAATTGCGCTGCAGTCTCTCCATTTGAGTGGTATATATATGACATCTTAATTTACTGCCTTCATTACATTTCTATGATGGCCACTCTCATCTGGACTAATTATTTTTCTTTCAAAATTCTATTTAGATTATCTATAGCCCCTCTTTAATTTGTACATATATCTGACTACCTTCAATTTTATATTATTCAGACCAAGATCTCCATATGGACTTAGTTGTGATTTTCGGGTTATCAGACATCTAACTATCAATAGATAGTGTTGGACGTGACATGATGTGCTTCTATTGGTTGTGGTCCAAACATTCAATTAGATCCGGTATAACAAATGTAGAACAAATTCAAGTTTGTAAAATAAAATCTAGAAAGTGTAAAATATCTTTTGCAGTGAAGGGCATACAACTCCTTAAATCTGGAATTCATGATTTATCAAACTTAATTTTAAATTTTTCCATGCATTATAATTTGTGATTTTACACCTTTAGGCATCCTTTCTCAATTACTTCAGCACCAGGCGATGACTATTGTTCGCGTGAAAGCGCAACGCAAGTTTCGATACGCTTGGGAGCGTACCTTTTAAAACCGCGGTTACACCTTCCGATTAGGGTTGCAAGTGCACAACCCTATCGAGGAGTATAATCGGGTATCGATCCACAGGGACGGTTCCTTTATCTAGATATTTACTTATCTCGACTAAAGACTAGAAGTGAGAAAGAGAGAGTTTTGGTACTTAGTTTTCCTAAAGAATCAACTCAAGCAATCAAACAATGTAACAGAATAGTAAATGTGCAAGGAAATGTATAAACTGTGTTTTGATTTGGGATAAAAGATGTTTCAAGGGTTTCAGACTTCATCTCTGATTTGCCTCTAGTGGTACGAGTCTTACCAAGTTGGTACGGCTAGGCCGCACCAACCTGGTCCGACCAAGCCGTGTGGACTTGGTACGGGTAGGCTGCACCACTCTTGTAAGACCCGTACTGATTTACCAGAACAGAGCTTACAAGTTCGAGTTGATGCATTTCTTGCTGGTACCTCGTATTAAACTCTTGAGAAAGGTTCAATTGACCATACCTAAGGTTCCTAAACCTCAACTCTCGTTTGTTGGTTCAAGATCTAGGTTTTGGAGTCAATTCTTCACCTTCTAGGGTTTCTAAACCTCAACTCTCGTGTTTTGGTCCAGATCCTCTAGTTGATTGATTGGAGATCTAAGGTATCCTCTAATCTGTCAATTAGGAGAGAATTTAACCTTTCGGCTTCAATTCAAACAAGTCTACCTAAAGGGATTGGTTTGGTTGAGAGAAGGCAATGATCACATGACCTTGTTATGGTTGATCTACCACTATAGGCACACCATATGCAATCACAGAAAGACAAAGCAATCAAGACAAGCAAATACACAATCAATTCAATCAAAAGAGTTCATACAAGATCCAAATCAAGAAAAGCAACACAAATCAAGAAAATCCATCTACAAACCCTAAAAACAATGATCTACTACTCACAAGTCATCGATCTGTCCAGAAATACAAGTAAAGAGATAAAGAGAGGCATGATAGAACTAGATTGAAGATCGGATGTGGAGAAGAGGTTGATCCGTCGATTTTTGCCTCTTCCTCTTCCTTCTTCTTCTCTCCTTGCTCCTTTGCTCTCTTTCTCCCTTTCTCTGAGCTCTCAATCTGGAATGGAATGGAATCCCCCGAAAATGGAGAGATCCATTGCTTTAAATAGCATCTGCCAAGATTTGAATTCTGTCAGGCGGCATCTATGTACGGCCCATACCAAAGTGGTACGGCTAGGCCGTACAAGATGGAAGGGAGGCTGGATCGGCTAAGCCTGGTAAGGGCCGTACCAAGTCTGGTACGGCCCTTACCAGAGAGTCCAAAAACGCCGTTTCTTCGTGTATTTTGCTCCAATCCTGCAGAAAACAAACAAACTCTCAGCAGTACCAAATTCTAAGGATATATCAATGAAATGCACGTGATTTTGACAATTTAGAACGTGAATTTGGTACGAAATCAAGTCAAATATAGGCTAAATATGCGAGGTATCAACTATCTCAGCATTCATATGAGGTGTAGAGGTGATTGGACCTTAGGTGTAAGAAATTCCTTCAAAGAGGTATAACGAAATCTCAGATAGTTGAGTTAATGCTAAACTGAATGGAACTATCATCCTATTTATTTCAATTTAACTTCAAACAAAGCAAGTGACATTGACTTATTGCTTGAAAGCAACCTGTTGCAAAAATAAATAACAAATCTATCAAATTCTGGACATGTTCAATGATTTGTTCATTATATATACTGACTACTTTTTTTTATAGTTTTGGAATATGCATATGCAAACAATTTTGGTATGTATCTCTCTGAAAATTCCAGTAGCCCTTGAATTTAATTGTTCTTTGTTGCAGTTTTGCGAAGCCCCAACTTCAGGACAGAGTGGTCTGTTACGTGCAAATTTCACTGGTAGCAATGCAAAGTAAGTAATATTTATAAAAAAAAAATATTGCTATCTGTCAACTTTATTTCTAAAGACTTAGTTTGGATTTGTAACATATTTTTTCTAACGTAGATATTTGTAATTGTAACCTTCTTAAGAGATATTTGTAAGATCATATATACTTTTTTTATTATCATTTGGTCTCATAGATGCAATTTTCAGCTTAGATTAGATTGTCATGCCAATCAATAAAAGTATAAAACTAATTTACACTAACTAATTGGCTTGGCTCAAATTTGGAAAAGAAATCACTAATTAAATCCTACTGTCTTGAATCCAAGCCTTTAATGTAACGTAGGAATGTACAAAGACATCCATTTTTAGTTCAAAGTTCTTGCATGTTGATAAATTTCTTTTACACTTGTAACCTTCAAAACTGTTTTTCAGACATCCAAAGTTGTTAATTGATGGTCCATACGGTGCTGCTGCACAGGACTACTGGAAGTATGATGTGCTTCTCCTCATCGGTCTCGGTATTGGTGCAACTCCCCTAGTTAGTATCATAAAGGACACATTAAACAACTACCAAGCAAAAAAGAACGAGCTCCATGGCTCCGAAAGCTTAGGGGAGGACGGTACATCTAGCTCAAGGAGACGTGATTTTGTGACCGAGCGTGCTTACTTCTATTGGGTGACAAGAGAGGAGGGTTCCTTCGAGTGGTTTAGGGGTTTGATGGATGATGCAGCCGATAAAGATAATGAAGGTATCATTGAGTTGCACAATCATTGTACCAGTGTCTATGAGCGGGGTCATGCCAGGTCAGCACTTTTGGTGATGCTGCAGGAGCTGTACTATGCCAAGCATGAAATTGATATCTTGGGACAAACAAGGGTCCGGACCCATTTTGCGAGGCCGAATTGGAACCAAGTATTCAAGAATGTGGCCCAGAGGCATTCAAACAAGCGTGTTGGTCAGTACTTACTTTGTTGTCTTTATAAAAAATAAAAAAAAAATAAAAAAAAAAAGAGAGAGAGAGATATTCTCAAGATTTATTGTACCTGATACAGTACAAAGCAAAAACATATTTAATGATATAAAAAGTGGATATAATGCATTTTTTTTCTGTCCTAATGCTGGTTGGTAATAAGAAAAGAAGTGAAGTGAACATTAGGTTAGGAGGCACATGAATTTCATATAGCCTACCCCTGCCTTCAATAAAATTAGACAAAAAGACAAAAGCGTATGCCTAGGGAATTGTGAAACTAGTAAACATAAGACAAAATGTATATAATTATTATTTGGTCTTCGTGGTAGATATGATGATTATTGTCATTATTAGTAATATATATTAATTGTGATAATGTGGTTGATATTACTGTCATTGCTGGTTTTTTTTTTTTTTTGGTTTTCAGGAGTTTTCTATTGTGGTGATAGAAGCCTAGAAAAAGAGCTTAAACGGTTATCCCAAGATTTCTCATATAATACATCAACAAGATTTGTTTTTCACAAGGAGAACTTCTAATTGATTTGTTAACTTCTTGTCTTTCAGAGGACAGATGGTGTTGAAAGAAGCAAGTGCACACAGAAAATCCAGCAAGCTGGAGGCGCACAATCACAGCCCTATTTGTTTCTATGTTTGTGTTATCTAAATATAGAAAGGAAAATATGTAATGCTAGGATTGAGAATGCTAGATTATTTGTTTCTGTAATTTATCTCTTTCCTTTTTTTTCTTTTTTCTTCTTTCCTATTTCTCCAATTCTCATCTCCCTATTTGAAGAAGCTGTGATTCCTTGAATTGTAAGACACAGAATTTATATCAATAAAACAAGGGTGGGAAGGGAGTTTCATGGGAGTATTGTGTTCCTTTAATTTCATTAATTTCATCATGGTATCAGAGCATGGTTGCCTGGTGATATAGCTAGAGAAATTGTTGCCCTTCTTGTCTTTAACTTCAATTTCTTGTGCTATATCGCTCTAAGGAGCTATCCATCCTCAATTCGACAATAATGAGCACATCTCCTGAGAAACCTCAAACTAATGGAGCTGTAGATATGGCAGCAGTGTTAGAACAACTCACCAAATTGGTGACTCTCCAACAAACACAGATGGCGGCAATACAAAGCACAGCCACCACAAATCCTCAACCAGCACGAAACACAATTCAGCCTACTGTCATGACTGAAGGAGTCCTTCATCCAAACCCAATTGACGTGAAAATGGATGGCACTAATTATACTTATTGGTGTCAAGCCGTGGAGATGCATGTCAAAGGGCGAGAAAGGATGGGACATCTAGCTGGCGATCCTGCACCGCCTCTTGCAACGAGTCCTGAGTTCCATAGGTGGGAGGTGAATGATGTAATTGTCAAATGATGGCTTATCAACTCCCTAGAACCACGGCTACGCAGCAAGTATATCCGCCATCCCACAGCTAGAGATGTTTGGAAGGCGTTAGCAACAACCTACTATGATGGTAGCGACGAAACTCAGATTTTTGCACTCAACCGAAAAGTTACAAAGCTGAAGCAAGAAGAGAAAACAGTAGAAGAATTTTATGATGAGCTCCAAGCTTTGTGGCAAGAAATAGATTATAGATGTCCAAATCCTATGGATACTCCAGGTGATATTGACAAATTTAATCTTTTTATTCAGAAAAACCGAGTATATACCTTTCTTGATGGCCTCGAGGATCGATTTGACACAATTCGGGCCCAAGTTCTCCAAATTAAACCTTTCCCATCAATAGAACAAGCTTATGGCTACGTGAGGCACGAAGCTAGTCGTCAAGGTGTGATGATTAAAGGTGGAGCAAGTGTGATGCAAGACTCGCTGGCCATGGTGTCTAGGAGTTACAAACCAAATGAAGGAGGGCTGATTCGGATGGGAAATCATCAAGAGAAAACAAGGAAAGAAGGGTGCCCTTACTGCCCGGGTGCAAAACACTCCAAAGAAGGCTGCTATCGGGTAATAGGGTATCCTTATTGGTGGAAGGGTCCAAGGAAACCCATTGATGGAAAACTGACGGTTGCAGGCAACAAATCACAGGGAGTTAGTGCGTTGGTAATAGGGGAAAATTTGCAGCAGCAGGGACTGACATCAGCAGGTGTATTTCAGCCCAACCTCGTGCAGCAACAGCAACAAACTCTCATGCAACAACAGGACACAACAGAAGCTTCATCTTGTCATACCCTTGCAGCTTCAACTTGCGACTCTAATGGTAAAAATCTAAGTAAAGGTAAAGGGACAGATGAAGGTATGATTTCTGTTTATTCTAAAAATTTTGATTGGATTATAGACTCAGGAGCTACCGATCATATGACCTTTTCTCAGGAAGATTTGGTAAATCATATGAAACCGAGAAAAAATAGAATTCTGAATGCCAATGGTGACAAGTATCCAGTAACTTGCACAGGGGATGTGAAAATTTCTAAGGAATTAATCTTGAAAAATACTTTGTTGGTACCTTCTCTGTCTACAAGACTTATTTCTGTCAGCCAACTTACCAAAGATCTTAACTGTGTTATACTCATGTTTCCTGATTTTTGCGTATTTCAGGATATTCTCACGAAAAAGATCATTGGCCGTGGTATTAGGCGGGAAGGATTGTATCATTTAGAAGAACTAGAAATTGGAAATGCATCTTTGGCAAAGGGCATATCTACAAAATCAAAGGAAATGGTTTGGTTGTGGCATAAACGCTTGGGACACCCGTCATTTGGGTATATGAAACTAGTATCTCCTTCCTTATTTTTGGGGTTAGAAAATAAACGGTTTGAATGTGAGACTTGTGTTAGGGCCAAAAGTCATCGTGTATCTTATCCTATAAGTTTGAATAAAAATTTGGTTCCTTTTAATCTGGTTCACACCGATGTTTGGGGTCCATCTCCAATTAGCTCTAAATCTGGTAGTAAATGGTTCATTTTATTCATTGATGATTGTACTCGAATGACATGGCTATATTTATTGAAAACTAAAGATGAGGTTCCTCAAGTTATTAAAGAATTTCATAAAATGATTGGTACCCAATTTGAGAAAGAGATAAAAGTGATTAGAAGTGACAATGGAACAGAATTCGTAAACAAAAAACTACAAGATTTTTTTAAAGAGAAGGGAATTTTGCATGAAACCTCATGTGTTGGAACCCTCCCAACAGAATAGTGTAGCAGAAAGAAAAAATCGACATGTATTGGAAATTGCTAGGTCTCTCCTATTAGAAAATAATGTACTACAAATATTCTGGGACAATGCTGTATCAATGGCAGTGTACTTGATCAACCGAATTCCATCAAAAGCAAACAACTTCAAAACTCCCTTACAAGCCCTATCTACATACACTACCATCCCATCAATCCTCAACCTTCCTCCAAAAATTTTCGGTTGTGTGGCATTTGTCCATATACAAAAACACCTAAGATCTAAGGTTGAGGCTCGTGCTGAAAAGTGTGTTTTCTTAGGGTTTGGGGCCCAGAAAAAGGGGTACAAGTGTTACAATCCAGCTACACGAAAATTCTTTGTAACAATGGATGTAACATTTTTTGAAAATGAACCATTTTTTTGTAAGTCTAGCACTTCGATTCAGGGGGAGACAATTATAGAAGAATCGTCGTTACCTGATCTACCACGTGACAATTTGACTAAAGAAGAGGAGATACTATATCAGGATGAGTCCTCGTTAGAAGAGCATGGATCTGGTCCGAACAAACTGCACCAAGATCTGGTCCGAACTCTAGTAGAAGACCAAAATCTGGACCAAGCTGCTGAGAGGGAGATAATCAGTGAACCAGAAAGTCCGAAAACCCTAGTGTATGTCCGAAGAAAGAAGTCGAACGAACAGAATCTCACAACTGAGTTGAATCCTACTCGGTTAGATGATAGTGATACTGAGAAATCGTTGGGGTCTCAGCTTTGGATCCAAATCAATCCCGAAGAGATGATACAATCCAACCCGATACCACAAGGCCTAACATCTCGTGAGAATACTCCTCAGGTAAGTCCTCCTAATCTTGATTTTATTTCCCAAACGAGATTACCCCCAAGAGCTAATCGGGGTAAACCACCAAAAAGGTATGGATTTGAACCAATAGGTGAAACTAGTAGGGAAAGTGAATATCCAATTGCTAAGTATACCTCAACAAAGAACTTACCAGACCCTTTAAAGGAATTTGCAAATGAAATTACTTCCAGTATAATACCCGAGAGAGTTGAGGATGCTATGCAAGATCCTAAATGGGTAGAGGCAATGGAAATTGAAATGAAAGCTCTTGAGGAAAATTGCACTTGGAAACTTGTTGATCTACCCAAAGGTAAGAAACCAGTTGGGTGTAAATGGATATTTACTATAAAATATAATGCTGAAGGAAAGATTGAACGATATAAGGCCCGATTAGTTGCAAAAGGATATACCCAGACATATGGGATTGATTACCAAGAAACTTTTTCACCTGTTGCAAAACTAAATACGATTCGAGTACTCTTATCCCTTGCAGCAAACTTAGATTGGCCTTTACACCAATTTGACGTAAAAAATGCATTCCTTCATGGAGATCTAGAGGAAGAAATTTACATGGAACTTCCACCTGGATATGGACACACGAGTTCAACTACTAAAGTGTGTAAGCTTGAGAGATCTTTGTATGGCCTGAAACAATCACCAAGAGCTTGGTTTGGAAGATTCTGCAGTGCAATGAGGAGTTACAACTATACTCAAAGTGACTCAGATCACACGATGTTTATTAAGAAAAGGCAAGGTAAGATCACTGTGCTAATCATTTATGTAGATGATATGATTATTACAGGAGACGACAAGGAAGAAATTGAGTCACTGGAGAAGAAGTTGTGTAAGGAGTTTGAAATGAAAAATTTAGGAGGCTTGAAATATTTTCTCGGTATTGAAGTAGCAAGAGGAGAAAGGGGAATTTTTTTATCTCAACGAAAATACGTGTTGGATCTTCTTGCAGAAGTTGGAATGCTAGAATGCAAACCAGTAGAGACTCCGGTAATCCAAAATCAGAAACTGGGACTGGATCCGAATCAATCTCCAACAAATAAAGAGAGGTATCAAAGGTTAGTTGGTAAATTGATTTATCTATCTCATACTAGACCTGACATTGCTTATGCAGTTAGTATGGTAAGTCAGTTCATGCACGCTCCTACTGAAGAACACATGGAGGCCGTGATGCGTATTATCCGATATTTGAAGGGTGTACCTGGCAGAGGAATAAAATTTCAAAAGAATGGACACATTAAAATTGAAGGCTATACTGATGCCGACTGGGCCGGGAGTGCAATCGACCGTAAATCAACAGCAGGATACTTTACATTTGTAGGAGGAAATCTTGTCACATGGAGGAGCAAGAAGCAAAATGTGGTGGCTCTTTCAAGTGCAGAAGCAGAATTTCGAGGAATGACAAAAGGGATATGCGAATTGTTGTGGCTGAGAAAACTGTTATTAGAACTCGGGTTTGAACAAGAGGGGGAGATGAATCTTTTTTGTGACAATAAAGCAGCAATTGATATCTCACATAATCCGGTGCAAACGACAGAACGAAACACATAGAAGTTGACAGACATTTCATCAAGAAGAAGCTAGATTCGAAGGTCATCAAACTTCCGTTTGTGAGATCTGAAGAACAACTTGCAGACATGTTAACCAAGGCTGTATCGAGTAAGGTCTTCAATGAATCCTTACTTAAGTTGGGTATGGAAGACATCTATGTGCCCACTTGAGGGGGAGTGTTGAAAGAAGCAAGTGCACACAGAAAATCCAGCAAGCTGGAGGCGCACAATCACAGCCCTATTTGTTTCCATGTTTGTGTTATCTAAATATAGAAAGGAAGATATGTAATGCTAGGATTGAGAATGCTAGATTATTTGTTTCTGTAATTTATCTCTTTCCTTTTTTTCTTTTTTCTTCTTTCCTATTTCTCCAATTCTCATCTCCCTATTTGAAGAAGCTGTGATTCCTTGAATTGTAAGACACAGAATTTATATCAATAAAACAAGGGTGGGAAGGGAGTTTCATAGGAGTATTGTGTTCCTTTAATTTCATTAATTTCATCAGATGGCAAATTGCCTTCCAGCTGATCTTGTTTATGAAGTGTGTTTTGTTTATTTTTTGTGAAGAATATATAGAAGGTTTGATTGGATTTCTGTTCAATTGGATTCCGAAAATACGCAAGCAGAGTTTTGTAATTTGTGCCTTGTTTGGAGATGAACAATCATGTTTGATACTCATTTTTGCATGACATTCTTTAAATTATTGGGATTTAGTATCATTAGGCCCAACCTAATGGAAGGTGATAAGATATAATTCAGCGTCATGATAAAAATGAAATGTATAGCTTATCACACATTGAGAGAACTTTGGCCTTAACCAAAATGAAATGTATAGTTCGGGTCCGCCTAGCCTAGACCGGTAGGTCCCCTCCCCGTCTCCTTCTCTGTTCCGCCTAGCATAGTCCCTCCTCTTGCCGCTGCCAACCCTGCCCCACTCATCTCTCTCGCTCTCCTTCCTGGAGAAGAGAGGAACCATGATTTTCCCTCTCATTTTTACTTCGGCGAGAACCGAGAAGCCATGCCCCACTCATCTCTCGGTGTTGTTTGTGCCTTTTTGCTTGGTTGCGATGCGAGGCTATACCAGTGTTGGTACAGCACTTGTTGTGCTCTCTTTTTCTCCACCCTTGTCTGCCTCTGTCTGGTTTATGTGTGCCTTGTCGACCCCCTATTTGATTTCCTTTGTTGCTGCCTTTTTCTTATGTTGTGGTGAATTGTTGTATGGTGCTAATTACCCTCTCTGACTTGCTGTGATGATCATGTGTATTCCCATGCTTACCAGTAAATGTTGTCATAGGGGCCTTTTCATAAATTGGTATAAGATTAAGGGGTGTTGTGTGAAAATTGCTTGACTTTGGTATTGCCGTTGCCCGTTGGGGCAAATTGAATTAAATTAAAGGTGAATTGGGTTCTTAATGATATAGACCTTCATAAATAATTGATAAAGGTGCCTTTATTTTATTGGGCATTTGGGCTTAGGCCCAATCCGAAAATAGAAGGAATTAGATTGGAAATAAAAAGAAATAAATTTATGAAATTTGGATTTCCAAAATGCTTAATTTGTTGGATTAAAACGCGGCTTCAAATTTAGGGTTAAAATAAGGAATCGAATAAAATCGAACGCTTACGTAAACCTAAATAGCTTGAGAAATGATTATACCGTTCAGGGTCTTGATGCCTCGATGATAGCTCATAATATAATTTGAGCATATATTAAAATAATATGATTGGACACCTGTATAATTCCGAAACAAATCAAATTAAAACACCCAACACATAATAAAATAAAAATTTCATAATAAAGTTTTTAAATTAAAACATTTGAAACATTTTTTGAAACTTAAACGAAAAATATTATTTCTGTACTTAGATTCGAAATGACAAATAAATGATAGAATTAGAATGGTAATAAATAGCGAATTGTGCGGCTTAGTTAGAAATAATTAAAAATGCGTAAAATAGATAAATATTTCGTTTTTAGAATGTTATAAACAAATTACGTTTCTAATTTATATAATAATTAAAATGTATTAAACTAATTAGAGTTAAGTTAAAATAAATCAAATAGATAAGTAATTATGATATATTATTAGGTAAGACACGTTTAAAATTACTGTGGCTCACGAACAATTAATTTTGCGAATATTTCGACATTAGAATTTTTACAAGCAATTTGTCTTCAAATTTAAAATAATAAAAGTACCATTTATTTTAAAATCAAATTAAATTAGATTTATCAAAGTAAATAATCAAGTTACAAGTTTTGTCAACCAAAATAATCGAGAATCCGACTTAAACATATGAAATGGGGCGAGGATTAGAATAAATCTAGAGTAGATATTAATTAGTTATAATTACGAAATTTCAGATCAGCAGATCCGATACGAGTCTGATCCGTGGACTGATCGAGCTGACACATAGTTTGGAGCATACACGGAGCACGCTGATTATTAGCGACATAGACTCCAACCCTACAAGTGTGGGATATCTGAATTATTCTTTTCGTGAGTATACTTTTACTAGTCGTTCAATCTGACCTGACATCCGCATTTTATTTTTAAGTAGTTGCATTAAAACTTTAGAGCATGTTTATCCTTTCTGCACTATAGGTAGAATTGCATAAACCCTGAAAAATTTGAATTTACTGTATTTTAGGAGTAGAGTAATTAAATAACACTATATGTATATTATTAGATTATTAGGTTATTAGTCTGTTTTCTTCTCGTAGAAGACAGTATATATATTATTATTTTACGTGCATACGCATGTATTGGTGAGAGCTGAGCAGAGCCGAGTGACTTCGTTCCATCTTGGTGTCACTTGGCATGGGACGGCCTGACAACCACTGAGTCGAGGATCACTTGATACTTGGATGGCTTTAGGATTTATATTATATGTATAAACTTTGATTATGTATCATTTTCGATCATTTTACTATTTGACGTGAGCAGTTCCGATCTCGAGTTCTGTGGCACGATACGATTCGGGATTTATTCATTCCCTACATTAGGAGCTACATTGCCTAGAACAAGATTCCAAGCTGGGTAGTGTTGGGTAGAATCTTGTGTGGGATTCCAAGACCGGCGAGTCTTGGGTAGAATCTTGTACAGGGTTCTAGCACCGGTTTGGGTAGAATCCATGTGTGGTGTCCTATTGGTCTGGCCGGACGGTAGAGTTCTCTCATGCTCATGAGGGAAGAGATTAACTTTTTACGACTTGCATTGTATGATTTCTCCTATTGGATATGTTTGGGTGATGAATCGTTAGGCGAGATGACACACTGGATTTGATACAACCATCGGCTAGTGTGCTATTATCTTGTGGGCAATGCTCGATGTCACTAGGCAACGTGTATCATTGCACTCTGATTATAGTCCTTGGATTATATTGTTTGGATCTTTGATCCTATTGGCATGGCACAGAGTGATTTACTTTATCCATATTATTATTATTGTATTTGGGCACACAGTGCAAGGAGTACTGGATTCCAACTTAATTTATATCTGATATTACACCTTGATTTTATTTTGGGTTTATTCCGCATGTTGGCATAATAGAATAATCGCATCATGGCATCATTCAAAAGTATTATAAATTCTATTAGATGTTAATATAGGTTCACACATGTGCATATTTTTAATTGTATTTATTTTATAAATAAATAAAAGTGATTTGACCGTAGAGGATCCCTGAGGGGATAATTCTGGTTCACATACTAGGTGATTCGTCGCTCATCCACAAGTTGTTTTGTGGGTTTTAGGTATAGGTTATAGCAATCTGCAGCAGGAGAAGTCAGGAGCTGTCCCCGAGGGCCACACCACTTGACCTAGTTAGGGTTAGGCTTTTGATTGGGTTTACGAGTTCCATATTTCCTATGTTATATATACGGGATCGATAGATCATGTATCCCCTTCTACAGATGGTGTTATTTGGATCCAAGATGGATTGAATTATATGTTATGTATGTGTATGTTTATTTATTTGCTATGTGACTGATGCTTTATATTTATATTATTTTGCTTCCACTGCTATTTGATTTATTATTAATGATTAGCCTTGCGTGCTTAATGATTAATTAAACACGAGGCGAGGTTGATCACACCTTAATCCAGAATTCCTGGTTTGGGGTGTGACAATATTAGTATTCCTTATTTGCGGGCAGCATTCAAGTAAGTTTTATTTTCAATAGTAATTAAATTGCATCTTTCATCTTATCATTGCTGTCATACGTCATCCCCTCATACAATTGATGTCTTTCTCCCTTTTAATTTACAAAAGAAACAACAAAAATTGAACAACATCAATTTAATAACAACAATTTAATAATTTAATTTAATTTAAATTAAATATAAATTAACAAACAAACCTCACATGTTGCAAAAAAGAGCTATTGGCCTCTTCAAACCCTAATGTGTCATTAAATTCCTCAAACGGATGTCTTTCCCCATGACCCAATAAAGGCCACTTCCGCCTACCAAGCACAGGAATACTAGTATCCTCATCACTGTGATATGATACCCCACCGTTCTCATTATCATCCCAATTAGCCTCTGCCTCCCTTTCTTCAGGATCCTCGTCCGTACTGTCAGCATAATAAATGGGCCCGCTACAGATGGCGCCTGACTAGGACCTGCTATAGATGGGACCTGACTAGGACCCGCTACAGATTGCTCGAGCCCCAAACCCTGAGTCTAACTGCAACAATTGTCTGGTGTTCTGTTTAGGGATTTGTCTGGGGTTGGCTACCACATATAACTCTAGGAACTTGAAAGGAGTGGTCATATTCATTGTCATTTTGACATATAACCCCAAACTGATATCATCTTGTACCAGAAGCTGTTGGAACCATGTTTGGTTGCCTTGGCCAATATTGATTCTTGCAGAAATTACCAGTTCATAATTACAGTGGTCAATATCAAGTTGTTGGTACACTTTCCTATTTATACCTCTAAAATCTAAACCTAAGCCGATATTGAACATTTTCGGTATTTGGTGGCTATAATAAGCTCCATTTGGTCCTCGTAATATTTCACCACCAAAATAACAAGCAATTTCAATCATAATTGGTTGAAATAACCAATGGACAAACCTAATAATTAAAAAAATGCACTAAATTAAAAAAATCTGCAAAATATAAATTTTTTTGAAAAAAAAGGATGAAATTATAAAAATACTTACTTCTTTTGCTGTTGCTTCTCTGTTGCTCTGAATGAATGAGGGATGTTATAGCAGTCTGAAATTCGCCCTCTTTCTCAATGTGCGCACGGGTTAGCGTGCGGACCCGTTACGCGCGCGGATGGATGCACAGATCCAGTGAGAGTTTGGATCGGTGCACAGATCCAGTAAGAGTTCCGATTTGAGATCCGTACACGGATTGGGTCAGAGTTCGTGGCAGAATCTAAATTCTGAATTATTTGATGATATTCAATTAATTCTGATTTATTCGGGTGGCAACTAAAAAAAGAACGGTCGGCTATTGATATGTGGAGGAATGACAACACCCTCTGTACTATAAGTTATTGATATTTTTTAGTATGATGTTGTTAATAAATACTAATGTTGTAAAAAACAGTCATTTAGTCTAATTAAGTGAGAAAACCATCCATGCATGCAACACAGTGTAAAACCACCTTGGAAGTTGGAACAACAACCAACTGACAGGCGACAATTAACAATTCTTTCTTTTTTTCCGAATTTCCAGCAATTTCTCAAGTCAAAAGAAATAAATTTTGTTTTCGCATTTGTTTATCAATTTCTCACCCCGCTCTTTTTCCATTGTTGTTGTTCAAACTCCAATTTCAAATCCTCGCTCTCCCCAAGCTCAAAACCCTAGAAGCAGAGATCCGATGGCCGACACAGATCTAGCCCCGTCAGTTCATGCCGATGCCTCTCTCTCCTCACCAATCGTAAGATCTTCTTCCCGATTCCCATCCCCTTTCTCTTCAATCTTACACTTCTCCTTCTCACTCAGCTAGTCAATTTTTTTCCTTACTCCAATTCGACTGAATTTTTCCCTAATTTACTAGTTTTTAGCCTACTTCTTGAATGCACTTAATGAGCTAAGTAATGATCTCCCTGTTAATATCACAAGTAATGCAAATGACTTGTGATTCCCCGTTTTAAAGCTAGACCCTTTTTGCTCTAATATGCTGTTCCCTTATTTTACAATTAAACCCCACTATGATCTAATTAATTAAGCTCCCGATTGTACAATTGAGCCTCACTCTAAATATATTCAAATTTGCAACAATCTGCATTTTTTAACCTAGCCTTCCTCAATCCTCAATGCTCCCTTCCCGTGACATGATCCAATTAGCAATTGCATTACTCCAGACTTAATGGTTTATCTTTTTATTGTAGAAAAAAAGCAAGGAAGATATGCAGCCAGTGGCTGATAAGATTGCAGTAAGATCTCGATCTATTTTGTGCAAGATTTTTAAAAGCTTCAGTTTGTGTTATGCTCTTTCATAAAGAAATGGACCATTTTGTTTTTAAATGTGTTCTTGTTAAATACAGGATTATTTGAAGCGACTAAAGAGATTTTTTTTGTCAAGGTTTGTTTGTGGACAAAAGGAAGAAGACATTAACATTTTTTCTCTGATTGTATTTTTTTTATTATCTGTTTTTTTTGTCAGGAGTTGAACGAATCACAGTCGGAGTTATTGGGAAGGCTTCGTGGGCTGAAGGAGGTACCTATGATTTTTAGGAAATTTTATTTTTTTCACCCTTCCGATCTACCAAAAGCGGCACCTGTTTCCTGCTAAATGAGAAACATCAATTGTGCCCTTACAGATTAATGAGTGGAGGAATAGTTGGGCTTTTTTGTTCTTTCACTTTTTCTTTTCTTTTTTATTATCTGTTATAATTGTAAAAAGTTTGACCATTTTTGAAGCATGGAAAGAACATTTTGACCTTGGAAATTTTATAGGGATTTTTCTGTAATGATATGTTTGTGTTGCTTATATTACACTCTGATGCAAGACTTCAATCTATAGAGTACATTCATGTAACAAATTTTATTTTCTGCATTACCTTTTTTTTTTTCAGGATTTACAGAATTGGAGGGTAAAGCTGGATACACAGGTCAAGACATACAAAGATGTAAGTTGCTTTCTTTTGTTATATTTTGTTTCTAAATACTTGATACATAAATGATTGATGATTGGGAGTACTGTATACATACAGGAACTATCAGATCTCAAGAAAGCACTCGGTTCTGAAATGGAGCAGCTTACTTTGGTAAAGGAATATACAGGAAGATTAATTCATGAATTTTCCTCCTTCGAAATATTAATTAGTTATTCATATGTATTTGTAGGACTTTCAAGAATTGAGAACTACACTGCAGAAGCAACAGAATGATGTGGCAGCCAGCCTAATGGACTTGGGTGTATGTGCTCTTTACCTTCTTTTTGCTAATACATAATGCTACTAGTTAATCCAAGTAATTATGCCAATAAGCTTATATTGTATTGACACTATATTATAAAGGCTTGAGTTTCTTTAGAATTAATAGCATCTGTCCCCACAATGGTAATATTTTTGACATAAGAATGGCCACGTGTTTCTCCAAAATTATGAAAACACCTACTATAACAGACTTCACACTGGTTCTGGCTAGAAGTGGCAGGTAGGAATGCCACGTTAAGTTTGATTAAAGTCAATCAGGTTTTAGATCAAGTATGGCTCTTGGGTCATTTAAGGTTGGAACTCTTTCAGTCTAGGCATCTGGTGATTTGGTTCCGGTTTTTTTGGGATTTAGTTTACTTCATGTTTTGAGCTGTTTTATGGTTAATTTTCTGACAAATTGACTGCTTTGATGCAACAAGTTAGGCTAGGATTTCAGAGCTCTGACAAATTGACTGTCCCCAATATTAGGTTTAAATGGCCTAAAATTCAGCTGGGTTTTTAAAAGATGGGAAAAGTGGGCATTAGACTTGTTTTACTACCCTTTTTATTGTCCTTTGTGGGTGTCCATATTTTTCTGGGTTACCTCACAGTTTGAATTGCTCAAACCAGAGAATCAGGAGCATTCAATCAAATGCACGGGTAGATTTTAATGGGGCAGGCAGCTTTTAGACTCGTAACAATGGTCCAGATGCTGTCTATTCCTGTGAGGTACCCCCGTGGGATGCAGAGTCCTTTTGTGGAGATCACAAATCATACTAGGTTTTTAAAATGCTGATCAATACTGAATGCTCTTGCAACTATCCTCTTTAAGACATCCCTTGTAAATGGGATATTTTTGAGTTTTCCTTTTTAACCTCTCTCTATATACTTGACTTGTTTCAGATGTCGGCTGAACCAAAAAAGGAGGAAAACAAAATCATAAAAGAAGCCCCTATTGTGAAAACTGAATATGTTGAAGATTCTTAGGTCAGCAATATCCGTTGCATTAGCATGCACTAGCTATTGCTTTACAAAGACAGGCACTGATTTAGTGTCTCATTATCAGTGCCTTCTGCTGCTCTTTACGTGGAAATTGGATTTCTGATGTATGCCTATCTACAACTTAATATTTTTTTTCAAATAAGTTTAGGTGGGAATCATTTAGTCCATTTTCTTGCTATTGTCATTATTGTGTTTATTAGCTGAAATTGGTGACTAAAGTTCTGTATTCTGGTATTGGTTCCAGTACTGGTAATGCATGTATCTGGTTTATCTTTTTTGAGTGAGGTTAAATTCATTGGGAAGTTGTAGAGTTGATAGCTAAGTTAACTTGAAAAGTAATAAGAATCCTTAATATTAGAAATTAGAAATAAAAGGAAAGTAACTTGAGGCTGGAAATTATAAGAATCCTTATTATTAGAATAAAAAAAAGGAATCATCGACCTCCCTCTATTGAAGAAGGTAAAGAGATTCTGGAACGTTTTATTCGTAAATAATTCACTGTTAAGTTCGAAAACACCTTAAAAAAACGTTTTAAAAAAAATTTAAAGTTGGCGACCTTTTAAAAAAAAAGTTTTACTTGACAGAAGAAACAACTTAAATACATCGTGCAAAAATCCGTCCAATATCCGTAGCATATAATTTTAAACTTAACGTACAATGCCTATAATCCTACCTATATTATTTCCAATTTATTCTAGGAAATAATTTACGAAACTTCCATTTTTTCTCATTTGCTTTTAAAAAATAACTATTTCCGAGTTATATCATATTAGTAAGGCTTAAGTATTATGGATAGTACAAGGCTTTCCGTACTACGGTCTCAAAAGTCTATTGTATAAATTTCAAACTAAGTAGCTCAGTAAATTCCTTATATAATAAATTTGTATAATACCAACTTTTATTATTTAAAAAAAAATTACTAATTTTTATGATTTATGAAAGATGGTAAAAAATAATTTAATATATTAGTATTTTTTATTTTTAAGTTATTTTTTATTATTTTTTATAAATTAAAAAAAAAGTAAAATAATTTCAAAAATATGAAAAATTGATGTTCTACAAATTTTTTTTATAACTAATTTATTAAACTATTTAGATCGAAGTTTAAACTTTATACAATAAATAAAATTTTGAAATTGTAGAATAAAAAGGTTTGTGCTATCTATAAAACCCAAACCTTACATATAACTTATATAATAATTGATTAATTGGAGTTGAGGACGTTGTTATGTGAAATGTGGCAATATGTTGGTTGGTTAATGGTTATGGTGTCATCCAGAATCGGATTATCCGAATTGGAGCGGAGTTTTTTCCGGACCCGGAATGTAATAAATCGTTAGCCCGTTATCCTGAGTCTGACTGTCTGAGACTCGGAGAGAATGAGAGATAGATTGTAAACAGGTTATGGATAATTATTGGATCTAAATCTAAACCCAAATATGGTGCGATATATCCGAGAATAGATTGAGCCATCTATCCATTTCTCCGCTTGCCATACACCAAAAACCCACTCTCGCTCTCTACTGATAGGATAAGGCATTCAATTTTCCATAGATATATAGTTATATACTCTCTCCCTCTCCCCCTCTCCCCCTCTCTCCCTCTCTCCATCTCTTTAGTTTGACAATGAAAAGATAAAAGTGAAGGAGTACGTGTGTCTGCTCTTCTAATTTAAAAGGTTTTTTCCAAGTTAGAATAAGGGCTCGGGGCCCACTTTGTAATCCAAAGGTGATTTCTTTCTACTAGTTATGCCCATGTTCTGTTTGTCGAATTGCTCTTTGTTGTTTTTCAAGTGAAAAATGTGTATGTAATGCTCTTCTCAAAGTTTGGTTTCGTTTCGTTTTGTTTTGGGTGGTATTTTTCAAAGATATCTTAATGCGTATGTAATGCTTGTTGAAATGCGTCTGCTGATTTTTTGTTTTGTTTCCGTAGTCTACCGAATTCTGGTTAACATTGTTCGGAAAATGGAGCCCTTTTAGTTTATTTTCCTCTAAAACCATATGTTTAGCTTTGGAATTGATTTCATTATTTGAGTGAAATCGTCTATTATCTGTTCATTTATCATTCATTCATTCATAGACCACAAACTCTACTGGTTTATAGTTCAGATTCTGCAGTGCATTAATTTTGATGTATCAAGTAGCAAACTGAACTGTCTCATGTTCTTGTGGAATTGAAAGGAAAGGAAAGGAAAGGAAAGGAAAGGAAAGGGGAATAAGTATTCATTCTTGTGGAATTTCTACTTTTTTCTATCTATGGAAATGTACCTTGCCCTTATAATTATCTAAATTACTTGTGTAACTTCTTTCAGGTGAAATAGATAGCTGAAAACACCAATTTACTGAATAAAATGACGCCACTGTTACATTTTTCGGCTGGAAGTATCAGCCTTATACCTCGATCCTCCTTCAAAAACACAAAGAAGGAAATCCATTTAAATAAATGTAACTTTAAGAGAAGGCCCCTACTGCTTCCTCAACCCACTTTTCCCCTAAGCTGGATCTCAAGCCGCAGCATATCCAAAACCCGAACTTTGACATCTGCAGTCGAAGCTGATATGGCTGTGGAGGCTGATCCAAATCCAAACCCAGAAACATCTCAAGATGAATTTATAGAAGAAAAAACTGAAAAACCAGCCTCAACATCACGAGATGTCTGGGTCAAAGGAACCAGCCCCAGTCGGAAGGGCAACTTGCCGGCTGTTAAGAAGGAGGATCTGGTACCAGGAGCTAAATTTACTGGTATCGTGCGTTCAGTGCATGATTTTGGGATTTTTGTTAATATTGGCAGTTTTACTGATGGGTTAGTCCACGTCTCAGAGATCAGCAATGATTATGTAAAAGACGTGAAAGCTCTTTTTACTCCTGGGCAACAGGTGGAAGTGCGGGTACTGGAATATGACACACAGGCGGGCCGTATTTCCCTGACAATGAGGCCTCCAGGATCAGAGAAGAAGGGAGGTGGTAGAGGTAAGGGACAAGGAGGGAGGACGGGGCGCCGACGAAGGTACAAGAAAGGAGACATTTTTGACGGTATCGTAAAGGAAATAACTGAAGAGGGCGCTTTGGTGACTTTACCTGGAGATGTCGAGGGATTTCTACCTGTATCAGAGCAAGATGTATATGTAGAAGATGTAGAAGATGTAGAAGATGTAGAAGATGTGGAAGCTGAAGGAGATCGGGTAACAGGCAACGCACTGGAACTCGATCAGGAAATACAAGTTTGGATTCTCAGTGTGGAAGAGGGTAAGATCACACTTTCCATGAAAGAGGTGGACTATATGGACGAAGACGAAGAAGAAGAAGATGAAGAAGAGCTCTCATATGTATTGCGTAAGAGAAGGAACTCAAGGAAGGAAGAGGAAGAAGAGGAAGAATGGGAAGAAGAGGAAGAAGGGGAAGAAGGGGAAGAAGAGCTTGACGAGGATCTTGATGACACACTAGAAGGAGAAGAGGGAGAGGATGTTATGGGAGGAGTTACAGAGGAGGATGAGGAGACTGATTTTGCCGATATTACCAGTGGGCCCATCCTTCCCAACCCTTTCACTTATGCTTTTCAAAGAAGTAAATACGCTCCCAATGTGAAGAAAAGGTTGGAGCTCATGACTGCAGTAAAAAACGAACATTCTGAAGTTGGTGAAGTTGCAGTTTCTAGTGGTAGTTCTGAAGCTGGGTCTGCTTCAATTATAGAAGAACCAGTTGCGGTTGCTGAAGCAGAGGGAGGTGAAGTTGCTGCAGTTGGGGAAGTTGTAGTTTCGAGTGGTAGTTCTGAAGCTGGGTCTGCTTCAATTATAGAAGAACCAGTTGTGGTTGCTGAAGCAGAGGGGGGTGAGGTTGCTGCAGTTGGGGAAGAACCAGTTGGAGCAGTTTCTGAGACTGCATCCACTTTAGTCTCAGAAGAACCAGTGGTAGAATCTGCAGTGGAGGAAGTTGAAGTTGCTGGAGCTGGAGCTGCTTCTGGGGTTACAGAAAGTGAAGTGGAGAAAGGTGAAGTTACAGCAGCTGCAGCTGTAACAGAGGCTGCTGATAGTGAAAATGCGTCTGATACTACAGTAAGTGAAGCATCAACGGGTGCAACTGACTCAACTTCTGAAGATCCAGCTGCTAACGAGCCAGTTGCAGTAACCAGTGAGGTGGAGGCAGGTGAAGTCACTGCAGTAGGAGCCATGTCAGATTCTACAGTAAGTGAAGATTCTGCCAGTGATAGCCAGGCTGTGTTGTCAGAAGGTGCTGCAAGTGAGATTACAGGAAAGGAAGAAA
The DNA here is from genome assembly GCA_033356055.1 of Carex pumila. Taxonomy (NCBI): domain Eukaryota; kingdom Viridiplantae; phylum Streptophyta; class Magnoliopsida; order Poales; family Cyperaceae; genus Carex; species Carex pumila. The sequence continues at coordinate 102,396 of JARJHM010000374.1, forward strand.
CCGAAGAGGAAGTGGTTTCTATCAAAGTTGGAGATGAAAAGACTGAGGTTCCTCAGGCAACTCCTGAAGCTAGTCCAGCTCGTGAAGTCCAAGGCAAAGATACATTTTAATCTCTCCTTTTGTAATTTTTTTTGTGTTTTGTTTTTATTTTGCTTTGGTAGACTTGTACTGGTCAAATTCAAGGATTGTAGTGTTCCAATGCGAGCAGCAGGGTCACTTGTTAGGATTAGTTCATTTCAACCAAGGGTTTCTTCTTGTTATTGTGCTTGTTTGGAGATTCTGGTACTGATTTAGGATGTGTTTGAGTTCATGCTTGCAATTAGCTTGTACAACTTCTTTTAGTAATATTTTATCTTTTTTCGTATAAGGTCCCTGTTCCTCTCTCCTTACATTTCTCTTTCATTTTTTTTCCCCTTTTTTTTATATATTATTTCAGTCTTTGAGGTGTATATATTCTGAAAATTTGACCACTTTATGTAACACCAAATGCAGCAACAATATCTCCCTCTCTGGTGAAACAGTTACGTGACGAGACAGGCGCAGGCATGATGGATTGCAAGAAAGCCCTGACTGAGACTAATGGTGACCTTGCTAAGGCACAAGAGTACCTAAGGAAGAAAGGCTTGGCTAGTGCTGACAAAAAGTCGAGCCGGGCCACAGCTGAGGGCAGGATTGGGTCCTACGTGCATGACGGCAGAATTGGGGTTCTGGTCGAGGTTAATTGCGAGACTGATTTTGTTTCGCGTGGAGATATATTTAAGGAACTGGTTGAGGATCTTGCAATGCAAGTAGCTGCTTGTCCACAGGTACGTCTATTGGTATGCTTTAATAGGTCATCTATTGGTATGCTTCTTATACTAACACGTACAAGTTAAAATTTTGGTCACCGTAGTAATCATTTTCAGTTAATCAGCCAAACAAATGACCTTAATTGCCAAAATTTCATATGGAGTTTAAACCAGATTATCAGTTTAAAATTCCATTAACACCGTCTATTTAGGTCACATATCTGACCTCAGAGGAGGTGCCAGAGGAGATGGTGAAGAAAGAGAAGGAGATAGAGATGCAAAGGGAGGACATACTCTCCAAACCCGAAAACATTCGTGAGAAGATTGTCGAAGGAAGGATCCGGAAGCGTCTAGAAGAGTTTGCTCTTCTTGAACAGCCATTTATTAAGAATGACAAAGTTGTGGTAAAGGATTATGTGAAACAAACAATTGCCACCATTGGAGAGAATATACAGGTGAAGAGGTTTGTGAGATTTAATTTGGGGGAGGGTTTGGAGAAGAAAAGCCAGGACTTTGCAGCTGAGGTTGCTGCTCAGACTGCCACGAAACCAACTGTCACAGTTGCTGATGCTGCTCAGCCAAAGGATGAGAAGGCTGAGACAGCAGAAACTGCTGAAAAGTAAGTTGCTCTTTGAATTTCCTTTTTCTTTTTTTTTTTCTTTTTTTGTGGAATATAATTCTCGGGAATAAATTGAGAGCAACATCCATTAGAGATTTAGAACTTATGTTGGATGAAGTTTCATTATCTTACTGGATTTACAATAGAAAGAGCATTTATATTATAATTTGACTGCAGGATTATTTTGTACCATTATTTACCAGTGTCAAAACCATACCACTTTTGTACTGTGTTAGTTCATTCTTGATGAAAGTTTTGGTCTGGTTTTTTTCATTCCTGGGGATGTAATATTTAGCCCTTAATTAAGGAGTCGTGCCTCCATATAAAGCTCTATTAAACACCATATTATCACAAGTTGCGCCTATAAATATAATAAAATCGAACAAGAAAATTGAAACCTCATCTGGCTTGGCTTCTAAGAAGCTGGACACTTTTGTACAACTAGCAAGCTCAGATCTTTGGTTTGACCTTTCAAAAAACATTATCCAGGGCACCAGCAGCTACAGTAACAATCTCCCCAGCCTTGGTAAAACAGCTGAGAGATGAGACAGGAGCCGGCATGATGGATTGCAAGAAGGCACTGGCTGAAACAGGAGGTGATATTGAGAAGGCTCAAGAGTACCTCCGGAAGAAGGGTCTCTCGTCGGCGGATAAAAAGTCATCCCGCGTTGCGGCTGAGGGACTCATATCGGCTTACATCCATGATTCCCGTATCGGTTGCCTCATTGAAGTGAATTCTGAGACCGATTTTGTGGCCCGAAACGAGAAGTTCAAGGAGCTGGCCAGTGATCTGGCAATGCAGGTCGTTGCATGCCCTCAGGTAAATACAAGGGTCTCATTACCAGGTATCAGTTATATTTTGATGGTACCAGTGCAATCACATTAGTCAGAATAATTAGTACACACTTGGTGATGTTTGAGTGAGGCCTGTGTTTAGATTTTTCAATACTAAGGTCAGAATAACATAACATATTATATTTTAGGTGGAGTTCGTCTCAATAGATGAGGTCCCGGCAAGTGTAGTTGAGAAGGAGAAGGCAATAGAGATGCAGAGGGAGGATTTACAGTCAAAACCGGAACAAATAAGAGAGAAAATTGTAGAAGGCCGAATCTCGAAGCGGCTAGGCGAGCTTGCATTGTTGGAGCAACCCTTCATAAAGGATGACAGTATCACAGTTAAGGAGCTTGTGAAAAGGACGATTGCGTCCCTGGGAGAGAACATCAAAGTGCGAAGATTTGTGCGTTTCACACTAGGCTCTAGGTGAGTGACAATAAAGTTTATTCTCAGCAAATTCGCCTTGCTACTTCATTTCTCTGCCAATTTTTCACATCCATCTCCCTTCATTGGATTTTTTTGCTGAGATACGCGGTTTGTCGTAGTTGTTTGTTCCCAAATCATTGGATTTTTTTTCTTATTATGTAAAAATAATAATTATTCGGCTCACAAAGTAACATGTTTCATTTTTTTTTTTTTTAACTTATTGAATTTTAATTCCATGATTTGATATCCTTGTTGGTCTCCAAATACATATTAATATGAAGAACGAGATGAACGGTTCGGATCGACTGTTAGAATTTTGAAAACTCGAATATTGAGCCGTAGTACCGTAGAGTGCGTATCCTCTGAGATATCTCAATTTTTGCGTGACTGATGTATCCGGTGCCTATTCAGGAGTGATGTAGGGGTCAATATTATGTGTGGCTTTGAGATTCGTCCAGAACGTATTTAAACGGTTGGGATTTTCCATGAAGTCACACAAAGTTTGAGATATCTCAGAGGATACAAATTCAGCATCGTAGTCCTCTGTGCAACCCATAACACCGTAGCCATATCCATATAAATAATTTTACAGCATATGACGCCCTGAAATTTTTATTAATAGAAAATGTATTAAATAAATATCGAGATTAGATAACACTTTTGGATTTTTTCGAGATATAGAGAAAATGTGATAATTAATCACAGTCTCTGGCCGTTATAGCTTATCACGATCAGAATTAGCAATAGATTAACTAGATTAATCATTCTAACTGAATCAGAAAAAAAATGTAGAGTTTGTGGAAAAAAAAAAAAAAAAAAAACGAAAATCCTGTCCGTGATACATAGTAACGGCCAGCCGAAACAAAATGGAACAAAGATGCGAGACCTGAGACCTTTACATTGATCTGCGCTGACAACATTTATCTTTTCTTCTTCTTTTTTCGATTTTGGCTGCTTATTATTATTCATTGTGCTTGGTTGAAAATTTGATTGCGTTCGTTATTAAATTTTTTTATCAATCAAGTTTTTCAATTAAGGACATTTTTTTTGTTTTTTGCAAACTCTAGTTGTTCCTATCTATCACTGACAAGTTTTTTCTAGTTTTTTTTTCCGGTTCAGTTAGAATGATTAATTTAGTTAATCTGTTGCTAATTTTGGCTGTGGTAAGTCATAACGGCTAGAGGCATCACGTTTTTGCTATATCTCAAAAAAAATCAAAAGTGTTAGAGTTGGATCTGGTCTATTTTAACTCTACAACTCGTGCTGAGAAAGTCACCTGATGTAACAAAAGAATGCAAATTGGTCTGTTTATGAATTCATATATTTTTTGTAATCTCTTATTTCCATATAAAGATGTACTTGGAGAAAAAAAAAAATCATTTTCTAAAATATTTTTTACTAATGATCAAATATTTTGAACCGTATAAAAGTTAGTGATTATCTATCTATCTATTTAAAAGATAGTAATTATTTTTTTTAAAAATATAAAATTTGATCTTCAAATACATTTTCATAAAGAAATGAAATGATGTTAAATGGTTCTAAAATAAAATAGAGATTAGAGAGATGTATGTAAGTGAAACTTCTCTCTCTTTTTTTACATTTTTTGAATGAAGGAAGTAGCTCTACATTACATCCCTTAAATTATAATCTATAATATTATAGTTTATAGGCCATATCATGTCATGTCCCATGTGAAATATAGAGAAAATGACAACCACTCCACTCATTCTCATTGTATGATTTGCATTTGCCAGCCCATGTGACTGGAGCTAGTAGACTAGTAGTTGCTTTGCTTTGCTTTGCGTAGAGACGTAGAGTAGAGGATACAACTGTTCTTCAATAATTCTACGGCTGTTTTCTGTCTCCCAACACCTGTCCCCTTTAAGTTCTCAACAATAATGATTTACCTGTAACAAAAAAACTAGGCACTTTTATCATAAACTTTATTTATTTATATCTTATATATTTATTTTATCTCATCAACACTTTGCATATATTTTTAATAGTGCAGTGAAGTATGTAAGTGACATTTACTTTTTTAAGACAATTTGAAACTCCGTTATGTTTATATTCTATGTTCTTCATTTTGCATGAATGATTTGAAATCTTTTAATATAAAAATATAAATTGTTGATGTTGTTTTATTTTTAATGTAATTTATTGGTATCAAAAGTTCTAAAATATTTTATTCATTTTGTGAAAGTTCAAAGATTAAAAAAATTTAATGCACCAAATTAATTTCTTTGGCTTCCAAAACTTGCACATAACTAACTCCATATTTACAAGATCAATGTTCATGTTTCTAATTAAGAATTTAAATTGTAACTTATATATATAAAAAAAAACAATTGAATGTGTTTTGAAGTATAAAAAAATGAAAATCAGATACCTCCTCTTTTATTTTATTTTTTACAAGTATTTTTATTCATCCGTCTCTATTACACTGCTGAGTCAAACCAAAGAGATCCCTCCTCTGATATTTGAAATTGCAAATTGCTTCTAATGCTAATATGCATATTACAGATCGACTCGTATTATGAATTCATATCTTTATTTTCAAAGTTCAAACCATTAAACATTATTTTTATATAAAAAATGTAATTTATATACCAAATTTTATATTATTTTTAATTTTTAGATAAGTAGAAATCTATAATATGAAAATCAAGTAACTTTCTACCTATCTAAAAAATTAGTAAAAATGAACTATAGAAAAATATAAAATTTGGTTTCCAAGTTACGGAGATCATGTTTGAAAGTTCAAATTAAATTAGATGTTGAATTTATAAAAAAAAAGAGTAATGAATTCATATTACGGATCGAATGTTAACATAGTCACATTTTGGAGGTTCTAATCAGTTGTCGTTCGTTTTAAGAAAAATTAATACACTATCCTATCACTACAACGCTACAACTCTACAAAAAAAAAATCTTATTGAAATACGTGTGGCAGTAGAAGCACCTTAGAATTAGATATCTATCTATCTATCTATCTTATTCTTATCTAATCTTATTCTATTCGGACATTTCTTGTGCTGAACAGCTGGATGTTGGAGCAAACAGTAAACTGCTGTACTGTTTCTATAATGTGATTTTCTGTGGCAATCATGACACTCTAATGCGTGATGGGTTACTGGCAAACAGACACATCAGATCTAAAAACCAGAAAAACAGCTTACATTTTAATTGATGAAAAAGAAAAGAAAAGAAAAGAGGAAATATATTTATTATCCCTTTTGTTTCTCTACTTGAGATGAGTGTACCTGCCAGTGCCAGTGCCAGGATGTGTTATTACGAACTCGCCACATCCTGAGAAGGACTGGGACCGCCACAGAAAATGAGAACAAAAAAAATAGGATATTTGACAAGTTGTCTACAAAGACACATGGATTAGGATATTTGATTGCGGCATTTGCGTTCACAAACTTTTTCTCAAAGCTCCAAGTAAAAAAGGTAAACAGTATGTACAAAGCTATTTTGACTTTACGTAGCTCATTACTAACAGAGACAGAATGAAAAAGTGTATGACTAGCGTGCTGTATAAAAAAAGTTAGCTCTGTTAATCTCTAAGATGCTCCCGTTTTGCTCGAAGCATAACCTGAAAAGGAACGCGGTTTCTCAACTAAAGTTTTGTTCGAACTCGCATCGCATGTTTACAACTAAATTGTCTTTACTCTTTAGGACATCCCCAGTCACAATTTTTAACTAATGGATGTCTCCATTTATACAAGTACTTGAGTGTTCACTTGTTACTCCATAATCCATTCATATTAGAGCAAACAAAATAGCAACTTAGCTTAGGAAACACCAATAAACACGAGGTTTCTGTCCAACGGTAATTGGAAAATGCATAATCCAAATCAAGCATAAACCGTCCGATCCGATTAAAATTTCATGAACGGTTCGGATTCACGAGGCCGTTTAAACATGCTAAGCTTTCAATTCGTTTGCACGAATCATGATGCCAATTGGACGCTATACTGTAAGATTTGGATTAATTTTGTCGAAAGTCGTTTGGAGAAAACCTACTAAAACATTCTCTCTCTACTTTATATCGCACCTATTTCTCTCTCTCTCTCTCTTTAACCCAAAGCACTTGACTTTCCTCAGTTCCTGTCCCCCCTTCTCTCTCTCTTCCCTCTCAGCTGTAACCCTCGCCGCCTCCCAACAAAAGAACGAACTGCCATTGCCATTGCCATTGCCATTGCCATTGCCTTTGCCATGGCCAAGCTCTCTCTTCTCTTCCCTCTCCTGCTGCTTGTACTCTCTCTCTCCTCTCCATCTCTTGCTCTCCACTCGGATCTGCCTCTTTCCGCCTACGGCCTCTCTGTTTCCTCCAATTCGCGCTGCTCCGGTGGCTCACTCGGCGAGTGTTCGCAAGACGAGGTGGATGATCCCACGACGCGTCGATTTCTAGCCGGTAATTCAGGTTACATCAGCTACGCCGCTCTGAGAAGGGACAGCGTGCCATGTAGTAGGAGGGGAGCGTCGTACTATAACTGTAGACCTGGTGCACAGGCGAATCCGTACCGTCGGGGCTGCTCTGCCATCACAAGATGCCGTGGTTAGGTTAGGCTAGGTTTTTAATTACTCTATTCTTTTCTTTTCTTTTCTTTTCTTTTCGTTTAAGAGGTTTTATTATTGTTATTTGTGTGCGTATTATTATTATTGTTATTGTTGTTTGGGCTATGTATGAGCTATCCATTATATTATGACCTTGCTTCTTGCTCCTTGCTCCTTGCTCCTTGGTGGTGATTTAATAAGGCATTTTATTGTGATGTTGTAAAATTAGGAAACATTAATTATTCGGCCTTATTTTCTGTTGTGTGTAAAGAGATCGATCTGAATTTCTTTCTATTTTTATTTTATTTTTATTTGTATTTTTGTGATGCGATCGGTTTGTAGTACTTGTACTTGTTCTTGTTCTTGTCACCCAATTAGTGTCAACCTCAACCTCAACGTGGAGTATTAATTAGCTGTTAGGAAAAATTTGATACAATGAAAGAAAGAAAGAAAGAAAGAAAGAAAGGAGGAATATTATAAAACAAAACAAAGCAATATTGGGAAGAGGCTAAATCTTATTTCTATATTATCTATATCTCATTGTCTTCGTATAATCACTTACAAAATTTATATTTATAGACTTAGAGAAAGCAAATGAAAAGTCATATAATAGAGTTAATACAAAAATTAAATCAAAGAGAATGTGGAGAAGGTGAAATGTCTACTATTATTATTTCATAACACTCTCTCTTAGATATTTCACTTTATATTATACACTATTAATATTGTACTGCAGGACAAATATTAATTTGGTACTTCATGACTAATTTGAATTAACTGATATTTTCAAATCAGTTATGCTACCTCATAAAAAACCTTACTAAGAAAACTCAGTGAGATAAAATTTAGTGAAGGGAAAAAGAGTGCAGCGTGTATAATACTCCTCCTCATTTTAATGTATATCTTTTAAGTGACGGATGTCGATCTTCTATGAAAGTTGCTCAAAAATTTTTCTTGGCAATGATTTTATGAATAGGTCTGTCAAATTGTCGCTTGACCTACTTTGACAAACATCTATCAAGCCATTATTTTGTAGATCATGAGTTGAAAAGAATTTTGGCGAGATGTGCTTGGTTCTATCACCTTTAATATATCATTCTTTAATTTGGGCAATACATGCTGCATTATTTTCATATAGTACTGTCGGGCTTCCTTTGATTGACTCGAGCTCGCATTTCTCCTGGATGTGTTGGATCATTGACCTTAACCAGATACATTCTCGACCAGCATCGTATAGAACAATTAATTTGGCATGATTTGATGATGTTGCCGTTAGTGTCTGTTTTGTCGATTATCATGAAATTGCAGTACCGCCATATGTAAACACATATCTGGATTGTGATCGGGCTTTATGCGGATTTGATAAATATCCTGTATCTGCATACCCAACTAATTTGGACTTTGTATCTTTTTGATAAAATAGTCTAATATCACGTGTCCCGCAAAGGTAACGAAATACATGTTTAATTCTGTTCCAATGTCGGCGTGTTGGATCATAACTATATCTTGCTAGTACATTTACAGAAAAAGCAATATCAGGTCTCATATTATTAGCAAGATACATCAAAGCCCCAATTGCACTTAAGTATAGTATTTCTGGACCAAAAACTTTTTCATTTTTTTCTCGGAGACGGTAAGGATCATTTTTTATATCAAGTGATCGAACAATCATTGGTGTATTCAGAGGATGAGCTTTGTCCATATTAAAACGTTTCAACATCTTCTAGATATAATTTGATTGATGGACAAAGATACCATTATACAAATGCTCGATCTGCAAGCCAAGACATAATTTGGTTATACCAAGATCTTTCATTTTAATTTTTTTTTTTAATAATTTTGCAGTCTTTTTGATCTCTTCAGGAGATCCAATGATATTTAAATCATCAACATATACTGCAATAATTGTAAAATCTGAGTTTGATCTTTTAATAAAAATACATGAACTAATTATGTCAGATTTATATCATTCTTTTAAGAGATATCCACTAAGTCGATTATACCACATTCGATCCGACTGTTTTAGTCCATATAAAGATCTTTTTAATTTTATAGAATACATTTCTCAAGGTTTCGATTTTAATGTTTCAGATATTTTTAATCCTTCAGGAATTTTCATATAGATATCATTATCAAGTTATCCATATAAATAAGTTGTGACTATGAGGCACATTTAAAGGTTTTCAGTGATTGTGAGACTGATTAAAAATCTAAGAGTTATTGCATCCACTACAGGTGAATATGTTTCTTCATAATCAACCCTTCATATTTGTGTAAAACCTTGTGCTACAAGCCTTGCTTTATATCTCACAATTTTATTTTTCTCATTCATTCTGGATTTACTAGAGTATAATACATCATTTATAATTAATTTTGTTTCTTCACGTAACAGGATACAAGCTCTTCCGGAGCCCTCAATTAAATCACTAATTCCAGAAATTGTATTTACATGTGTATTAACATGTGTCCTTTAAAATAAAAGAATGCACTAATAAAAATACAAGAATAAAAATAAACTACTTTTATTTAAACTTGTTTACATGTTAAAATTTTAAAGTAATCTAAATTTTTATTAAACATAAACATAAACTTCTATATTTTATTATCTCCTTTAATAAAAGTATCTATTTCTTCATGTATTACAGGTACGTGGCCAATGATTTGAAGATATCCACTTGTAACCTACAGGGTTAACTTTTTTGGGGTTAAGACTATAGGTCCAAAAATATTGCGCTTTTCAAGCGAATCTAATTCAGCCTTCAAGGCATCCTTCCATTCTGGTCAATCATTTATGTGTATACACTCTTAATCATAATCACTAGGTACAGGAGTTTCTTCTGGAACTTCATCAACATTTTCTGGGGTTTTATCAACTCCTTCAGGAGTTCTACTATCAACTCCTTCAAGAGTTCTACTATCAACCTCTTCTGGGGTTTAATCTACTTCTTCAGGAGTTCGACTATCAACCTCTTCTGGAGTTTTATCTATTTCTTCAGGAGTTTTGGCACATCAATTGCTATAGCATGTGCAAAAATTTCATTAACACGTGTTTCATTTCGGTTCCATATTGTACCATTTTGTACATAGTTTATTGAGATCTCATAATTACTAGGTTCCTGAGTTTCTTCTAGAACTTCATCCATCTCTTCTGGGGTTTTATCAATCTCTTCTGGATTTTATTAATCTCTTCTGGGATTTTATCAGTAACCTCTTCTGGAGGTACACCAATTGCTTTATTCTGCTCTTTCTTTTTTCGTGGATTTTTATCTTTGGAACCAATTGGTCTTCCATGTTTTCTCTGCATAGTAACCTCTGCTGGGATTACATCAATTCGAGCAATTGCATTTAAAGCTAGTACATGTGATTTAGTCACTCTTTTTGTATTTGTAAATGCATCTGGTAACTCATTTGCTATTCTTTGCAAATGTATAATCTTCTGAACTTCTGATTCACATTGACCACTTCGAGGATCAAGATAAGATATTGATGATGCATTCCAAGTTAATTCTTGTTTTACCAGCTTTTCTTTTTCTCCTTCTAAGATTGGAAATATGGACTCATCAAATTGACAGTCAGCAAAACGTGCTATAAAAATATCTCCAGTTAATGGTTCTAAATATTTAATAATTGATGGAGAGTTAAAACCAACATAAATTCCCAATCTTCTTTGTGATCTCATTTTTGTACGTTGTGGTGGAGAAATTGGAACATACATAGTACAACCAAAAATTTTAAGATGGGACAGGTTTGGTTCTCTTCCAGAGACCAATTGTAATGGAGAAAATTTATGATATGCAGTTGGTCTTAATCTAATAAGTGCATCAGTATGTAAAATGGCGTGTCCCCATGCAGAAGATGGTAGATTACATTTCATAAGTAATGGTCTAGCAATCAGTTACAATCTTTTAATTAATGATTCAGCTAAACCATTTTGTGTATGTACATGAGCCACTGGATGTTCTACCTTAATCCCAATTGACATACAATAATCATTAAATGATTGTGATGTAAATTCTCCTGCATTATCAAGCCGAATTCTCTTAATTTGATAATCCGGAAAATTTGCTCTCAATTGGATTATCTGTGCTAATAGCCTAGCAAATGCAACATTTCTAATGGCTAATAGGCAAACATGTGACCATCGAGTTGATGCATCAATTAAAAATATCTAAATGGTCCACATGGAGGAGAAATAGGCCCACAAATATCTCATTGAATTCTTTCTAAAAATGTAGGAGATTCATTTTCAATTTTATTTTTATATGGCCTAATTATCAGTTTTCCAAGAGAACATGCTGTACATGATAAATCTTTTGATAATATTATTTTCAGGTCTTTTAGGGGATGCCCATTTGCACTTTCAATTATTTTTCTCATCATAATGTTACCTGGATGACCTAATCTGTCATGCCACAGAGTAAACATCTTTGTGTCAAGTAACTTCTGGTTACTTACCATATTTGATTCTATTGGGTTTATGTTCATACAATATAATTCAGAGGATAATGCTTTCAGCTTTTCCAATATGTGCCATATTCAATAGATGTAATTTGGAGATACTCACTATTATTTTCAGTCATGGTTTCAAGATGATAACCATTACGACGAATATCTTTAAAGCTTAGTAAATTTCTTCTAGATTTATAATAATGTAAATATAAATAAAATATAAATAAAAGAATATGTAAATTTCATAAATAAATAAATAAAGTTAAATATAACTTCAGGTTATAATAAAATATTTATTTAATAACTTCCGGTTATTAAATTACTTGACTATGCAATTGTAGAATTTAATTTGAAATAACTTCGGGTTATATTTTCATCTAATGATCTATAATAACTTCTGGTTATTATATTGATTTTATTTGAAAATTTATAATAAAACTTCAGGTTTTTAATTGAGAATAATTTCAGGTTATTATTCATCCAGTGGCCTATAATAACTGCTGGTTATTATATTAATTTTATACTAAAATTTCTAATAGAATTTCATGTTCTAAATAGAAACAGTTCCTGGCCAAAACAGATAGTTCTTGATAGAAACAAAAAAAATGTTGAAAAACAGTATATTCAGCCAAGGCCGAAACTGAGGCTGAAACATATTCGCAAAAATATTTCTAACAATAACTTCAAGTTATTATTTTACCTGGGTTATACAAATTTCGGGTTCTTAAGATATGTGTTATACTATCAAAAAGATACAAAATAAAAAAATACCACTATTATTAATTAACTAATTTAATTAAATATGCATTTGTGCTTGATAAATAAAAAGAATAAAAACGATTGAAGAAAAAGAATCTGAATAACTTCAGGTTATTAAGAGAATTAACTAATTTAATTAAATATACATTTGTGTTTGATAAATTAAAAAAAAATGATTGAAGAAAAAGAATCTTAATAACTTCAAGTTATTAAGAGAATTAATAACTTCAGGTTACTAAGAGAATTAAGTATTGGAGACATTTTATTTATTTGATAACTTCCGGTTATTATATTTTATATGAGAATTTCTGATTCATATAAGAACTTTTGGTTCTTCTTTTTTTTTTTTTCCTTTTTTTTATGTATAAAAGTTTTTGGCTAAGAACTCCAGGTTCTCTTGTATAAAAAAAATTATGATTAAGAACTTCAAGTTCTTTTAGAAAAAGCTTCTAGCTATAGTATGTACAAAAGCTTCTAGCTATTATTATGTACTTGCTTTATGATTCTCTTCAGGGAATGAAAAAATTACTCTCATTTAAATAAGAAAATTTCATCCAAGAAATAAAAATTATTACTAACAGTAAGCAATATAAAATAAGAAATTTTCATTCAAGAAATAAAAATTATTACTAACAGTAAAGTTATGAAATGTAATCTAAAGAGTACCTCCTTCTTGAGAAAATCGCGTCGCAACTTGACTAGAGCAAACTCATGCTGATAACGTATTATAAAACAAAACAAAGCAATATTGAGGAGAGGCTAAATCTTATTTCTATATTATCTCTATCTCATTGTCTTCATACAACCACTTACAAAATGTCTTAGCCATTTACAGCTCTAGCTGGACTCGACTCGACTCGATAATAGTTAGTTAGTTAGTTAGTTAGTAAAGGAGCTTGATTGCATTTACAATAATTGTCCTCTTCAAAAGAAAAGATAGTTGCTTATTTATGGTCCCGCCTAAAGTTTCAGTGGACGCCCTAACAAAGTGTTGGTTTAAAGAGAAAATACATCCCAGAAATTTATAGATTTGCATTAATTATTAAATATATGCTTCAGAATCAGAATCAGATCATATCAATATCATAAATTCAACATGCAATCTATTTTGTGACATATAATTTATAAGTTCAAACTATATATGAACATGTTGTTAGAATTAGGAAGCACATATATATATATATATATATATATGTGCCTCATTTTACTATCTCAGTTAAGTAAATATAATGTTTTGTATTTAAATTCTATTTTAACAATTGGAAAGTACAAACAACTACAACTACAACTACAACTACAAATAGAAAATTAAATTAAATTAAATTAAATTAAACCTAACAACAATTGGAAAGTACAAATCGATATTCTCTTATTTATTTGTTACCTTACCAGCTAAGATGAAGTATCATTATCCAACCAAAACCAACCATTATCATCAGCATCAGCATCAGCATCAGCTATCGCGGTGATAGTAATTGGTTCTGTTTGAGATCATGTGAGCTGTCGGTCCCCATGAGATCGAATGAGAATATCGATCGATTGCAATAAATTTTGTTTTGTTTTGTTTGGTGCGAAGAGAATAAGTGCTTGGTTCTTATACCCTATTATTTATTTAATAATTATTAGAGATGTCAGTGAAGATTTGATTTAAGTCAGTTTCGGATTTTTGTTCCATTTTGTTTTTCTATCAACATTAATTAATAATTAATAATTAATAATTAATAGAAGAAGAACTAGTATAGGTATAGTGCTGTTAAGTCCGATCTTCTGTGGCGGGTTCCTGATATTGCTGCTAAGCAAGTAGGCATAAGTGCATAACTGATGGATGGATGGAAATAAGGATAAGGTGTAATCAGCAAATCAAACTCCGATTATAATCCCATTTCCTCTTAATAATAATAATAATAATAAAAGACAAATCGTGTAGCTGTTTTATATTGCATACTGGCACAAGTTCAATAATCATAGGGTGCTTCAGTATACAGAGTGAAAGAACCAGAAAGAACATTTTGACTTACTTTTGAGGCAATGCAATCCTCAGTGCAGTGAATATGCAATCCCATGCATATCATTATCAATCCCATAATTGCCTTGCCTTATTTGTACAAGTTCAAGTTTGATTCTCATCATCTATTCTCGTGTCTTTGTGAATTCTGATATGCATGCAATGCAATGCAATCCAATCCTCAGTGCGTGCAGTGAATCACTATGAACTAAATAGTTATATGATACAATCAAATCAAGTTAGGGTCTAGTCTAGTGGCAAAAATAATGTATGTTTAATTTCTACATGAAAGATTACAAGTTTAAAATTCGGATGGAGAAATGTGAATATCAAATCATTCATATTTTAGATATGGGCCCAACTCTGACATTAATATGAGCAACTGCATCATTCATATTTAAATATTTTAGAGGAAGCGTGACAAAAGAAGCATGAATTTTTCATGTTTCCTCCAAAAAAACCCTTCCCAAAAATAATGAATATGCTATCAGAGTTGTGCATGAATATGGTGCGTTTCCCATACTGTTGAATTAACGAAGCACACGCTGGCTGATGTAGCATTGGTTATGGAAAGTGCATTTTAGCAACAAGGGGTTGGGTTGGACATAGCTTTCTCAGAGTAACTGAGGTTCTCCTCTTTTGTTCAATCTCTTTCCCATCCCAAATCTGACAGCCGGCCCCACGGTTTATGCCGTGCTTCCACAGATACCTTGCTTCACCATGCATTACAACTAGAGATCCTGGAGTCAAGTATACCGGGACTTCTTTTTCTTTCTCGTTTTCTTTTTCTGGGGTAAATTGCATCACGCATTCAGATTCTAGAGAGATTATGGCGATACCATCCTCAAATCGCATCAAGTCAACATGTGAGCAAATACCCTGAAAATCATATGTAATCAAATATAAAATGACGAAAAATTAGATTAAATTTAAGTGAAATCAAGCATAAAAGTGTCAGCTTTCTCTTTTATGGTTATTTTTGGTTTTCAATATTTTGATTTGGCAATCTCATACCATACCACTAGGACCCCAAGGATGCCTCAAGTAAGCAACAATTTTGCAATTAAACCTTAATTATAGCCAAATTTTACTCAATAAACTCTTTTTAAGTTCTGCAATAATGCCTCAAACTTGCTTGCATAATTGCCACCTCTAACCAGAATCAGCCAGACTAAAACCCAATCGACCGGGCTCAACTGCCACATCCAACCTCCATTATATGCAAGTTTCCCTAGTAAAAAATATAGCGTAAGATAAGAGCCTTCATTTAGTCATACTGTTAAATTAACCTCAACTGTGAAATTTAAAGTTGGTGCAGTTCAATTTTCCTCGAATTAAACCTGAACTAATTGAGCTCGGTTATTAGAAAGGTAACTTGAATCCATTTCCCCCAATTTAGAATGAAGTGCTTCATCCTAAATTATGCCACTACCGTAAGAAATCAATGAAAAACAGGGCATGATTATGCTGAAATTTGTGGAGAAAGGTAGATGATAAGTGTACGCATACCTCACCTGGCTTATAAACATTGGCAATGAGTTGGTCAAACAAAGGTTCTCTCCACAGTAATTGAAAAGGCAGAGGATCATTTTGCAAATTCTCGCTTGACAAATTCACGCCTGACCTATATCTTATTTCACCAGTACAAACCGCACTGCGTACCAATCTAGAGAGCTCTAGAGCCCATTTCGGGAGATCCCCAAATCTCATAGCCTGACAACATTTCAACATTTAGGTTATTAAAAAGTGTATCTCACATACTTGTGTCAAATATAGACCTGTCCTGTCCAAAGAGTTACCGAATGAGAAAAACATTACCTGGTTGTGTTGATCAGTCAAAAATCCATCTGAAAGTGAAAAGAACAAAAGGGTTGAACATGGCATGGACAAAATGAAAATACAATTTTTAACTTATGTTTAGAAATAACAACAAAAATAATAAAAGTTTATACTTTCTATTTATGTTTTCGTGAATGCAATTGAAACTAAATCAACCCTTGAAAATAAAAATAAATCACCCAATAAGTCTAGAATGAACTAAAACGACCATGTACAGTAGAAATCTGACCATGATAGATAGCTGAGAGAAGAGAAGATTGATTCTCTGAAGAAAGAAAATTTGAGCAGAACCATAAACCCTGGATGCCATGCACCGGTTCCAATACTGGTATTTCAAATTCAGAATCTTGACACTGTAATTGAATTGAATTGAATTGAATAGAATAGTATGAGAAATCAAAAGAGCTGTTTTTCCCTTCTTATTTTTTTAATCTTTTTGAGAAAGTGACTAAATTGTGAAAAAAAGTAACTATAAAGCATTTATCCATATACCACCACAAAACTAAACTAAACCCCCTTTCAGTTAAATCAAGTGTTATTTTCATTTATCCAAATAAAGAGGTTTAAAGGGTATAGAGACAAAGAGGGGCAGTTGTAGAACAAACCGAGAGAAGAGAGAGAGATTCGCCATCGTCGGATTCAGATTCAGATTCAGAAGAGGACTCTCCAAATGCTTCTCTAAGTTTATCTCTCGTCAGATCCGACTCTTCTTTATCAACCAAATTTTCTTCCATTTTATTTTCCCTTTTTCCCCATCTTATTTTTGCTTTTTCAACAGAAATAATAGGCGACCAAAACAAAACTAGGTTCTCTTCGCAATTTACTCCAAACAATTTTCCCTATTCGCAGAACTATATAACGCAGAGGCTCTTTTTTATATATATATATATATATATATATATATATAGAGAGAGAGAGAGAGAGGAGGGATCAAGTTACAACATTTTTTGAGTTACAACAAGTTACAACAAGTTTTTTTTTTTTTTAAATTTGAAAGTCCAAATCGTCGATCCAAACTTTTAGATGTGATTTCTACAATAAAATGTGCTTGGAGACCAAATTTTATATTTTTTGAAATGTTTTTACTATTTATTAAGATGGGTACAAAATTCAATGGTTTAAATTTGACTAGTTTTTGTACCCATCTTAATAAATAGTAAGAAATTTTCAAAAAATGTAAAATTTGGTCTCCAAGCACATTTTATTGTAGAGATCATATCTAACGGTTTGGATCGACGATTTGGACTTTCAAATTTAAAAAAAACTTGTTGTAACTTGTTGTAACTCAAAAAATATTGTAACTTGATCCCTCATCTATATATATATATATATATTTCTAAATTTCTTGTTTTATTCTGACACAAATAAAAGTCTCTTATTACAATAAGAAATCTATTTCATTTCTATTCTCTTCCTTTCCTTAAATAAAAGGAAGAGAAGGGAAGTCTGTGTTATCATAACTAGAAAATTTGAGGGGCAGTGAAGGGGGTTTATTTGAATTAATTAGCATATTTGTTCATCTCCTCCGTATAACTATAAATTAGCGATTTTGTTCACTCTCAATTTGAGATGTAGCGATTTTTCTTTCCGTCCTTTTTTTTGTAATAGTTCAATGGTTATGAAGAAACAAATCAAACATGATTGTTCATTTCGTAACAGAGGACAAAATTTAATAATCTCAGACAATTTTTTTTTCAAAAAATGACGAATGTTGTCATAATATATGAGAGTTCACCTCCCCCATTTTCCATCCTCAGGCAATCCTCCAACCCACTCTTTTTATGAACTTTCATAACTTTTTTTTTAACTAAGTTCAACTTTCATTTTTTATTTTTTCTGTGCACACTTGATGCATTAAATAAAAATATTTGATATACTATATATAAATACTTGCACGTATATGTATCATACTTACATCATAAAGAAAAATTTTATTTATTTCTCTCTCATCATCCACTCATCCTTTACACATTTTAGAGGAGGATTTGTTTCACCGTTTAATCTCGCACATATTTCCAATAATTTGTGAGGAATTCTGCGAATATGAAACTACAAACGTTTTGTATTCAATTTTCTCTTTCAAATGAGATCCATATTAAAATACTTTTGGGTTCTGTTCACTCTGCTTATTTTTTATTGATATGCAGTGTATAAAGACTTAATATGCTAGGTTTAAGTACTTGAAAGCTTTAATATTCAAACTAAAAGGTTCAAGTATAAAACTTACAAGTATGTATGTATAAATAGTTTATATGTTAGATATAAATATTTGATATTCTATGTATAAATACTTGATAATTCTATGGCCATGTTGAAAATTTTAAAATTAATGAATTTTTTAATAATTTTACACTAGCTAGTCCCACTTTTGATGTAATGTAGAGCATTTATGAAAGATTTCAGTTCAAATTAAAGTCCAACTAGCGCTTGCACACGCTAGAATCAATTACAGGTGTAAACAAAGTGGATAATACTAATACCAAATTAAGAAAAAGCAAATCAGAAAATAATAAAATGGAGGTGTCTAAGATAGAAATGGAGAAGAGAAGAGAGATGAAATAGAAAGAAAAGGCAACGGCCAGCGAAGCAGGAACAAGAAGAAAGAAAAGTCAGCGGATTTTGCTAATTGCTCCGGTCCGACACTCAGTTTCAGATCATAAACGAATTCAGAGCTTTTTTTTTTTATCACAATAATTAATGTCCGAAATGCTTGTACTGCACTGCACTGCACTGCACTGCAAGATATAATTAATGGAGAAATTAATCTCGATAGAGATGAAAATTAAAGCATCCTCGTACAACTTAATTTATTGACAACAAAGATTAGGGAGGTAGATCATCAAACACAAATTTATTCCACGGCACGGACAGCGCACTAAAAATCTCCCTAAAACAAATCAAAAAAGGAAAAAAATACTTAAAAACACATTATATCTTGTGCCTCTTATAGAAGAATTAAAGTTTCTTTTTACAAATATTTTTTTCTCCTCCCTCTAACAAAATACATCACTAGTGCATCTGAGCTCAGTACCCTTTGAAAATAGGGGGTGGTGGAGAAGCATAACGAGATGAAAAGATTGGCGGGAGAAATTCGTAAGAAGGAGCTGGAGGTGGCGACGACGGAACTCGTACCGGTGGTGGTGGAGACAGGGTCGGAGCCGGTGGTGGTGACCTGATAGGGGGAGGTGGAGAGGCCTTTGGTGGTGGCGGTGGCGGTGGAGAAGCTGTTGGAGGTGGTGGTGAGTATACAGGAGGAGGAGGGGAGTAAACTGGAGAAGGCGGTGGTGGAGGCGAGTATACAGGAGGAGGCGGTGGTGGTGGTGAGTATACCGGAGGAGGAGGGGAGTCGACTGGAGAAGGTGGTGGTGGTGGAGGTGAGTATATTGGCGGTGGCGGTGAGTGTTTTGGTGGTGGTGGGGAGTACACTGGTGGTGGTGGTGGGGAGTACACTGGTGGAGGTGGTGGTGAATACACTGGAGGTGGTGGTGATTGCACCGGTGGAGGAGGAGGTGGAGGTGGTGAATGTACCGGTGGTGGGGGTGATGACGGTATTACTGGCACTGGTATAGGAGATGGAGTAACAGGTTTTGGTGGGTTAGCTGGTTTTGGAGGGATTGGTGTCACCGGCACTGGAGATGGTTCTGGTACTAGAATCACCGGCTTAGGACTCGGGGTCACTGGCTCTGGGGATGGTGTAGGTACCGGTTTTGGTGTAGGTGCAACTGGCTTAGGGCTCGGTGTCACTGGCATTGGAGATGGTGTTAGCACTGGCTTGTGTGGTGCCGGTGTAATTGGCTTTGGTGTAAGTCTTGGTGTTGGTCCAACCGGCCTAGGACTTGGTGCCACTGGCATCGGCATCGGCTTCGGCTTAGGTGTTACTGGCACTGGCTTCGGCTTAGGTGTCACCGGCCTTGGCTTCGTTGGATTTTCTGGTTTGTTGCCGCTGCACTTGTGACGACTGCAATCGACAGGCCTATTAACCACAGGTAAACATACCTTAGCTGCCTTTTGTGCGGGCCTTGTGTTGCCTAGACAGTTGCTCTTATCATCAAATACCTTGTCTGACTTGGTTGATGACACACACTCCTTCCCCTCTCCTTTAAAATAATTGTATGAGAAAATGAAATTGTGTAGTTGTGGTAGTTGGCAAATCTTGTCAGAGGCAACTCCAGTTAAAGTGTTGTGCGACACATCTAGTTCTTCCACCTTGGTTAGGCCATATAAGGTCCATGGGAGCACACCTGTTAGCTCATTAAAGCTGGCGTCGAACACGGTCACATTAGAAAGATGGCCAAGACTAGGTGGTATACAACCAGAGAATTTGTTTCCAAGCAATACAAATTCATTCAGTGTGGCAACCATCTTTCCGACAGTATCTGGTATACAACCTTCAAAGTTGTTGTTTGCCAAAACAATAACCGAAGCAGTAGAATTTCCAATGTTGAGAGGAATGTTACCATCAAAACGGTTGTCATTTACAATGATGGCATCAAGTGGCTTGTCAAAGAGCTCCGGCGGGAGCTTTCCTTCAAAATCATTGTATCTGACATCGAGATAGCGAAGTGCCGGCAATTCAATTACGACTGTAGGGAAACCTCCGACGAAACGATTATTACTCACATCAAACTCGTGAAGGAGTACCAATCGAGAGAAGCTCTTTGGGATGATACCACAAAATCGATTGGAATTGATGTGAAAGAAAGCTATGTCTGTGAGCAGCCCAAGCTCCACTGGTAGGTATCCAGCAATATCAGCACCATTTAGATCAATTCCGGCTACAACATTTACTTGGGGATCATCAAGTGCGGGAGCACAAAAGACACCCGTATATTTGCACACGTTAGGACCGTTCCAGTTAGCGGTGAAGTTGAAGGGGTCGGAATATATGGCCTTACGCCAAGCTTGCAAGGCAATATAAGCCCTGCGTAAGCGCTCATTTGTGATGGTAACACCAACTGTGATATTGAACTCATCGAAATTCTGAGGGAGGTCGCCACCGGATTCCTTGAGAGATAAGAGTTGACGACGGGCAATCAAGGTGGCCTCAACATTGGTCAAGGCGCTAGCTGATTGCAAATAAAATAAAGAAAATGGAAAGAAAAAAAGAAGGGAGAGAGATAAGAGGAAGGGAAATCTGGCAGAGGCCTCCATGTTTTATCAATGAGGCCACACCTTAATTGAGAGCCCTAAAAGGCTTCTTAATTAGTATATGGTACGGAGAGAGAGAGAGAGAGAGATTGATAGGATATATTGAAGGGTTATAGGGTACATTGTTGAAAGAAATTGGATGGATGTACTTGGTTTTAGGAGAGAGATTGTTATATTTGGTTTGGATGGTTTGAATTTTGAAAGAGAGAATTAACTGTTGGTTAGAGAGGTGTTTGCTTAGATGTATACAACAGAATAATTCAGTGTATTTTTCATTTTTAGTAAATTAATTAGTATTGTATTTCAGGATATCTTCCATGCATTAATTATATCCTCTCATCTCTTTTGCTCCTTGTGACTTTGTTATGCATGCATATGTTGTGATCGTTTCGTTTGTAACTTGATGTATTGCAGTTGAGTGCAGTTTAGGTTAGTTCATTGGCTATCCAAACTCCAAAGTAATTAATTTGATTCTAGCTCATGGACATCAGCCTGAATTCTGATCGATGCACTTTTTTAAAGTTTAATTGTGAGCACTTATCTCAGATCCAATATATAAGTCGTCTACGGTCTTAAAGCACATCAAACGTTACCATCCATATTCATACAACTCCAATTTACTTTTACTTTTCACGAGACCTACACTTTTCTCCGAGTTTTTTAAAAATACCCAAATTTATAAATATTTTATTATAAATTACTACATTTTTGTCAAAATTTTATTTTTGCCTAAATCGTACAGATTATTTATGATTTCAATTAAAAATTCAAATCGTAAATATTTCTTACAGTTTTAAAACTTTTTTTTTAAGCCCAACTTTGCACCTCTAGTTAACATATCAAAACACCTTTAAAAATCATGAAAATTTACCGACATGCATTCTTGACTTCATAGAATAAGACTGTGAAGTTTCATACAAAATCTCAAAACATATCGTGAGATATCGGCTCTCAAAAATTGCCCGAACTACTAAAGAAGTGCTTCTGAGCCCAAATTTGCACCTCTGATTAACATATCAAAACAGCTTCAAAAATTATTAAAATTTACTAACATGCATTCTTGACTTCATAGAACAAGACTGTGAAATTTCATACAATATCTCAAAACAGATCGTGAGATATCAATTCTCAAAAATTGCCCGAACTGCTGAATGAGTACTTCTGAGCCCAAATTTGCACATCTGATTAACATATCAAAACACCTTCAAAAATCATGAAAATTTATCAACATGCATTCTTGACTTCATAGAATAAGATTGTGAAGTTTCATACAATATCTCATAATAGATTGTGAGGTGCTTGACAGGCTATATTGGTTAGGTACTTAACAGGCAGAATGGAGGCATGTAGGCAGGACCCTGCAAGGATACCAATTAGTTTCGTTATATTTTATTATGCTTTGAGTTGACCTATGTTATATATTGTAATCGTTCTTGGAAAGTATTTATACAACAAAAAAACACAACACTAAAACAAGAAAATTAGGAACAACAATACGACTTGTTCAATATTGGAATGAAATATAATCAAGGTTGAATGTTACATACCTCGACTCTACCTGTCAGTAGTAGAACGGAGAGGATGGTGGCCCTGTCGCCTACCTTGCATTTCATGATTTTTGAAGGTGTTTTGTTATGTTAACCAGAGGTGCAAAGTTGGGCTCAGAAGCACTCATTCAGCAGTTTGGGCAATTTTTGAGAGCCGATATCTCACGATTTGTTTTGAGATATTGTATGAAACTTCACAATATTGTTCTATGAAGTCAAGAATACATTTTGGTAAAATTTTCATGATTTTTGAAGGTGTTTTGATATGTTAATCAGAGGTGCAAATTTGGACTCAAAAGCACTCCTTCAGCGGTTCGAGCAATTTTTGAGAGCCGATATCTCACGATCTGTTTTGAGATTTTGTATGAAAATTTACAGTCTTATTCTATGAAGTCAACAATGCATGTCAGTAAATTTTCATGATTTTTGAAGATATTTTGATATGTTAATCAAAGGTGTAAAGTTGGGCTAAAGAAAATAAAATAAAATAAAAAAACAAAAACAAAAAAAATTTCAAACCATAAAGAATATATATGGTCTGAATTTTTAAATCAAAAAAAAAAAATCAAACTGTAAGGAATATTTATAATTTGAATTTTTAATTGAAATGTACGGTTTGGCCAAGTCAAAATCAAATATGGCTATGAACAAATTAAATTCCGCGCTTGACGAAAATTTATCCCATCCCCATCTCTCTCCCTCTCCCTGTCGTTTTCTTTTCTGAGTTCTGACCGATAAAACACGAAAGAAAGAAAAAATGAAAAATGAAACCAAGAATTCTATCTCTACCTTCTCTCTCTCCATCTGCTCCTATCGATCGGTGGTTCGCGCTAAGCTAGTT
Source organism: Carex pumila (assembly GCA_033356055.1). Taxonomy (NCBI): domain Eukaryota; kingdom Viridiplantae; phylum Streptophyta; class Magnoliopsida; order Poales; family Cyperaceae; genus Carex; species Carex pumila. Next base: position 126,218 of record JARJHM010000374.1, read on the forward strand.
GCTACTCATGAAGTATACCACCAAATATTTGGTGAGGGAGAAGACAAGCTTGCTAGCTAGCTAGCTAGGCAGTGTCATGGACAAGTCAAACTTATTCATTTGTGCACCGCCTTTAATTTGTTTGGAACGCACATATCTCGGCTGAACCTGAACTGATATCTTCTAAGCACAGTTGCAAAAAAAAAAAAAAAATTGGCAAAGCTGACTGATGGCTATCTTGGAGTGACTGAACCAGGCAATATCTTTAAGTGGACCTTCTCAAATTGATGCTGTAAGGACTCAAGAGCTGGAAAAAGTTCGTGCTCCACAGCTTTTATTAAAAAAAAACCTCCACTTTTTCTGCTATTTGTTTAATTGTTTTTCAATAAATTCTGTTCATATAGTTTCTTGCTGATGCTGGCCTATATCCAACCCATGATGACGCTGTTTTCCGAGAAGAGGTCTTGGGCTGATTCGATCAGGTTTTCTTTTTAGTAGAATATATAATAAGCAAAAATTGACTGTACATACTAGTTTCTGATTGGTTATGTTTTGGGGTTTTAACAGGTTGTAAAAACATGGATAAAAAGGGTTAGCCGTGCCAAGGGATACAATGAGCAATTCATGCAAGAGGCCAATTCGAAGATATTTACTTCTGGTTCTTACCGTCTTGGGGTAGTTACTTTCAGCTTTTTGATAAATATATTATTATTATTATTATTTTTTTTTTTGTATCACGTACTAGTATTAAATATTAATTGCCTGTGTAATGTTCGTTAGGTACATGGCCCTGGTGCTGATATTGATACATTATGCATTGGTCCGAGGCACGCCACTAGAGAAGTAAGATAACTTCATAGAATTATCAACATTTCACAGAATTTATTTTTTCATAAAAAATTTCAACAGGCAGGCGGTGTTTACCTGTTTCAGTATCAAAGTGAGAGATTTTATGTGATCATACAAAATATCAGGTAACTTTGGGTTTCGGGTGTGACCTGCAGAACCCCTGTCATAAAACATATTAGTATATTACCAATTTGCTTTCTGTATTTCTTTTATTGTAATTTGCAGGAAGATTTTTTTATTGAGATGCATAACATGTTAGCTGAGATGCCAGAAGTGACACAGTTGCATCCAGTGCCAGATGCACACGTACCAGTTATGAAGTTCAAATTTATGGGTGTTTCGATCGACCTTCTTTATGCAAAACTAGCCTTATTAGTTGTTCCGGAAGTATGTTTGCTGTTAACTTTTACTATTGCTATATTTATAGTTAATATTCTGGATATAGGTATCATAGATTTTATGGAATTCAGCGTCAGAGCAGGCTCTCCTGCAAAAATCTTTATGAATATCACGTAACCCCTGGTAAAATTGAAAATATCATATTTTCCTTATTTACAACGAAAAAAATATTCTTCGAGTTACATCATAGTCTACTAGAGTCTACTAGTCATCATACTTTGGAAGATATGCAAAATATCTTTCTTTCCTCACTATTCCTCTGTCCAAAAGCTGCAAATGCAAACTATTCGGGTTGATATAGGTATTTAAATATATACGACAACAGGTTACATGATGTTTTCTCACTTTATAGGAGAACATATGAAATTAATTAAGTCTTTCTTAGTTGAGAGTCTGTAAATATTCACTTAAGTAGTCCTCATCCTCTTTCTCAGGACCTGGATATAACACAAAATTCTATATTAGAAAATGTTGATGAACAGACAGCTCGCAGCTTGAATGGATGTAGAGTTACTGATCTCATTCTGTGTTTGGTGCCAAATATTCAGGTATTACTAACTATTATACTTGTTTATCGATAATAGTCACTGTTAGCAACTAAGCAGCAGTTACTGACAGAAGTTCTGTTTCTTTGTATATTACAGAACTTCCGTACAACCTTGAGATGCATGAGGTATTGGGCTAAACGCCGCTGTGTGTATTCCAATGTACGTTTTCTGTATAACTGGGAAATGATTCCAGTAGTTAGACTTGTATGTTGAAGGTGCTATTTTTTTAAAAAAACTCGTGAATTCAGTTACCATTTAATGCAGAGTTATTCCAACATATATCCATATATGTTTTCCATATAGAGGATTCATGCACAGAATATTGATCTTATATCCAAATGCACTGGTCAGTGATGGTAGTCATGTTCTTTTTTTCCTATTTCCTTTTTGAGAGAACTAGCACAGCCAATCTGTGCTTACTTGTTTCCATCCAAAAAAATATTCTGTTTATTATAATAACAAAATCAAAGAAAATAAAAAACCCAACAATTTAGCAGAAACCCAGACTAAATCTGAGTCTCTGAGGCTCCCCATGTCAGCAGTTAACACTAACAGAATCAACAAAGTTCACATCCCTGAAACCTACAGTACTGATACCAAAAGGCCATCAACCTGAGGCTCCCTATCTCAGCATTAAACACAAGATTAACCAACAAAGCTCATATCCGTGATAGTGCCTTGCCTCAAATGCCAGTAAACTAACACCCGTGGTACCGAACTACCGATACCATGAGGCCATCCTAGCCAATCGATCAGTACGGCACAAACTACACTTCAAAAATTCCCGCACCTACCTGTTCATTAAGGAGATATTTATAATTTGTTTCACTTGTGCTAGCAACTGTACCAGCACCCAAACGGAAAGTTTGTCCAGTTGTTGTCTTCAAATCACGCTTCCTAAATAAGGATTTTGCTACCAGTATTGCTAGACAGTATCCAGTGGATGGAGTTGTACAGTAGTAGGAGTATATCCTGATGTTCTTTCCTATTCTCTTTGGAAACTACAAGAACATCAGTACTGGTAGAATTTACTGTGTGTATCCAGATTTATATCAAATGTGTTGACACCATTATCATTGTATATGATCAAAATCAAATGCAACTATGCCATCTCCCTTTTTTAATTAAGGAATGATTTTCAGGTATCTGGCTTTTTTGGTGGAATAAACTGGGCCCTGTTGGTGGCCCGCATCTGCCAGCTGTATCCAAATGCACTGCCGAGCATGTTGGTCTCGCGTTTTTTTAGGGTTTTTGCGAACTGGAGGTGGCCCAACCCTGTCATGTTGTGCCAAATTGAGGACGTGCCCTCACTGAGCCACACAGTGTGGGACCCACGGAGGTATTTCAGGGATAGATTTCAGCATATACCCGTAATAACCCCAGCCTATCCAGCTATGAACTCAAGCTATAATGTCTCGACCAGCACTTTGCGAGTTATGACTGAAGAGTTCCAAAGAGGTGATGAAATATGCAAGGTATTTTAGGAGGTGGAAATCTTTTGTCCAGTTTTTGAAATCAAAAGGTTCCAAAACTGCTCTCTTCCAGGCTTTTCATTTTCCACACGTCTTTTTAAAAATGAGGGGTACACTGGCTACTTCTGAAGAAATTCACAAGTGAAAGTTTGGTATGGACTTTGAGGGCAATCCAAGATATTTGCATTTTTCAGCTGTTATATGATAGAATTAACCATAAAAATATCATGGTAAGGAGTGTCCTCTTTTACTAGATTGTTACCGAACCCGCAATGCATCTCAATTTATGTTATCAGAGGGAGATGTCAATATGCAATACTCAAGTTTCTAGTATAGGGACTAATGGAAAGGAAAATTTAGTCTTTTTAGAAATACCTTTTTGTAATTGTTTTGTAATAAGTCTTTTTCTTTTTCAATGTTACATAGGCAATGGATGAGAACAAGACAGACTGGAAAACATTATTCGAGCAGTACCCATTTTTTGAATCTTATAAGCATTATCTGGAGATTGATATAGTGGCAGAAAATGAAGATGATTTCCGCCAGTGGCATGGTTGGGTCGAGTCTCGACTTCGTATTCTCACTTTAAAGGTTATTTTGTTTATTCGTCTTTCGAATTTTTTCTAAAATTGTATTTAACTGGATGGCAAGAATGATGTTAAGCTCTTTCGCGATGTTTATCTGGTTAATTAGCTTGGAGAGAAAAATCGCTCCTTCCTTTTAATCTTTCACTTAAGCATCGCTTCTTGTGTTGCCAGTTAAATTTGCTCAATTTCTCTGTGACATGCAACTTTGTTTAATTTATTTATATATAAAAAAATATATCCACTCTCACTCCTTGATCTGCTTAATTTGCTTTTTTGTTCCTCATCTTTCTTTTTTTAAACAGATAGAGAAGTACACATACAATATGCTCCAAGTACATCCATACCCTGGTGACTTCTGTGACAATACAAAACCTCACAGCTCCAGCTTTTTTATGGGTCTGCAGAGAAAACCAGGATCACAATCTGATGAAGGTGAGAAGCTTTTTGATATGCGTGCAACTGTCGAGAAATTCAAGCAGTTGGTCCACACATACACCATGTGGAAACCTGGGATGGAGATTCGCATCACCCATGTGAAGCGCAAGGATATACCAAGGTTTGTCTTTCCTGGTGGGGTGTGGCCTCAACGACCTGCCAGACCTGTTAGACCCGCTAGGAGCAAGCCCTCAGATGCTGCGACTGCAGTTACGGGAGAAGTTTCTGGTGTAGCGACTGATGAGTCTTCTGAGAGAAAACAAGTCCTTGTGCCTGGTCTTCGTTCGGATGGAGTTGCCAATGGGTATTATTTGGGAACAAGCGAACAATTTGAGGATCCCAGTGGAATAAAAGATACTGGTATGTAGGATATAATACGGAAGATTACAGCTTTGAAATCTCAAAGATTTACATGAATGAATATTTTCATGAACATAACCCAATAGGTTGTCCTTGTTCTCTCGCTCTAATGCAACAGAGAAGGAGCAGGCATGGTTTTAATTTGTTGTTTTGGGAAAGTAAGGACAATTAATTAATTCGTGGTGAATAGAACAGGTCTAAACTTTGATTGAATGAGATTATTATAACACAGCTACGATTTTATGTCTTTGTATTTTGGTTTTCAGATGTGTTCTCTAAAGAAGCTGAAGATATTACAATAAAGAATGTGATAGGTGGTGGGTCTGTTCCAGAAATGGAGTTATTGGACGAAATTGATGAACTCCAATATTTGGAGTTTCAGGGAAGTGGTAAAGATCAAGGAACTGGAAATGGTACCGGAGATGCAGCTCCTAATGCTCTTGCACCTGCAAATACTGCACATATTAGAACTGTAACTGCACCTGCACCTACAACAGTAACTGAGCCTTCAGTTGCAGATGGAAAAGGCAAGGAAGATGGAGAAATGCATAGTCAAATTAGCTCTGAAACAAACATTTCGTCTCCTGATGTGAAGCGGAAAGCTCCAGAAGAGCTTGGGGTTATTACTTTGTTCATTTATTTCTCTATTCACTTGTTATTTACATAATGTTTTTCTGCATTTTCTATCTTTTAGCTAGCGTTGTAAATATCTAATTTTGTTGGAGAAACTTTTGTTACTTCAACCTACATGTACATGTAATGGGTTGTAGACTATCTAATTTAATCAATTTTTAAAATAATGTGTATATTATTCACATGCACCAGCACCAGCACCGATATGTTATTTTTAATTAATTAATTTTTGCTTTTGGACCTACTGGGCTACTGGGCTACTGGGCTACTGGGCTACTGGGCTACTGGCCAGGCCAGCCCAGAACATGGAACTTGGAAGTGTATCCTAATTACTGCATACAATTAATTAATAATTAATTCCAGCCGATCGATCGAGTGATAGTGATACCAATTGTAGATGTACGTGGATCTTTAAGATTCGTACAGTTTAAAACGGACGGTGTATATTTTGACGGCAGTTTTGGCTCCATGCAGCGCAAAGAGAGAACCAATATGAACCAATATGAGCCAAAGCTGCTCCGTTAATTAAAATCTCTTTGAAGCTCTGAGTCTCATGGTCATGGTCATGGCTATCTCATTCTCATCCCCACCTCTTCCCTCGCTCTTTCCTCTCTCTACCTCTAATTATAATTATAACTCTAATCCCCAAAACTATCTCCGCAAAAGGCTTTCAATTTCAAAATCCTCCGCTGATTTTACTGCAAATCAACCCATTCAATCCACCGATAATATGAGAGGGGTTCAAAGGGCGGGAGCAAAGGTTAGTTAACTTAACTTTCATTTTCATTTTCATTTTCATTTTCATTTTCTCTAAGAAACTAACACTTCAGAGTTATCTTCAAATTATTGCGCATATAGGTTAATTATTTTATTTTACTTGGATAATTCAGTGTCTTTTTTGGCCCACTGGTAGAGAGAGAGAGAGAGAGAGGCCTCTTGTTGAGTTCAACTTAGCTAATACTTTCATTCGGCAGGTTAAAACAGAAGAAAAACCAGCTGGTATGCATTCTGTTTCAAGAGAGGAGCCATGGTGGTACCGTTTGCCATTTGTTCTAGTGAGTTTTTAATAAGCCTTCTTTTTTTTACAGACACAATAAAAAAAAATAAAAAAAAATAAAATAGTGTGTCAATAGCTACTAAAATGTCCAATTATCTTTATACTGTTAGAAACCCCAAACTCATTTTGCGCTCAACTGGTTAGCTAAGCTTTAATTGACACTAATTTTGGTTAATTTTCTTGGTTTTCCACCTCATGTGTTCGGTCCACTAGGCTTGGACCGTTTAGGCTGACATGGGCTCATTTCCATTTAATTAATTATGCAGTAGAAAGGAAAGAGCATCAAGAATGGGTTTGTGATTATACAAAGTGCTCAACTTTTAAAAAAAAATAGCAATTTCCCTTTTTCCCCTTGGACAACCCACACACAAAAAGAAAGCTTAAGCGTTAGATGTGCAATTTAGGGCAAGTTTCTTTAGTGTTCTTCAGTGGGAACCAGCACCGTGACTGTGCGTTGTATGGGATCCATTACGTGCATGTAAAGGTAGTTGCTTCTTTCAATTAATTTTAGGGCATTTTGCTTTGTGGAGGCGAGAGTGATGATGCACCACGAGGCCTTTATTCTCTAGAAATAGAACCTAATTCAACAAATAGGGACACTATGTCATATGCCATCACATTTCAAGACCGAATCGATGCTACCCACTGTTGTTGTGTGCTCGAGGCATTTTTTGAAGGTTTGAATGATGTCAGTGCTGAGATAATTCCTTTTACAATTCAAGTAAGTTTCTTTAATTTCTTTCTTAAAAATAAAATAATAATGGTTTCTGTGAGATTTATACTGTTTGAGACTTTGAGGCAACATTGTTCAATATCATATCGATCTTCTTTTGTTCTCTTTTTCTTGATAAATGTTGTTTTTCTTCACAAAAAATTCTCAGTTTTGTTGTTATTATCAGTTTTGTTCTGTAAAAGCTTTGGGGATGCCTGGTACGTCATAGCGAGTGTCTTTGTGTTTTCAATGATCTTTCTTCTTTATATAATTGGGCTTCGGGATGTTTTTTTTTTTCTTTTTCTTTTTCTTTTTTTGTCAGGAAATAAAGGAGGAGGTGCAGTCAGGTAGATTAAATGTAATAGTCGTACCTAAAGGGAAGCTCAAGTTGTATGCAGGACAACCACTTGAAGAAGTTAAAGTTGCATTGCGTTCTTTTGTTAATTAGAATTTGAGTATTGAACTAGGAAATCATAATGTAAGAGTTCTGTTAATTTTTTTGTTTAATTTTCGAGGCATTCCTTGTGTAGTCTTTTGTTGTATTGAAGATTGTAGCAATGTGGCTTAATCTGCGAGCTTGTATCTGTTTCTTTCTCTTTTTCTTTTTTTTTTTTGAAATATTGTGTTATATTGGTTCTCTACTTGTTCAATTGGAATTTCTCTTCGGTCAACTCCACCTACAAATGTTTAATTTCAATCCCAACGAAGGAAGATGAATACGCTACATTATCCACAAAGCTGGCAACTGGCATTTAAAATTTGTAATGGGTAAAAAAAAGCATCTCTTCTCTTTGAATGTGGATCAGATTATCCACAATGGCTCGTATTTTGACTATCAGACCAGTGACCAGTCTTCCCCGAGTAAATCTTCGTTCTTTCTTCAATAATGGAGAGTCTAACGAAGATCGAAGATGAGCAATATAAACACTGGAAAGAGATTTGACAGTGTGTACAGAAAGGGCTCTCGACAAATGAACATTGAAAGAGTTAAGAGCTGATAATCCGAGCTGCAGGATCAAACCCCTTGAGAGGTCAAAAAACAAAAGAGTCTACATGGACGATTGGTATTAAGCAAGAAAAGGCCAAACATTGATCGGAAAACAGTCAAAATCAAACACCAGTAAACCAATGGAAGAGATGAGGTTACCATCCATGTCACTGTTGGTTAATACTGATACCATATCCACTACAGTCCTGAGTCGATAACAGCAGGCTTTATTACTGATCCAGATATAATAACATAAAGTTATAGCTTAATTAGAAACTTTAGCATCCATCCTACAAAGATATATCAGTGCGATAAGCATTGAACTTCTCAATAATATACACATTATTTTAAAAATTGATTAATTTTGTATATAGCTTGTTTCACACTTTGCTGAATACATAGTACCAAAGATGTCTAGAACAACGCCAACGGGATTAAATCTCTAATTCTCAACTGTACAAACTCAGGAGCTTTGGGTAGTTGGCTTTGTTACAGTAGTCAACTTCAACCTGAAATATTATCAAAAGCAAACAATTATATTTACCTTTTCAAAAAAGAAAACTGCATTTACAAAAGAAACTTAAGATGTTGACTACCAAAATACCTCAAGGGCTTTCGCTGAGTATTCTGTGCTGCCAAGGGATTGACCCCATGAAATGTAGGTGCAAGCTCCAGCTCCTATAATATAAGATCTCCGTAAATTAAGTTCAACAAAATGAAAAAATGTAGGATAATTAAAAAAGAAACTGCAAAAGGAAAATCAAAACGTCAACTACATGGCAGAGGCTATGTACCAGATAGTCTACAACCCACTATATGCAAGTTAAGAAGTAACAAAAGTTTCTCCAACAAAATTAGATATTCTATATTTACAACGCTACAAGAAAGAAAATGCAGAAAAACAGTAAGTAAATAACAAGCAATTAGAGAAATAAATGAATTAATCAATAACCTCAAGCTCTTCTGGAGCTTTCCGCTTCAGAGGAGATGAAACATTTGTTTCAGAGCTAATTTGACTCTGCATTTCTCCATCTTCATTGTTATTTCCATCAGCAACTGAAGGTTCAGTTACTGTTGTAGGTGCAGGTGCAATTACAGTACTAATATGTGCAGTATTTGCAGGTGCAAGAGCATTAGGAGCGGCATCTCCTGTACCATTTCCAGTTCCTTGCTCTTTACCACTGCCCTGAAACTCTAAATATTGGAGTTCATCAATTTCGTCGGGTAACTCCATTTCTGGAACAGACCCACCTGTCAGATTTTTTATTGCAATATCTTCAGCTTCTTTAGAGAACACATCTGAAAAGCAAAATAGAAAGACATAAAAATGATAGCTGTGTTATTATAATCTCATTCAACCAAAGTTTAGACCTGTTCTATACATCACGAATTGTCCTTATTTAACCAAAACAATAAAACCGTGCCTGCTACTTCTCTGATGCTTTAGAGGGAGAGAACAAGGAAATCTTTGAGATTTTTAAAGGTGTAATCTTCTGTATTTATATCATACCTGTATCTTTCATTCCACTGGAACCCTCGACTTGTTCACTTGCTCCCAAATAATTCCCACTGGCAACTCCATCCAAATTAAGACCCTGCACCTGGACTTGTTTTCTCTCAGAAGACTCATCAGTAGCTACACCAGAAAATTTTCTCATAACTGCAGTTACAACATCTGAGGGCTTGCTCCTAGCAGGTCTAACAGATCTGGCAGGTCGTTGAGGCCGCACCCCACCAGGAAAGACAAATCTTGGGATATCCTTGCGCTTCACATGGGAGATGCGAATCTCCATCCCAGGTTTCCACATGGTATAGGTGTGGACCAACTGCTTGAAATCCTCAACAGTTGCACGCATATCAAAAAGCTTCTCGCCTTCATCAGATTGTGGCGCTGGCTTTCTCTGTAGACCCATAAAAAAGCTGCAGCTGTGAGGTTTTGTATCATCACAGAAGTCACCAGGGTATGGATGTACTTGAAGCATATTGTATGTGTACTTCTCTATCTGTTTCAAAAAAAGACAAGGAACAAAACACCAAATTAAGCAGATAAAACACTAGTGAGAGAAGCTATATTTTTTATACATAAATAAATAAACTAAGTTGCATGTCACAGAGAAATTGGCTTGCACAATACCCACTTGTGCAGTAGAACAGCTCCCTATGAATTTAAACATAATGCTGCCATAGAAGCCACAAAAACAAGCAAAAAGACCCAAAAAAAGAATTGTCTCAACCTTTGCTAGACCCTTTTTATCATAGTTCTATATAATTGGTTCAGGGTTTAACCGGCAAAGATTAAAAGGAAAGAACAATTTTTCTCTCCAGGCTAATTAACCAGATTAACATCGCCAGTTAAATACAACTTAGAAAAAAAAATCGAAAGACAAATCAACAAAATAACCTTCAAAGTGAGAATACGAAGTCGAGACTCGACCCAACCATGCCACTGGCGAAAATCATCTTCATTTTCTGCCATTATATCTATCTCCAGATAATGCTTATAAGATTCAAAAAAAGGGTACTGCTCAAATAATGTTTTCCAGTCTGTCTTGTTCTCATCCATTGCCTATGTAACATTGAAAAGGAAAAAGACTAATATTACAAAACAACTAAAAAAAGGCACTTCAAGACTGAATTTTCCTTTCAAAGACCAGATTTCCCTTTTCATTTGTCCCTACACTAGAACCTTGAGTATTGCATATTAACATCTAGGGATCTAAATACCTGCCGTGCCATGACTAGTCACGCCCTGACTTGGGTCACGTGCCATGCCGTGACCAAGTTAGATTTATATGTGTCGTGCCGTGCCGTGACCAAATTTGGAAGGATGGTCACGGCACGTTAGTCGCGCCGTGACCACACGTGTTGTGTCCAAACGTGATTGGTCACGTTGACTATTTTTTTCATAATTTAAGTTAGTTTATTCAAGATTCATCATTTGATCAAGATCTAACGGTCCTAATTACACGTGGCTCGTGTGACCACGTGCCGTGCCATGACCGGAGCTTTCGCGTGACGTGCCTTGCCAAATTTCAAAAGATGGTTACGTCACGTGAATGGTCACAGCATGGGACACGCGAGTCACGGCACTGGGACTAGCATACGTGCCGTGCCATAACGAATCCAGTCATGCCGTGACTTTTTTAGATCCCTATTGACATCCCCCTTTGACAACATAAAATTAAGATTCATTGTGGATTCAGCAACAATGTAGTAAAAGAAGGCATTATTTACCAAAAGGTTTTTATGGATAATTCTATCATATAACCGCTGAAAAATGGAAATATCTCAGGTTGCCCTCAAAGCCCATATCAAACTCTCATTTATGAATTTCTTCAGAAGTGGACAAGGTACCATCATTTTTACAAAGACGTGTGGAAAATGAAAAGCATGGAAGAGAGCAGTTTTGGAACATTTTGATTTCAAAACCCGAAGAAGGGGGGTGTTAAAGAATTGCTCGTGGTTTATAGCAGTAAGAAACTAAGATGAAATTTTTGCAGGTGATGTGCAAGAAACTGTCCCTTTTTGTTATATTTGACAAGAACAAAAGGTGATTCCACCTCCTAAAATACCTTGCATATTTCATCACCTCTTTGGAACTCTTCAGTCATAACTCGCAAAGTGCTGGTCGAGACATTATAGCTTGAGTTCATAGCTGGATAGGCTGGGGTTATTATGGGCATATGCTGAAATCTATCCCTGAAATACCTCCGTGGGTCCCACACTGTGTGGCTCAGTGAGGGCACGTCCTCAATTTGGCACAACATGACAGGGTTGGGCCACCTCCAGTTCGCAAAAACCCTAAAAAAACGCGAGACCAACATGCTCGGCAGTGCATTTGGATACAACTGGCAGATGCGGGCCACCAACAGGGCCCAGTTTATTCCACCAAGAAAGCCAGATACCTGAAAATCATTCCTTAATTAAAAAAGGGAGATGGCATAGTTGCATTTGATTTTGATCATATACAATGATAATGGTGTCAACACATTTGATATAAATCTGGATACACAGTAAATTCTACCAGTACTGATGTTCTTGTAGTTTCCAAAGAGAATATGAAAGAACATCAGGATATACTCCTATTACTGTACAAATGCATCCACTGGATACTGTCTAGCAATACTGGTAGGAAGATCCTTATCTAGGAAGTGAGATATGAAGACAACAACTGGACAAGCTTTCGGTTCAGGTGCTGGTACAATAGCTAGAACCGGTAAGACAAATCATGAACATCTCCTTAATGGACAGGCAGGTGCGGGAAACTTTTAAGTGTAGTTTGTGCCATACCGATCGATTGGTTAGGACAACCTCATGGGTATTGGTACTTTTACTGGTATTTGAGATAAGGAACTATCAGGGATATGAGTTTTGTTAATTAATTTTGTGTTTAGTGCTGAGATAGGGGGGCTCAGGGTTGACCATACCAGTATAGGTTTCGATAGCCTTGTGGTATCAATACGAAGGTTTAAGTCTACTGGTTTCTGATGCAAGGAACTATAAGTGATGTGAACTTTGTTGATTCTGTTTGTGTTTACTGCTGACGTACAGAGCCTTGGTGTTGGTCTGAGTTTTTCATTTTCTTTGATTTTGTGATTATAATAAACAAAATCTGTTCATGGATGGAAACAAGCAAGCACAGATTGGCTGTGCTAATTTTATCAAAAAAACAAAAAAAAAAACAACAACAAAAAAAGAAAAGACAAGAACATAGACTACCATCACTGACCAGTGCATTTGGATATAAGCTCAATATTCTGTGCATGAAACCTCTATATGGGAAAGATATATGGATATATGTTGGAATAACTCTGCATTAAATGGTAACTGAATTCACGAGTTTTTTTAAAAAAATAGCACCTTCAACATACAAGTCTAACTACTGGAATCATTTCCCAGTTATACAGAAAACGTACATTGGAATACACACAGCGGCGTTTAGCCCAATACCTCATGCATCTCAAGGTTGTACGGAAGTTCTGTAATAGACAAAGATACAGAACTTCGGTCAGTAACTGCTGCTTAGTTGCTAACAGTGGTTATAATCGATAAACAAGTATAATAGTTAGTAATACCTGAATATTAGGCACCAAACGCAAAATTAGATCAGTAACTCTACATCCATTCAAGCTGCGAGCTGTCTGTTCATCAACATTTTCTAATATAGAATTTTGTGTTATATCCAGGTCCTGAGAAAGAGGATGAGGACGACTTAAATGGATAATTTAAAGACAAGTAAATCAACCAAGAAAGACTTAATCAATTTCATATGTTCTCCTATAAAGTGAGAAAACATCATTTACCCTGTTGTTGTAATATATTTACATACCTATATCAACCTGAATAGTTTGCATTTGCAGTTTTTGAACAGAGGAACAGTGAGGAAAGAAAGATATTTTGCACATCTTCTAAATTATGAAGACTTAAGTAGACTATGATGTAACTCAAAGAATATTTTGTTTCCGTAGTAAATAAGGAAAATATGATATTTTCAATGTTACCAGGGGTTACGTGATATTCATACAGATTTTTGCAGTAGCACGTGACACTGATGCTGAGTTCCATAAAATCTATGACTCCTACATCCAGAATGTTACTCTAAATATAGCAATAGTAAAAATTAAAAACACACATACTTCTGGAACAACTAATAAGGCTAGTTTTGCATAAAGAAGGTCGATCGAAACACCCATAAATTTGAACTTCATAACTGGTACATGTGCATCTGGCACAGGATGCAACTCTGCCACTTCTGGCATCTCAGCTAACATGTTATGTAACTCAACAAAAAAATCGTCCTGCAAATGACAATAAAAGAATTACATAGCAAATTAGTAATATGTTTTATGACAGGCCCTAACGGTCACACTTGAAACCTAAAATTGCCTGATAGTTTGTATGATCACATAAAATCTCTCACTTTTGAAACTGAAACAGGTAAATACTGCCCAACCTTTAGGAAAATTTCATGAAAAAATAAATTCTGTGAAATGTTCAGAAATCTATAAAGCTATCTTACTTCTCTAGTGGCGTGCCTGGGGCCAATGCATAATGTATCAATATCAGCACCAGGGCCGTGTACCTAACAAACATTTTACATGCAATTATATATTTTAGAGAGAGAGAAAAAAAAACTAATATATTTATCTGAGAGTAATTACCCCAAGACGGTAAGAACCGAAAGTAAATATCTTTGCATTAGCCTCTTGCACGAATTGCTCATTGTATCCCTTGGCACGGCTAACTCTTTTTATCCATGTTTTTACAACCTGTTAAAACACCAAAACAGACAACCAATCAGAATCTAGTACAGTCAAATTTTGCTTATTATTCTACTAAAAACAAGACCTGATCTAATCGGCCCAAGACCTCTTCTCGGCAAACAGCATCATCATTGCTTGGATATAGGCCAGCATCGGCAAGAAACTATATGAACAGAATATATTAAAAAACAGTTAAACAGATTGCAGAAAAAGTAAAGCTTTTTTTTTAATGTAAAAGCTGCAACAACCAACCTTTTCTAGTTCTTGAGTCCTTACGACATCAATTTCAGTGGGTCCACTTAGAGATACTGGCTCAGTCACTCCGAGATACCCATTAGTCGGCTTTGCCATTTTTATTTTGAACTGTGCTTAGAAGATACCGGTTCAGTTGCAAATCAGTGTTGTCTAGAGAAATGTGTGTTCCAAGAAAAGGCGGTGCACAGAGTCCTCGAGGCTGCAAAATTGGTAAATGAATAAATACTTGTCTTCGCCATGACACTCCCTTGTCTTGTCCCTCAGGCTGCCTTCGCAAAAGCTATTAAGACTAAAATAAATAGGTGTGATAATACTTGTTAGTAACCAGCTGTTAAGACTAAAATAAAAAATAAAAAAAAATAAAAAAACTAATCCTTAACAACCAAACACGTGAACAAAAATAAATAGGGTAAAATGGTTGTACCAGCAACCAGTTTGCCTTTAATAGGCAGCATAAACGAAAAGGTATCCGGTGGTACTAAAGTATATGGAAGTTGTTCCTTGACTGATCGAATTGATCTAGGGTTTGAGTAGGAGTAATAGGGCATGAAACAGTAAGAGAGTAATAGGAGGTACCGATGAAGACTGAAAATAGCACTAACCAAAGCGAGGTGGACCTATTTTGGTGCGATGCGATGCGATGCGATGCGAGGAGAGGAGCAGATCGAGAGAGGAGAGAGATGCGAATTCTTTCTTTCTTTCTTTCTTTCTTTCTTTCTTTTGTTTTGTGTTTTTAACTTTTTATTTATCGGGCGAAAAAGAAAGCGATCCCACCCGGGCGTGATTTTGATTGTAGGTAAGGTAAGGTAAGGTAAGGTAAGGTAACGTGAGGTAAGGTTCAATGGTAAATCAATGGTAAATCAATAAATAGATCTGTTTATTATTTGTGTGGGTTGTAAAATAAAGATAAAGAAATCAAACAAGATATTAACAATGTATAAGATAGCTATTTTTTATTCTTATTCTTTTCTTGTGTATCCAATATAATCTTACAATCCTCTATTTATAGATAGAAAATGTAAATAACAAGCCATGGTAAATTAATTGTATTGATAAATGAGAAGAGAATAACATAAATCTTTATGAGGAGTTTTGAAGTAATTATAGAAGAGTTGCAAATGAACATCCATCCATAACTTATTTTATTTATAACACTTCCCCTTGGATGTTCATTGTTCATTATACGCTGTTAATATGATACTTCAGGATCAATATTAACATGATACTTCAGGATCGATATTAACATGATACTTCAGGATCGATATTAACATGATACTTCAGGATCACGTACTGCCTCATTAAAAACCTTACCAAGAAAAACTCATTGGGATAAAAACTTGGTTAAGGGAAAAAGAGTACAGTGCGTATAACGCTTCCCCTCATTTTGATATCGTTGAATATCCTTCAATCGATGTAGACCTATCTTCTTTGTGAGTTGTACAAAAACCTTTGTCGGTAAAGATTTTGTGAATAAGTCTGCCAGATTGTCGATTGATCGGACTTGGCAAACATCTATTACGCCTTCCTTTTGTAGGTCATGTGTCGAAAAGAACTTTGGCGCGATATGTTTAGTTCGGTCTCCTTTGATATATCCTTCTTTGATTTGTGCAATGCATGCTGCATTATCTTCATATAGCGGAGTAGGATTTATCTTGATGTTTTCAAGTCCGCATTCTTCCTGAATATTTTGAATCATTGACCGTAACCAAACACATTCTCGACCCGCCTCGTATAGAGCGATTAGCTCGGCATGATTTGATGATGTTGCCGTAAGAGTTTGTTTTGTCGATCGCCATGAAATTGCAGCTCCACAATAGGTGAATACGTATCCTGATTGGGATCGTGCTTTATGTGGATCTGACAAATATCCAGCATCTGCATATCCAATTAAATTGGATTTTGTATCCTTTTGATAGTATAACCCCATATCTCTAGTTCCGCAGAGATACCGAAATACATGTTTAATTCCATTCCAATGCCTTCTGGTTGGTTTGGAACTATATCTCGCTAACACATTTACTGCAAATGAGATATCGGGTCTCGTATTATTTGCAAGATATAATAATGCCCCGATTGCACTTAAGTATGGTACTTCAGGACCAAGTACTATTTCATTATTTTCTTGTGGGCGAAAAGGATCTTTTTCTGCATCTAGCGATCGTACGACCATTGGTGTACTCAAAGGATGAGCTTTATCCATATTTAATCTCTTCAATATTTTTTTCAATACAATTTAATTGATGGATAAATATTCCATTCTTTAGATGTTCGATCTGCAGGCCGAGACAAAATTTTGTTGCACCAAGGTCTTTCATCTCAAATTCATTCTTCATTAATTTTGCAGTATTCTCAATCTCTTCAGGTGATCCAATAATATTTAAATCATCAACATACACTGCAATGATTGTGAAACCTAGATTTGATCTTTTAATAAAAACACATGGACTAATTATATTATTCTTATATCTTTCTTTTAGAAGGTACTCACTCAATTGATTATACCACATTCGACCAGATTGTTTTAGTCCATATAAAGATCTTCTTAATTTTATAAAGTACATCTCTCTAGGTTTTGACTTATATGCTTCAGGCATTTTCAATCCTTCTAGGACTTTCATGTATATATCAATGTCAAGTGAATCATATAAATAGGCTGTTACAACATCCATAAGTCGCATTTTTAGATTTTCTGCAACTGTGAGACTTATTAGAAATCTGAGAGTTATCGCATCTACTACAGGTGAATACGTTTCTTCATAATCAACTCCTGGTATTTGTGTAAAGCCTTGTGCCACCAGCCTTGCTTTATATCTCACAATCTCATTTTTCTCATTTCTTTTTATGACAAATACCCATTTGTAACATACAGGGTTAACATCTTTGGGTGTTTGGACTACAGGTCCAAATACTTGCCGCTTGTCTAATGAACTTAATTCTGCTTGTATGGCATCTTTCCATTTATGCCAATCATTTCTTTGTCTACACTCTTCGAGAGTTTTTGGCACATTATCTTCTTCGTTTATAACATCGCTTGCTATAGTGAATGCAAATATTTCATCAACATGTGTTTTATTTCTATTTAATATAGTACCATTTATTACATAATTTATAGAAACCTCATAATCATTTGGTACTTGAGTTTTTTCTAGAATTTCATCAACCTCTTCTAGGGTTTTATCGACTTCTTCAGGAGTTTTACCATTAATCTCTTCTGGAATTTTATTGACTTCTTCAGGAGTTTTATCATCAACCTCTTCTAGGGTTGAACCAACTGCTTTATTCTGCTCTTTTCTTTTACGTGGATTTACATCCTTGGAACCAAGTGGTCTTCCACGTTTTCTACGCACATTAGATTCATTAGATATTTTTGTAATGTCAATTCGAGCAGGTGCATTTATAGCTGGAATATGTGATTTAGTAACTCTATTCGTATCGGTGAATGCATCAGGCAATTCATTTGCAATTCTTTGCAAATTTATGATCTTTCGAACTTCGAGTTCACATTGACCACTTCGGGGGTCAAGATAAGATAACGATAAATTTCAAGTTACTTGTTTATCCAGTTTTTGTTTTTCTTTCCCTAAATTTGGAAATATTGATTCATTAAAATGACAATCAGCAAATCTTGCTGTAAAAAAATCTCCTGTTAATGGTTCTAAATATTTAATAATAGAAAGAGAGTTAAAACCAATATAAATTCCCAGCCTTCTTTGAGGTCCCATTTTTGTGCGTTGTGGATGAGAAATTGGAACATATACAGCACAACCAAATATCTTTAGATGAGACAAATTTGGTTCTCTTCCAGAGACCAATTGTAACGGGGAATACTTCTGATCAGCAGTTGGTCTTAATCTAACGAGTGCAGCGGCATGTAATATGGCATGTCCCCATGCAGAAGACGGTAGACTAGACCTCATAAGTAATGGTCTAGCAATTAATTGCAACCTTTTAATCAACGATTCTGCTAGACCGTTTTGTGTATGAACATGGGCCACTGGATGTTCTACCGTAATTCCAATAGACATGCAATAGTCATTAAAAGTCTGAGAAGTGAACTCACCTGCATTATCAAGCCGGATTCTTCTAATTTGATAATCCGGAAAATTAGCTCTCAATTGGATAATTTGTGCTAATAGTCTAGCAAATGCAACATTTCTTGTTGCTAACAAACTCACATGTGACCAGCGTGTTGATGCATCAATTAACACCATAAAATATCTAAACGGTCCACATGGAGGTGTAATAGGTCCACATATATCTCCTTGAATTCTTTCTAAAAATGAAGGAGCTTCAGGTCCAACTTTATTTGGAGATGGCCTACTAATTAGTTTTCCAAGAGAGCATGCTTCGCATGTCATATCTTTTGATAATAGGATCTTCATGTTCTTTAGGGGATGCCCATTTGCACTTTCAATTATTCTCCTCATCATTATATTTCCTGGATGACCCAATCTATCATGTCACAATGTAAATAACTTTGGATCAACTAACTTCTGGTTAGTAACCATATTTGATTCTATTTTACTTATATAAGTTCCATATAGTCCAGAGGACAATGCTTGCATCTTTTCCATTATGATTTTATGGTTATTCTTAATAGATGTGATATGAAGATATTCGCAATTTCTCTCATTCATAGTTTCAATATGATAACCATTCTTTCGAATATCTTTAAAACTTAGCAGATTTCTTCTGGATCTACTTGAATATAATGCATCATCTATTATTAATTTTGTTCCTTCAAGTAACAAAATCTAAGCTCTTCCGGAGCCTTCTATTAAATTACTTGTGCCAGATATAGTGTGAATATTAGTCTCACCAAGATACAATTGTGAAAAGTATTTCTTACTTTTCAATATGGTATTAGTTGTTCCACTGTCTACCAGACATGAATCTTCATTACTTATCATTGCGTCAGCCATTTTCCTTTAAAATAAAAGAATGCAATAACTTCCACTTATTCATTAACTTTATTTGCATAAAAAAATTAAAATGTAAATTTAAACCTTTAGTAAACATAAACATAAAATTGTACATTTTATTTTTCTCCCTTAATAAAAGTGTTTATTTTTTTTCATCCGCATTATGGAATAAATCTGATACATCAAGATGTGCATCCATATGGCATTAATTTCCGGGGTCATTTTCAGTAAAGTTAGTTTCCACATTTTTCCCCATTTTTTATTTTTTTTTATTTTTTTTAAGTGGCATACAACAGGTACAACCAATAATTTGCCATCCCACATGTGTGACAAACATCTTCAAGATGTTTTCCTTTCTCATTTCTATTAATATGTATTTATAACAAAATACAACTTTAAGTAATTAATAACACAACTTCAAGTTATGATAAATGAAAAGGGAGATAAATTCAAGTTTTGTGAGATTTACCAAAATAGATACATATCAATAATTTCAGATTATTAATATCATAACTTCAGGTTATTAATGCCATAAGTTTAGGTTATTAATATCATAACTTCAGGTTATGAAAAGGGAGATAAATAAATATAAATAAAAGAATACGTAAATGTATGAATAAATAAATTTAAATGTATTAATAACTTCAGGTTAATATTATATAACTTCACGTTATAATAAAAATATTTTATTTAATAACTTCTGGTTATTAAATTGCTTGACTGCGCAATTGTAGAATTTAAGTTGAATTAACTTCGGGTTATATTTTCATCCAATGACCTATAATAACTTCTGGTTATTATATTAATTTTATATGAAAATTTCTAATGAACTTCAAGTTTTAATTGGGAATAACTTCAGGTTATTATTCATCCAGTGGCCTATAATAACTATCGGTTATTATATTAATTTTATATTAAAAATTCTAATAGAACTTCAGGTTCTAAATAAACATTTAGTTTTGATAATAACTTCAGGTTATTAGTCCATCATTCACTTCAAGGAATGAATCTTATAAACTAAAACAAATATAATCAAAAATTTAAATGAAATTTAAATTAATGAAAGATATAAAAATTAATCACATAAATTACTTACAGGATTACTTTGTAACTTTCGAGCAATTCGTATTCTTTTCTTGTGTATCCAATAAAATCTTACAATCCTCTATTTATAGATAGAAAATGTAAATAACAAGCCATGGTAAATTAATTGTATTGATAAATGAGAAGAGAATAACATAAATCTTTATGAGGAGTTTTGAAGTAATTATAGAAGAGTTGCAAATGAACATCCATCCATAACTTATTTTATTTATAACAGTGTGCATGTTGTTTTAAAAATACGAATGCGCGCATGGGGTGGGGAAATAATAAAGAAAAGAAACATTAATTACGAGGTAGAAATTTGGTATATTGCACCCTGATTAATTCAATCAATGGAAGGCCTATCTTTTAATCCAAAAATCCTGCATTGTTTCACAATCAGACTGAGATATATCCATTAAATCGAGATATCCAAAAATGATTTATTCATTCTTCATGTCCACGGAAGTTACGTCAATATAATTATCACCTTGCCAACATTTAATTTCAGATTGGATTGGATTGGATTATCCTTATATTTTGTTTGAAACAGAGAATAAAAACTATAAAAGACCAAATGAGGAATATATCTTTAAAGATGTATACATACATACATACATATATACATACCTACTTACTCCTTTCCGCCTATCATGTCACAGTAATGTCCAACATCAATTTCATTTCGTAAAGTAGTGTTACTAATTTGCTGCATCACTCTACCAGTGTAAAATTTATGAATTTTTATATTAATTTAGTATAAACTCAATTGATAAAAAATAATAAAAAATTAATGCACTAAAATTTATTTATAAAACCTTTTTTCACCGCTAACTTTAGATTAAATTAATTTAAATATATATAAATTTTACATATAGATACATCATTCGTAAAGTATATCGATTTCATTAATTTGAATTTATCATTTAAATCCAATTCAATCAATTTCAGAGACTATAAATTTAAGAATACTATACTTCTATATGTCGAGTAGAATTTACCTATATTTGTATCTCTATTCTTATACTGAGCACGTAGATGTTCTGATCCGCCAACGACTATGATTAAGAGATGAATTTTTGAATTGAATATCAAACTTCTAATCAAACAATTTGCTTTTTTTTTTTGCATCTTTTTGATGTTTTTCTGTGTAGAGGTCTAAATTTATTTAGACACATACTCACCACACGTGGATGTCATTCTTTCTTCAATTTTTTTGAAAAAATTCCTAAACTTTCCTTATTTAATTGTCAGATACAGATCCACATGTAATAGCAATGAGAATTACAAATCCACTTTAATAACAATAAGGATACGAATTGACACGTAATAGCAATAAAGATTGCATATCCACATTAATAGCAAAAACTATATATACAAAATTTCATGCGACAAAAATATAATAGATTGATAAAATAATAAAATAACAAATTTCAGTATTGATGCAAAAAATGCAAAATTTTAGCTTAAACTACAACCTACAAAGAATCAATACTGTAAAAAATTTAAATCTAAATCATAAATCAATTCCATGTATACCGTAAAATTTCTAAATCTATTCATGCATCCATCATTTATTCAACAAAACCATAATACTCACCACACACAACATCTGTTCAACACAAACCACAATATTCACCACAAAAATAGCAAACCTAAATATATCATTCAACATTCAGAATAGCATAAAAAAAACTATGGAAAAATAATATATACATTAAAAACCTCTTGTATTCATTATTGGGATGAGTAAGAAGTATCATCACAAGAACCACATGTTCTTTTGAGATATCATTCTGCATAAAAATAAAACAAATTGGATTTATTACAAATAAGAATTACAAAATAGTCTTACAAGTTATTTACCTGAAAATCATAGGATTGTCTGTGATAATACTGTACACAAAACGCAAGAGGAAGATAGCGCAATCCTGTGATTTCTCTTCTTGTTTTGGGTAGTCATTATAATCCACAGCAACATCTACCCAATTAGGTTTGGCTGAAAGGTAATTTGATATCAACAATTTATAAAAACTTTAATTCTTAAACCTGCAGTTAATTGCCACAAGAAAGGAAAACTAGTATAGCAATACTGTAAAATATTTAGAAGAAGAAAGTATAATAAAATAAAAAAACAGATCCTGTAAAATAAATAAAAGAAAAACAATATAATGCATAGATCTTGTGAACTTCTGTACATATCATGTAAAATTGTTAAGCATATCCTATAAAATACTCTACATAACCTTTAAACTTGATTGGTAGATCATGTAAAATATTGTCTAAATACTGTAAACTTATTTGATAAATCCTGAAAATTTAAATAAAAAAAATATACAAAATCAAACTAGATCAATAGCGAATCTGTTAGATTCAATCAGATAGAGGATTGTCACAAAAGACACTAGTAAAAACATTGATTATCATAATAAAAAAGAAAAAGAAAAGTCAAAACATTAGATTGCTCAAATTGACAGCGAGCAACCTGTGATAATCACATCATTTTTAAAAATGACATGCTAATCATATCACTTTTAAATCAGAGGCGCATTTAGAAATATATGATTCAACTAATTTGAAAAAATCCCCGTCAGTGAGGACCTACTTATCTAATTTTCCAACCAGTGAAGATCTACATGAATAATTTATATTTGATGACAAATAATACCTACCTTTTCCAATCGAATATGGACTGGACGTCTCCAACTCTTATAGGAATTGATCTTATCCGAATGGGAGCAGCGAAGTATAGAATTATTTAGATCCAAGCAACACGTGAGCCCTAGAGAGAGTCAAATCCATAAGTTTATTTTCAATCACAAGTATCTCCAGCGAAATAAGGCTCTTGGCCTATGATTCGCGATACAATCAGTCAGTTCAATGGGATCTGTTCAACGAGATTTATTTATAGATCAAAGTTAAATCTGAATTTAAACTTAAATCGGTGATTTGCGATCGGTAAGGCTTTCGGCCGGCTCCTCTGACAATCTGACGCGATCACCTCTGGTGATAGTGGAAAATTTGCAAACATAAAATAAAAGAAATTATGAAAACAAAAGAAAAAACATAAATTATATTGATGAAATAGTAACGATACAAGATATCTGTTGGGGCTAATTAACTGAAAGATGACTCACTCAACTTTTGAGGGACTTGCTCACCCAACATGGATCCAATGGGAACTCGTTCACCCAAAGGAGACCCGAAGGGGACTCACTCACCCTAGGCTTAGCATCACACTAAGACAAAAATAAAATAACTCTAATCTAATCTGCCATCTCCTCTAACTTATGGGCTTATTTATAATAAAAGAGAAACAAAAACTAGTTATTATAGTATCTTGAAAAATATGGTCATCAATCAAAAGGATTTTCTTCTTAATGAGCTATGATATAGTGCCTTTTAAGTTTCAATTTTGATCGTTATTTCCTTGCCATAAGTGTTGATTACATTTTTATTTTCTATTGTTGTGGTAATTGGGTGCGTCATCTAGTGACAACGGTGAGACAGTTCTGGTTGATTTGGCGAGTGGTGACGATGCAGTTGGATCGCATAAACAGGATTTTGGGATTTATAGATCAAAGTTGAATCGTGTCACAATACGATTAGTCGGTGATTTGCGATCGCACCCTCTGCTCCATATTTGTACCTCCCCATTTCAGATATAGAGGGGGATAGCGAGACAGAGGCAGAGAGAGAGCGTGCGCGTCAGCAGCCTGTGGTGGCACCCGACTAGATCCGATCAATGGTGCCCATGCTTGATTGAGATCAATGGAGGCAAAGAGATATTGATTGGAAATTTGTACGAGAGAGAGATTAAGAGAGAAAATAGTATGGCGATATGGGGAGATATTTGAAATTTTGAAAATTGAAATTGTGTTGACGGAATAGGAAGGTTCTATTTAATGCAGTGCGTGAGGAGAGACGGTTAAGCAGACTTATCCAAACTTATTGAAACAATTGAACCGGGAGAGTTAACCACAATAAAGAGGAGAGTTGAAACCACAGTCAAAGTTTCTAACTGTTACAACATTAATTATCTACTTAATTAATAATATGAAATACTTAAAAAGATAAAATTGGCCACACTTTATGCCCTTCTATCTATCCACATGCATATAGATATATTAAATGAAAGGATAGAAGGAAAGAAAATTGGCCTTAAAGAGGTACATGACATCCCTCCAATACATTACATTTTCCCACTATGTAGGTACTCAACGAGATGGTTTACCACCTTAACATAAAGAGAAAATGTTATCGTTCATCATGTTTTGTCCACCGCCTTATCCGATTCTTTAAGGCCAATTTTCTTTCCTTCTATCCTTTCATTTAATATATCTATATGCATGTGGATAGATAGAAGGGCATAAAGTGTGGCCAATTTTATCTTTTTAAGTATTTCATATTATTAATTAAGTAGATAATTAATGTTGTAACAGTTAGAAACTTTGACTGTGGTTTCAACTCTCCTCTTTATTGTGGTTAATTATAATGTTAGTTTAGTGTGCAGTTATATTAATTTTCCTTGCCTTTTTTTCAGCGTTCGTTAATTGCTACATCTTTAATACATTGAAATGTTTCAAATTAGCTAGTTTAATACATTAATGATATACACATTGAACATATCTAAAAAATGAAAATTTTATAGCAAGCCGCTCCACTGTGGGACGATCTGCTAAACATCTGAAAAATAATATTATAGGAAACATATAAAAACAAAATTTATAGCAAACATCTGTATAAAAAAAAAAAAAAAAAAAAAAACAACAACAACAACAAAACAAAAAGACTTTTCTCTCCTTTGAGACAACACGAAATAACTCGCCATGCTCAACCTTATTTAATTGAACTTCACACTTTAAAATATGGTGTTTGATTTATGCAACAGTTGAAAAAAATTAGTTCAAAAGAAATAAAAAATATTTTATTATTTTATTTATTTTGTCCAATACTATTTCAACTATTCAATCTAAACAATATTTATAATATTCGATTGTGCATAATATTAAAGCTTTTTTACATATTAATTGAATTAGCGCTCTAAATAGTATTCTTTACGCTATTTCTCTTGGGTACGAAAGATAAGTATAAGCGTTTAAGCCATTAATTTAAACCTTTCTGATTATCAATAAAATCGTTACCATACATTTGAACCATTAATTTAAAAAAAAAACACTTCGAATTTAATTGATAGATTTCCTGTAAAAGGTTTTGCTGCCATGGATCCTTCCTTTTTGCGGAATCTCCAATCTCAGTAACAAATGCAAACTTATGTTTGTCAGTAAAAAGAAAATTGTGAAAATTAATTAATTTAAGTATATGCTATATTTTTAATAACTAAAAATTAAATTGAAATTAGAATAGAAATAACTGAAATTAGGCTAAAGTTAATTTAAAGTTAAGTTAAATTGAAAATGAAATTATAGTATAAATAATTAAAATTAATTTGAAGTAAATTTGAAAAACATTGCATTCATGCCAATTAATATTATTAAAAAAATGAAAAAGAAAACCAAAGCAAAAAGGCATTATGTTTATGTTATGTAGCAAAAACGAAAGCAAGAACATATTATTATTAGTTATAATTATTATTAATTAGAAGGGACCTTTCTTTGTTTCTTCCCTTCCCTCTGTCGCTCTCTTCGTCTCCTCTCCAACCAAAACCAAGTCGAAGCGACGAAGCATCAGCTCTTCTCTTCCGTTCCCTTCCCTTCCCCAAGCAGATTAAATCCATAGAGAGAGAGACGACTCGAGAGCATGGTGGAAACAAGGCGTAGTTCCTCTTCTTCCTCAAAGCATCAGCTCTCAGGCACACCCCCTTCTTCGCCTCCCTCTAAACGAGGCAAGGTCAGATCCTTGCTCTTCCCCCAAGCCTTTTATTTGCAATTCTGTCACCCCTTTTTTCATTCTTTTTTCCTTCTTTTATTGATTAGACGGAGCCCTCGTCAAGGAGTGGCGATGCGGAGCCCTCCACAGCGGAGGGGCCTGTGGGACCTCTGGAGCCTGAACAGTCGGGGCAGAGTCTATTTGTCGAATCAGCAAATCAAGGTTTTAATTTCCTTTTTCTTTCCCGGGATTCCTATTTTCTTGGGTTCTTGGGTTCTTGGGTTCTTCTTCTTCTTCCTTTTTATATGTTTAGACCAAACTAAACCCAAAGAGCACTGATTAGATACTTATATCTTTCCCCATTAATCTCTATATGTTCTCAAATGCAGTGAAGAATAGCAAAATCCAGATTCTTCTCTTGTGATTTTTTTTCCCTTTTTCTGTCCTACTGTTGATTGGATTTTTTTATGTTTTACTATTTTTACAATCTCTTGCTCAATAATAAAAAATTTCAGTTTGCATTTCTATTTCATTTCTCTCTTTTGGGTTTCTTTTGATCTTGATTTTTAGTTGATTGATTTTCTGTGTGTTTCCTTTATCTTTACTAGATCAATTGGAAAATGAAATGGAGATAGAAGCAGACAAGTTAGAATCGGAGAGACAGCAACCTCCAGAAGAAGAACAGACTCAAGCTCCTTGGGGAAAGCTTCTATCACAGAGTTCTCAGGTATGTTTGTTTTGATGTTTCTCTTACCATTCTGATTCTATGTTTATCTATGCATTTGGTGGTTCTCTATTTGACATCAATGTCATGTTCTAACTGATGACTACAAGATAGACCTGTTAGTGCTGTTACAAGTGTAATGTAATGATACCGGTCTGCTGCAGTATTTTTCTGTAGCAGTACCAGGATGGTACTGCAATAATAGAAACATAAAATTAATAACATACAGTTTAACTAGAATATTTGATCTGTAATATTATTTACTAAGATACTGGTAGAGTTTGGTTTGTCTTGTGAAAAAGTTTGTATACGCCTAACCAGCAAAGCATTGTTTGAATTGTTTCCAGTACCCGCATGTTCTTATAACAAGTTCTGAATTCACTGTTGGTCAAAACACGGGCTGTGATTTGTGCTTGAAGGATCCACATGTCAGTAAAACACTCTGCAAGCTCAAGTATAAAGAGGTATTGCTTTTTGGCCCTCTTCTCTATTAATATTGGACGGTCTTTTGTCTTACTTCTTCAATTGTAAAAACAAATCAAAACCGCACATGCACGAGCTACATACATAAGAAAAGATATGACTTGCATGGAACTAGCTATAGTTTATGTGTAGCAGTTGAGCTCTTTATTTTATTTGTGATTTTGAATTGCAAAATTGATGGTAATTTGATGCACCGTTCAATGTGCAAATATATCGTCCAATAACAATATTATAATATAATTTACTCTTCAAGATTTGTAAAAGTTGTTCCATTCAAGTACTTTTCATCATGTCAGTACTTCCTTACCGCAACCATAGAATTTTGTTTTCGTGAACGAATAAACTAAGAAATGGTTGAAATTTGTGTATTGTTTTAGAGGAGTGGTCTTTCAAAGATAGCGGTACTTGAGGTGGTTGGTAGAAAGACTAAGGTGCAAGTAAATGGAAAGTCTATCGGCTTTAACCGACATGTTTATCTGAATGGAGGTGATGAGGTGGTCTTTGGTACCTCTGGCGGACATGCTTATGTATCCTTTCATCCCCCTATATTCATTTTGCATTGTTTTTTTATAAATTTTTCTGTTGGTTCCATTAAGGTGTCATAATTACAAAGTAACACATCTATAATTTATTTCTGAATGAATACGAGCTTGATCTTTGAATTTTCATAAGTAATTTAGATTTATTCCGCTTGTGGGTTCAGATTACTATTGTCCTATTTGGATCAGGCACAACACTTTCTTGAACTGTGATGTAAGATCAGGTTGGGGACCCGACCTGACAGAAAGGTTGAGGCCGAACACCCTACATTACACTGCAACCAATTTTACAGTTGCAAGTTCTTTGACTTTAATCAGATCTTTCAAGATCTCTCAAATGACAAGCATGCAAACAAGGATGTGGGGCCCTCATCAGTTCAAATGACTGAGTCAGCCACAGTCCCATCTGCACCGGAGGGGACTGGTTTGGAGACACAAAGGAAGGATATAACAGCCATTGCTGGGGCATCCATTCTTGCTTCCCTCTCCAACCAATTAGACAAAGAAGATGATAGTTCTAATGACAGAACATGCAATGAAAATGATGATGGCGGTGGCGGTGGTGAAAAGAACCAAGAGGGAATGGGAGAGGAAGATGTTCATAAGCGTAATAATGTAATTTCCTCTAATTCTTCTGATTCGACAGAGGCAGTTATAAATACTTGTGCGCACAAAACTACTGGTATGAAGGATGGGCACTCCAGACCTGACCTGCTCCGAGACCAGACTGGTGGGCATATCGAGTTCAGGTATTGTGACTTTTGAATACTGATGTTGTATGGTAACATTCCGCTACCAACCTGGCTTCTGCCGAGCAATATGGATTTTTTCTTATCATCTCTTTTCCAAAACAATTAAAACTCAGTTAAAGAACCATAAGACATTCTTTTTTGGTCAGAAAGAAGTAGAAGAAAGATGAAGCATCTTTGTTTCACACTAATTCTACAAAATTTGAGGTCTTTTTCTAGGGTGCCAGCAAGGCTGGGGTCATCAGATTTTGATATGACAGGAGCATCCTTCAAGGCAGCAGGAAGGGATGCCGTGATGACGGATGCAGGGACAACTGATGGGGTCAGCCCGTCAGTGCCAACAACAAGGTGCAAAGCTTTTAAAGAAAGTTTGCAGGAGAAGATTATTAACCCTGATGATATAAAGGTTTCCTTGGACAATTTTCCCTACTATCTCAGGTATGATTTTCACAAACACAGACACGCAAACGCACACATAAAATTATAGATACCCCCACTATTGAGCTAGTATTCCTCCATTATTATGCCCAGCAAGCCCTGTTGATTAAAAGAGAGAGAGAGAGAGAGAGTTCTTCATTGGCCATCCTCATGAATGGATGATTGAAGGGTTGAGGCCAGATGTATCCACTACTTTAGGGACATATGTCAAATTATTCTATTTTCTTTTCTTGATAATTATAATTTTTTTCTTGCTGCTGTGTATGATTTTTGCTTGTTCTCTTTTCTTTTCTTGATGTTTATTTTTTTAGTAGTTTGTGGTTGATATCTGTCTGTTATTTTTACTATTGTAGTGAAAATACAAAAAACATGCTCTTGTCATGTGCTTATGTGAATTTGCAAAGGAAGGAGTTAATACAGTGTGTCTCTGCAATCTCATCCCTGAACCCTCGAATCTTATTATCAGGTCCAGCAGGTATGTACTGCTGCATTGTGATGCACTTACCGTAGCTTTGCTGCCAATATGGCTCTGTAATAAAGTCCAGCCGTGATGTGGTACCGACCTTGCTGTCTTAAGTAACAAGCTGAGTGTCTGGTACCAACAGTACCAGGATGATTCTTTGAGAAGTTTTAATATTTTCCTCTTAAGGAATTGAAATTGGAAAGGAGAATAAAAAAAAAAAAAATCAAACGCAATATCTGTGTATTGGCTTATTTATGCGGTAAATTCAGTTTCCAACTTTCCATAAATGTGTGGAAACCAGTAACTTTGTGATACTATATTACTAGTGCACTATCATTTTGTATTTTCTTCAATGTTTACTTCTATGTAAATCCACTTCCAGGTTCAGAAATTTATCAGGAGGCCTTGATAAAAGCCCTTGCGAAGCACTTTGATGCTAGAGTACTTATTGTTGATTCTCTCCTCCTACCTGGGGTAATAAGCTTATTAATATTTTTTTTGTTTTGTTGCTTGTCTTTTACAAATATTCAATTGGAAAATGATGCCGTGCTCCTGCACCGCCCTGATCTCTTGAGAAACACTATTTTATAATAAATAAAATGATTGGCTTAAAGTTTGTCAGACTTCGAACCAGTGCCGGTTCAGTACACACTGTACCACCAGTCAGCCTGCAACTGTTTGGTACCGAAAGAAAAAGGGAAATTCTTGTTGAATCTAAGAAAATATTCCAGTAGCCAATCTGAATTAAAAGGATAAAAAAGGGGTTTGGATCCTGGGGATATATCTGATATATCCTAGCTGGTCCAGATTCTATCAGTTGCACCTATAGTCATAACTTCTTTGCTGCTTAACTTCCTTCAGTTGGCTTTGTCAAAGGATCCAGAGCCACAAAAGGATGGGAGCGTGAGGACAGAAAAGGCAACGATTTTTCCATCAAAGCCTCGGTTGACGGCTGGCGACTCAGTGCATCATCCCAGGAGACCAACTTCCAGTGTGGAAGCTGATATTGTGGGCCCATCCAACTTTCACTCTTCTATGCTGAAGCAAGAGGCCTCCACGGCATCCTCAAAAGGCTATACTTTCAGAGAAGGTAATGTTGACACCAAGCTTATCTATGTTGGTCAGATTGTCAGAATACTGCCCTGATAACTATTTGTATTATGATCATGTACATACCATTAGAGTATGTCTACTGCAAAAGGTCAACTGTTCACCTTTGAATAGTAATTGCATAATTACACTGAATATGCAAGCCTGCTAGAAAACCAATAAAATAAGTAACATAATTGAAAAGATTGAATGTTAAGTGCAAGCAAAGAGAATTTATCTAGATTACAACAGCTAGGTGCTAGTAAGAGAGAATATTAAATTGGTTCAGCATGGCTTTTGGAGAGGAACTAGTTTGCTTGATTTTTCTTTTTCATGATAATATCTTATTTATAGGTGACCGGGTGAAGTATACTGGTACCATAGCTCCACCGGGATTTGCTCTGCAGACACCTCTGAGGTATCTCTCTCTCTTTCGATATATATGATTTAATCTAGATGCTTGTCAGTAGTTAGTTTGAATTTACACCTGTTTGCTGATGGATAAATTGAAGTAATAATTGAGCCATAATTCAGTGTGACAGGAAAAATAAAATTCTGTTAATTGAAAATGCAACTTTACTGAATGAACATCAGGATTTGACTTTTGTTTTATTTTGTTTTTTATTCATCCTTACAGGGGTCCGAGTTACGGATACCGAGGCAAGGTCCTTCTTGCCTTTGAAGACAATGGCTCCTCAAAAATTGGAGTTAGATTTGATAAAGCGATTCCTGATGGAAATGACCTTGGAGGGTTATGTGAGGATGATCATGGTTTCTTCTGTACTGGTAATATATTTTCTTGCTGTTACTCTTGTTATAGCTGTATCTCTTCTAGTAGTGCGCGCACACACAGATGAGGGGATTGGTTTTGGTGTGTGTGTGTGTGGGGGGGGGGGGGGTGGGTAGAGAGAAAGAATGCATGTGTGTGTAGCCAAGGGTGCTAGCTCTAGCACCTGTAGCTTAGTGGCAGCATCTCAATTTTTGTTTTCTTCATCGGCATAGTCTATTTTTGGCATTCATTATGGCGTAAAAGTTGTGTGGGTGAGCAAGTATTATATGTATGTATAACTTTATGTTGATTGAACACATTTGCATACAAATTTGATTATTTGTTGACCATGTGATTTGTTGTGCAGCTGATGTACTCCGTCTGGACTACAGCTATGGTGATGATGGCGAGAGGTTGGCTGTCAGTGAATTAATGGATGTACGTTTTGTTTATGTCTTTTACTAACTAAACTGATTTTCTATAGGTATTTACTTGGCTGTATTGGTTCCTTGGAGTCTGGTATGATGCACTGGTTCACCTCCAGCTAATTCACCTGAAATTTGTCATATAGAGATGATACAAAATCTCAAATTCAGTTTAGATATCCTATAAAGAAGAATTGAGGACAGATGAAATAGAAATATTTGAACAGTTGCTTGTCATTGTTCCTTTTCTTGGCATTTCCTGAGCCATACTCTACATTTGAGTATCAATTTTTTGCAATACTAAACATGGGAAGCACTTTAATTTTCTCACATTATATTTAACATTGTTTGGAAGCAAAGTAAATGATTATAACTATTCATCTTCTTGTTGTTTCAGGTCATTTCTGAGGCAAGCAAGAAAGACCGTTTTGTTGTATTAATAAAGGATGTAGAGAAATCAACTACTGGTAGCTCAGATTCTTATGGCGCTCTTAAGTGCAAGTTTGAGGCACTGCCACCTGGTGTTCTTATAGTTGGGTCCCACACTCAAGCTGACAATCGCAAAGAGAAGGTATTGAAAACCTTCAAACTTTATTAGATATCTTAATATTGTAAGTGATGAATCAAACAGAAGATTGAAATTGTATAATTATCATGTTTAGCCCAAGTCCTCTACTAACAAGTGCCACGCGGCACCAATGAAGCAAATTAACCCTAAACTCTAAACCCTAGAATATTGGATTCGGTTTCAATCTATGTTAAGCAAATAAATTTTGTTCATTGTATCATGATGTTGTAATATACATAAATAAATAATATGACGCAGACACATCCTGGAGGACTTCTTTTTACTAAGTTCACTACAAGTCAGACACTGCTTGACATAGCTTTCCCGGTAAGTACTCTCACACAGCTTGACACAGCTTTCTCGGTAATTACAATCCCGTTCTTATTATAGATGTTGTACCTCAGGCCTGGTTCAGTGTGTTGATTCCTAATATTGTAGGAATTCTGAAAACTATTATTTCTATAATCGCTGTTGTACTGCCACCACAACCACAAATTAAGAATGTTGCAAGACCAACTTTTTCACTCGCATAACCTTTTGTCCAGTATTACACACATAGATTCAGCCTCTGCCAAGCTTTCAAAAAGAAAAGGAGAGAGACATCCTCTGCCGAACTTTAAAAGAGAGAGAGTTTGTTATGTATACAAATATATTACAGGCTTGGATTGGCTATTCCAGCATGAAAAAGCAAGATGACCATATGTATTTCAGCTGAAATACAATGTTTGTTCAATAGCCTAACTCTATATATGCACCGTGTTGCTACAGAGTATGTGTTACCCCCGCCCACCCCCCACCCCAACCAACCAACCAACTACACAGACACACATACAATGTCAAGACAAAAAATATGACCTTATCAGGTCGTTGGGATGCAACCAGTATTCAATTTTCTTATTGCAGCTTTTCAAATGTTGTTTGAAAATCTTTGATTATGGTATTTGTTGTGATCTCTGAAGTTTGTCCGGGTTTCACACTTGCTAAGTCATTTTTCTTTCTAATGTTCTATTCTGTATGTTATCAGGAAAATTTTAGTAGGTTACATGAGAGAAATAAGGAAATTCCTAAGGCAATGAAGCAGCTCAATCGCCTTTTCCCTAATAAAATCACCATCCAGTTACCTCAGGTAACCTTTTCACTCCTCTTTTAGAACTTTTTTATTCTTCGCATATGAAGTTCTTAGGTTCGCAACATTTGAATTGAGATTTAGTCCATTTGTCTCAGGAAGTTATTTGGGGCTGACAGTGGGTTGGGTCAAACAGGTCATCAGGCCAAAGTCTGAACGATTGTTAGTTTGTTTTTGGATTTGTTTGGCATTGCTTGGTTTTCCATTTGTGTTTTTGGATGAATGTATCAGGCATGAGTTTAATTGACTAAATACCAAATATAATTGAAGTACTGAGCAGACAAGGTTGGGCATGATCTGCACCTGATGTCAGCTTGATCTAAACCTGTTAGGGCTGAGTAGACTTGTGGGTAGGGGTGAAAACAGATCGGATACGGATTGGATAGTGGTACAACCATATCCGTATCTTTTTTTTTTTTCTGGATATAGATACGAATCATATATTAGATGGATACAGATTGGATATTAAATTGGATACGGATCTGATATCCATTTTTCAATACTATTATTTATTAAAAAAATATAGAATTATTAAAAAATATGAAAGTTCATAATATTTATCTAATTATAATGACGAATAACATAATTATTTCCATAATACATATTAAATTATTTGTTATATATCTACTATTCGGATACGGATAATTAAAATTTAAAACCAGATCCGTACCACTATTTGCACGGATATTCAGATATCGGGTATTGGGTATCTGTATCTAAATTTCTAATACGGATCCATTCAGTCGGATAATATCCGACCCGTTTTCACCCCTACCTGTGGGGTATGGGTCAACAGTGCAACCTACTCCTGCTCCAGCCCAAGATAAATTGTTAAAAAAGGATATATTTCCTTATGCCTATTTTATTAAATTTTTATCAGGATGAAGCACAACTTACGGATTGGAAGCAACAATTGGATCGTGATGTAGAGACCCTTAAGGCCAAAGCTAATGTTGGTAACATTCGTGCTGTAAGTGGTTGCCTTCCTTCTCTTTTACCATTTTATTGGACACTTTATGCTCAAAATAAATGCAACAGCTCAAACAAAATTTAGATTACTTTTTAGAATGATTTGCCAGAAATAGTCTATTGACCAAATAACTTCTATCAGTCCATTTCTTTTATCCAGATCTGTAAATTCATTAATTTTGTATCAGATTTATAGATAGGCTTATACTAACATAGACCTTTTGATATGCACAGTTCCTGAATAGGTGCGGCATGGATTGCAATGACCTTGATGAATTATCAATAAAGGACCAATCATTGACCAACGAGAGTGAGTTCACTTGCTTTGAAATTCTGAAAATTTGGGTAGTTGAATTTTGAATGACGATATCTCCCTGTCAAATTTGAATTGGTCATCATATTTTCTGTTTAAAATGTACAAGCTTATGAGAACTACCAGGGGTATTCACTGATAAGAGAACCATTTGTGCTGCTTCTGCATTCTGCATTCTGCATTCTGGTATGTCATGGTGTACTTGGTCCTGCAATCCTTATGATTTTATTTTTTTCAGATGTGGACAAAATGGTGGGTTTTGCCCTTAGCCATTACCTGAAGGACAAAAGACCTTACCTGCCAGCTTCTAAGGATTCCAAAGTCATTTTGCCTCTTGAAAGGTACTTGAATCATTTCTGTTTTTCTATAATTTTTTATTTTACATTCTTAAATTGTCTCAAAAAATATTTGATGGTGTTAGCATAGCATGCTTAACCTTGCAATTTTAAATTTTCTTGTCATGATTTGTAGTTTGAAGCACGGATTTAGTATGCTACAGAGCATGCAGAATGACACCAAGAGCTCAAAGAAGTCATTCAAGGTACTATAATATAATAATGATGATGATAAGGATAATTGCAGTATACCGAAAAGTGAATGCAAACTGTAATAAATTGACTAGGATAATTGCAGTATAACGAAAAGTGAATGCAAACTGTAATAAATTGACTAGGATAATTGCAGTATAACGAAAAGTGAATGCAAACTGTAATAAATTGACTAGGATAATTGCAGTATAATGAAAAGTGAATGCAAACTGTAATAAATTGACTAGGATAATAGCAATATTCTATTTGGGGAAGGAAGCATTAACTTGGAATCTGGGGATTTCTGCCTTGTGCAGGATGTGGCAACTGAGAATGAATTTGAGAAAAGGCTATTAACTGATGTCATCCCATCGAACGACATTGGAGTTACTTTTGATGATATAGGTGCCTTAGAAAATGTGAAGGAGACATTGAAGGAACTTGTGATGCTCCCTCTTCAAAGGCCTGAGCTATTCTGCAAAGGACAGTTGACCAAGGTATCTCTTTCATCCTATTCTCATGTTATGTATGTACTAATTGGCAACTGATGTTCTGATTATACTTTTTCTTTCTTCTTTTGTAGCCTTGCAAGGGAATTTTGCTTTTTGGCCCTCCTGGCACAGGAAAAACAATGCTTGCAAAAGCAGTGGCTACCGAAGCAGGTGCAAATTTCATCAATATTTCAATGTCAAGCATCACATCAAAGGTATGTTTTATGGTTTTTTTTATGTAATTATTATGGTTATTAGTTGCAGAATGTGATTTCTAAATTAAGATGTGTTTTCTTTTTTATTATTTTCTGTACCAGTGGTTTGGAGAAGGAGAGAAGTATGTTAAAGCTGTTTTCTCACTGGCCAGTAAAATCGCACCAAGTGTAATTTTCATCGACGAGGTCTGTTGGCTCTTTCTGTTCTCATTTTCTTGATTGCTTGCCAAATTGCTGGCTTTGCTCGTATGTATATGTGTGTATTTATTTTTCAAAATTGGTGCTGCATTTCAACCATGCATGGCTCCAGAGGAATTTCCTCTATTTGCAATTGTTCCTTGGGAATTTTTTTTTGGAAATTTCTACTTTGGTAGGCATGCGATGTCAGATCGTGAAAAACATAAATATCTATTTTGATTTTATAACAAAAAAAAAAAAAACAGGTAGATAGCATGCTAGGAAGGAGGGAGAACCCTGGAGAGCACGAGGCAATGCGAAAGATGAAGAATGAGTTCATGGTCAATTGGGATGGTTTGCGCACCAAAGACAAGGAACGTGTCTTGGTACTCGCTGCCACAAATCGTCCTTTTGACCTTGATGAGGCTGTCATTAGGCGCTTTCCTCGGAGGTATCCCTCTTGATTTCATCCTCTCTGCTTCTTGCATTTTTTATTCATTTTTATCGAGGAAAGATAAAAAAAAGCCTCTCGACTGTTGCATTATTATGATATTTATTTTAAATTTGGCCCTTATCATACACGGTAATAATGTGGAAAATTTATGAATACTGAAAATAAAATGCTCGACCTACTAGACATGACCGATTTTTTTATTAATGCGCTCAATAAAGTAAAAAATAACAAATATACCCTCGGATTTAAATTTTTTTGAAAAATACCCGACTGTGGGGGGATTCACTCTTTTTTTTCTTTTTTGAATAATCTCAAAATGAAAACAGTTAACTAAATTTTTGATAAAACACTAAACTAATCTTGAAAAACGGTGTAGCTGTCACCGACACACGTCTTCTCGCAAGTTTTTCGGAAATCGGACACTCGAGCGCTGTTTTATGGCCGTTTGAAGTTTCATCGTCATTTTTTGCCACCTTAGTGAAAATATCGTCTCTCTTGCCTTATCCCTTGTCCTAGCCTCGCCCAATTATGAGAGATGTTTTAGATAAATACATGTACACAACCTACAAGTTCTTTAGAAATGAGAGAAATGACTTACAAAAAATAAATAGAGATGCTGTTATATGCATTATAACAGGAAGACACGAATTGATGACGTGGAAAAATATTATATTTCTTTTAACACACACATCATACAATAAAATTGTGTATAATTGTTGGAGCATTCATATACATCCGTTTGAAAGAAGAATGTTCCTCATTTTTTTTTATTGAACTAATAAAATATTAATGTTTCATTCATTTAGCTAGGGTTTTATATTATCAATTTGATATCAATCATTAAAAAAATTAATTGATGAACAATTTTACTACTCAATTACTCCTCAATTTTAGTAAAAAAGAGAGAGAGAGAGAGAGAACCGCCCCACTGTTATTTTTTTATTTTTTGAGGGTATTTAAAAAAAATCAGCAGACATGGCTTGCGTGTACCAAAACTTAAATTTCAAATAAGTTGATCTTGAAGCTGATCCCACCATATTGAGAACCTCACATTTTTTATTTTGAGGAAAGAGAACCTCACATTTTTTTTGTTATTTTTTTATTTTCTGATGGTATTTAAAAAAAAATTGGCAGACATGACTTGCATGTACTAAAACTTAAATTTCAAATAGTTGACTTTTAGTCTTTCAATGCTCATATTCTTTGTGATGCCACTGTTAAATCATTGTTGGAGTAAAGTGGCCAAAGAGTTTGAAAGAACAAGATAGAAAAGTTTAGGGGCTTGGTTGCATAAAAGGGTCAGGAACTACATTTATGAAACATACATGTGCCATTTTTATAATTCTTTCAATTATTGTAGGGTCACATGATGTAACTGATAATATGCCTCTGTTACTCCCATCTCATTTCTGCATTGGTTTTTTTGTTTGCTCAATATATACAGATTAATGGTGAACTTGCCAGATTCAACAAATAGAGAGAAAATTTTGAGGGTAATATTGGCAAAAGAAGAACTAGCTTCTGATGTTGAATTGGAAGCCCTTGCTAACATGACTGATGGGTACTCCGGAAGTGACTTGAAGGTAGACTTCTTGATATTCTCTCTTTTATAATAGTTACTGATACACTGTTAACCAGAACCATATTTATTGTACTCTATACACATGCTCAAGGCTATAAACTCCTACTATGCATCAACATACTACAAAAAATATGACAAGCAATAAAGGTACATGCTTTGTACTGAAAGGTGGGGTATCTTGTCGGAATCAAGTTCTGTATATGCGTTTTTGACACTTGCCCTATTGTACTTGTATTCTTGTCTTTCATTATAATATATTTTTTTTCTTACATAGAATCTGTGTGTCACGGCTGCATATTGCCCCATTCGAGAACTTTTGGAGAAGGAAAAAAAGGTATGTAGTTTCTATTCTATTCTATTCAAATTTTATACTTGAAAATTAAAAATGTTACTGAAACATCAAGCCCAAGTATCTCAAATAAGCATATTTCAAACAAAGAGAAGAGAACATTGATATCTGTCCTTCTCGTCTTGTTATTGAATATTCTGAGTAATGATGGAATAAACTATAAAGTTACAGTCCTATTATTATATAAAAAATATTTTTGCATTTTGAAGCTAAATGCATGTCTATGGAGAGATTTTTTTTTATTGAGCTTTAGTATACTATTTCCAGTATTACATGTTTAAGGTATTGTAATGGTGAGTGCCTATTCATGTTGGTGGTATTGTCATCCTGGTTATAAAGGTAAATCAGTTTAAATTGATAATTTTTCTGCAGGCCAAGAGTTTGGCAAAAGCAGAGAGCAGGCCTGAACCTTCCTTGCACGGATGTGATGACATCCGTCCTTTGAGCATGGATGACTTCAAATTTGCGCACGAGCAGGTATGATTTCTATGAAATAAGTTTTGTTTAGTTTCATATTGTTCTGGCTTGAGCTTTATTATCTGTGGCTACCTTATCATCTTTTTTTAAGTTAAAAGTGTTTTTTAGTAGTTAGCATGCATCTGGTTAGGAACTGTATATTTTTATGGAATCTTTATTTGGTTTCTATAGAAGGGGAATTTTCATGTGTGACCCTAAAAACTTCAATTCTTTTGCATGCTCTTGCGAAACAAGTTGTTTATTGCCATATAAAATATGGAAAGAATCCTTTGTCGTTCATGTGACACAAACATTTAGCTATTATGATTTGGGATCTTGCAAAGAGCTTTTTTTTGGTTAATGCGCGAAGGATATATACTTATTGAAATCACCCATGGAATTGTTCAACAAAAGAGGAGAGTTAAAATTTGGTTTCTTTTGTAGGTTTGTGCGAGTGTATCATCGGATTCTTCCACCATGAATGAGCTAATCCAATGGAACGAGCTGTATGGAGAAGGTGGATCGAGGAAGAGAAAAGCACTTAGTTATTTTATGTAGTATTGATCTGTCCCCTCTGTTTGCCCCTATATTATAGTGTACAGTCTCCCTCACCGGTGGCAGTATCGTTAAACTTAACCTAACTGGCTGCAAAATAGTCGGTTTCTTGATTTTAGTTTCTTTCATTTGACCTCCTGTATGCCATCTTTGTAAGTAGTTGTCATGCTAGCTATTTATCAAACATTAATATATGTTAGAGATGAGCCGTGTATGTCTTCTTCCCTTACCTGTTACTGTTAGTAGCTTCTCCCCATTTTATTTATCTTGTGTTATTTTATACCTGATTTTTGTATATGATAAGAAGGCCCCTTTGTACATGTGATGTGGTGAGGCTTTTTGAGTAACGTTGTCATGCAACTGTAAAATAATTCTTTTCAGTTGCTACATAAAACTAAAAAGCTAGATTTGATCATTAGCTGCCAGGTTACACTCTTGTGCATGTAACTGTAGGCTTATTCTCAACCTTTATGATTTATTATTTTACTAAAAAGCTAGATTCATCGCAATGCGCATGTTGGGGCTCTTTTTTATTTTTTCTGATTTCCCATCACGAGGCTGTGGTGACAAAAATGTTGTTTATTTATTGGGTGCTAATGTCGTTAGTAAAATCTTTAGTAAAATTCGTGCAGCCGAAGATCTACTTTATGTAATCTTTAGTAAAATTGAATCGTATCATAGTCCGCCTGCCCCAAGATTAAAAAAACAAATTATTTTCGGGACACTTATTCTGCTACTTTTCTGTAAACGGTGCAATGATCGTTATTGACCTAGTTTTGAATTTGTAAGGACTAGGGATTTATGAAATGAAATTGCAGTGAGAAGAACCTTGGCAACAAATCAGGCAGGTTGGGTAAATTTTGTATTATATTTATGACATGTTCACTAAATAGGAAAAGAAAATGAATCCAGGTCAGTACATGTCATGTTGACCCTTGACATCAGGTCCAGTAGTCTGGCCAGAATTGCAAGATGATCAAATTTCAGTTAAATTAGTTCAGTCAAGGTGTAAACAGACAAGACAGGTTGGGTTTGTTTTTGTCAACTGAGGCTTGTGGTACTCTCTAGAAATAACACAAGCAGGAAAATGGACAAATTTTAATTTAGGAAGATTGTATCGGGATTGGCATATCAATTTTAGAACTGCCCCCTTCTTTTCTTCCATATCATCTAATCATTACCAGCTTTACCAGGTCATACCCTCCATGAAGAATACTGCAGTGTTTTTTTTTTACTGTTAGCAAAATCAGCCACAAAAACTGTAAATTACATGGAATATAGACAACCAAATTAGTCAAGAAAAGTGACAACTACATAAAACCAATAATCCCGCAAAAAATTAACAGTATGATTGTAAATTGCATGAAATAATTTTGCTGTAGAAATATTTCATTGAATAAATAACAACAAATTTACCAGAAGTCAAATCACTCTATCCTTATTACCATTTTATTCTTCTTTCCTGCTGACAGAAGCAACACCTTCCCATCTATTATATCACTTTCCATGATAGCTCTTTCCTCAATATCAACTCGGGCATTATTCAAATACAACCCACCTTGTTTCAATAATCGCTTAACTGCACTCTTACTAGCCATCAAACCAGTCGAGACCGCGAGATCAATCAAAGTACAATTGAGAACCTTGTCATAAGCCAGAGTGCAAGAGGGCACGTCTTTAGCTATTCCCTCAATAGTTTTTGCATCTAATTCTGTTTGTGCCCCCGGTCTTAATGCCTCAGTTGCATTTAATGCTTCCTTCAACCCCTCCTCTCCATGAACAAACCGTGTCACCTCTTCAGCTAGTCTTTTTTGTACAGTATTGGGTATATAACCTGGCTTCTTCATATCTTCCTCTAATGAATCAATTTCTTCTATACTTAGAAATGTTAGTATCTTTAGAAACCTTATTACATCAACATCTGGTACCGAGAAGAAATACTGATAGAATTTGTAAGGAGACATCATAGTAGGGTTAAGCCATATGGCACCGCCTTCTGATTTCCCAAATTTGGTACCGTCACTTTTAAGCAACAGAGGAAAAGTTAAGCCATAAGCCCCTTCCATTTGTAAAATTTTGCGAATGAGGTCGGTACCAGCTGTTATATTTCCCCATTGGTCGCTTCCACCAATTTGTACATTGACACCCATGTTTTGGAAGAGGTACAAAAAATCATACCCTTGTAAAAGCTGGTAGGTGAATTCAGTGTAGCTCATACCATCTTCTGAATTCAATCGCTTCTTGACACTCTCTTTAGCCATCATGGTACCCACTCGAGCAAATTTGCCAACATCTCTTAAGAAATCTAACAATGTTATATTCTTCCACCAATCATAGTTATCTAAAATTAAGAGGGAATCTCTTTTGAAACTGGGTTCCAGATTTTCCACCTCGTTTCTGCCCAAAATAGCCTTGATTGAAGTTTTGATGGATGCACAGTTGTGGTGGAGTGTGTGGGCATCCAATTCAGGTCGCTCGGCGCTTTTCCCTGAGGGGTCACCGATGCGACCAGTGGCTCCTCCAACTAGTGCGATTGGGACGTGGCCGCATCTCTTGAACCAAGAGAGAACGATGAGGCCGATGAGGTTACCGAGGTGCAAGCTCTGAGCTGTGGGGTCGAAGCCACAGTAGGCCTTAATATTGGTGCATGAGATGAGATTGTCGCTGGTGATGGAGTCGATGAGACCTCTCTGTTGGAGGATTTGGACCACGTGCTGCTGCTGCTGCTGCTGCTGCTGCTGGTTACTGTTGAGCTTACTGTTGGAGGGTTCGACCGATGTTGAGGAAGCGCGGGACAGGAAGAAGGTTGATCTAGAAGAAGAGGTGGAGGTTCTAGAAGAAGAGGAGAAGAAAAGGGAGCGAGAAGCCGCCAGGCCCATGGCCACAGCCGCCATTTGTGGTTTTGGGGTCGAGTCCAGGATTTGTGCGCAGGTTACATTTATATATTTATCGGCTAAGGAAATATATCAACAGACCTCTTCTCAGATTACTACTTAAATTTTGATAAATTTAGCCACTTAAATTAATGGATAATTTTTTTTTAAAGTTCACTAAATTTTGTCTTTAGTCATAAATTAGTCACTTAAATTTTCATTTATCAATTTATAATCACTTAATTTTTCATTTGTTCCAATTAAATGATTCTATAACTTTTTTATTCAAAAAATTAATATATTATATCTTTTTCGTTAGTATTTTTGAAACCCCACCCATTCAACCCTTCTTAAGACGTGATTGGCGATCATAAAATTGTGTGGAATTAGATTCCAAGCAATAAATATTGAAATATTGCGAGGACAGTTAAAAAACCGATGTTTTTATTTATATCCAAAAAATAAATAAAATTTAAAAAAAATGATCAAACTGTTAGGTTTCGGGATAATCAAAACTCGTTTAGGCTTAAGATACGGAATGATCGTAGAACAAAAATTTCTACGGCCAACTTAAGCTCAAGATTAAACAGGGTATGTCAGGAAACTTTCCAAGGCGGTCCACCTTCAGTATTCATTTGACATCAAAACCCAATTTAATCATTTTACAGATTTACTCCATGATTGATTTCTAAAACTTTAATCTATTTACCAATTAAATAGATTAATATAACATATTTATACCTTATTTTCAAATTACAGGTGAAATGCAGACCGAGTGAGAAAAGCGACATCGGGAATGACTCGTCTCGGAGCATCAGACGTCTGATGCCTCTATCGGTTATCCACCAGGGCTAACTAGAGAGCGGTTTATTTCTTTTGCAAGAAATACTATAAACCGCAGAATTATGCAAAAATACTATTCACGGGAAAAAGATGAAAACCCGTAAACGAATTTTCGGTTACTCAGTTTTATCAATGAGCAAAACTGACATACCGTGAAATTCAGTAAAACACTATTCATTAATCCCGTAAATATACTCCACAGCAACCCGCAAGATTATACGTCAACTACGTATAACTTTCTTTTCT
Organism: Carex pumila; assembly: GCA_033356055.1. Lineage (NCBI taxonomy): Eukaryota > Viridiplantae > Streptophyta > Magnoliopsida > Poales > Cyperaceae > Carex > Carex pumila. The sequence goes on from JARJHM010000374.1 coordinate 170,012, forward strand.
CAACCGAAACACTATTTGGGAGAGAAACCGAGAAAGAGAGAAAAACCGATTCGATTCTGCACGAAATAATACAAGTGAATTAGTTATTTTTCTCTCTACCCCTCCACCCCTATTTATAGGGTTTAGGGTCAGTTGTCAAAAGACCAAAATGCCCTCCAAGTTCGGCATATTTACAAGATATGTCATTGAATGGATAAGGATGACATGTCATGTGAATAAGATCGATGACGTGTCATCTGGATAGGATTGATGACATGTCATGCGGATAAAGATGAATCTGAAAAGACCCGAATGCCCTCGGCCCAAACACAAATAATGTTCGTATAATTATTCTGAACAATTATATATATTTTTTCTACGGTTGTTTGTTTCGGTATCGATGACGTGTCATCTGGATAGGATCGATGACATGTCATGCGGATAAGGACGAATCTGAAAAGACCCGAATGCCCTCGGCCCGAGTACAAATAATATTCGTATAATTATTTTGAACAATTATATATATTTTTCTTGCGGTTGTTGTTTCGGTAATTTATACAACGTGTCCTGCACATTTATAAATTAACCGGTTAACTTTTATACAACGTGTCACACGCGTTTATAAATTAACCGATATTTTTGCTTGTTATTTTTACATAACATTTATAATTCAATTGTAACACATATAATTAATTATAACTATCTTACTATTGATCATAACCAATTTATAATCAATCACAATAAGATTATCTGATTAACTCCTATATGGTGTGACCCAATAGGATCTGTGTTATGTTGGTAAATAGAGTTAAAAACTGTTTTAACTTCTATAATCATGGATAGCGTCTGGCAACACATCATGACCATCCAATTACATAGATGATGCTGTACTGTACAATATCACGATCCAGTAAACAATTTATTTGTGTCTGTTCTTCTGTCTCATAGCTATCAGATTAGTTTCAAGGTAGATGTGTCTCATTCTTGCTAACTGAATCTTTTTTTGATCTTGAACAGATTATCAAATATAATTACTCTTGTAATTATACTGCTAGCAGATAATCTTACTCTATCAAGGGGCCCAGTGATGCTATAGCTCCTATAAAATACGAGGGACAAATAGTACTTTTGGTAGACTATCACTTCCTCAGCTAAGCTATACATATGAGAATGCTACCGTTATGACTGCTTTTTATGGACAGCGGTGGATAACAATCACACATACATATTTCTCAGTGGGAATGATAAATACCTCATACTGTAGAACGTGACACTGAATGAAAACATAAATGACACGAACACAATTTTATTTAATGTTTCATTCGAGGTCTATCAAATACCATGTTTCTAGAACATGTATCTATGTGATTAAAATGACATCTCGTGTCAGGTGGTTTTTAAGAGTATATATCATCTATATTATGGAGTTTCACAATTTCAGTCATGAACTCGAAATGATCCATAAATTCAATAATACTCAAGGCAACAAAATGATATATAAATAAACATTCAATTCATGAACAAAGTTTTATGATAATTTATCGTATTATTGATTTCTAGATTATTACAAACTAACACAAACCTGTGATTAATTTTGAAATCTATCCAAACTGAATTTTTTTTTCTGGTTTTAGGCCTTAGTCCGGAAAAAAAAATCCTGTTTCTAATCAAGAAACCGGAATAAATTTTTTCGGTATTTTGATTAGAAACCGGAAAAAAAATTCCGATTTTGAACTGGAATTTTTTTTCGGACTCGCACTGATTTTGTTTATAAAAACTGCAGATCTTAGTGTCACTTTCACTCAATTCAACAAACAGTAAGTTTTATCATTTTATTTAATTTTAAATTATATAAATTTGTAATTATTTATATGTTGTTATTTGTTAAATTCTACCAATCAAAACTAAAAATACATTAATTACATATATTGTTTACACTAAAAATAGTTTATAAATCTAGAATGATTTATAAATTTTCAAAAGAGATCCGATTAATTTAGAAAAATTCAAAATCATTTATAATATTACCTTATTAATTTAAAAAGTTTAAAAATAGTTTAGACTAATTTAAGAAATGGTTTAGATATTGTCTGATTAATTTAAAAAAATTCAAAATAGTTTAGAATATTGTCCTATTAATTAAATAAAATTTTAAAAGGAGCAACTAGCTATCCCCCGTAACAATCCTCCATTTATCCCTCAGTCATTAACTGCTTGAATAACTACTAACTACTTAGGGGGACCACTTACTATTTGAGGACCATCTAATATTTGAAAGATTTTACAACTGACGCGCGCAAGTATTCATCTATAATACATTAAGTATTCATCTATAACACATCAAGTATTCATACTGAAGATACCAAGTATTTAAAACAAAAAAAAACTGGACACGTTTTTAGAAGTGGTTTTTTTTCTCAGTTCAATGTAATCAATATTTCTAACGATCGGTGAGGAATTTTGCAAATCTAAAACCGCAAATGTTTTCTACATAATTTTATCTTTCAAATGAGATCCATGATGACATACTTTTGAGTCATCCGTTGCACAAGTATTCATCATTATCGAGAAAGTATTAATCCTCATTGTGCAAGTGCAAAGATAAAAACTTAACACATCACTCATCTATCTTTTACACATTTTTAGAGGTGATTTTTTTTCTCCGTTCATTCTAACCAATATTTCTGACGATCTGTGAGGAATTTTGCAAATTTAAAACCACAAATATTTTTTAGAAGTGATTAAATAGTATTCATCATCGTTGTGCAAGTGTAAATACAAAAGCTGGACACATGACTCATCCATCTTTTACACATTTTTAGAGGTGGTTTTTTTTTCTACGTTTAACATAACCAATATTTCTGACGATTTGTGAGAAAGTTTACAAATCTAAAATCACAAATATTTTCTATACAATTTTAACTTTCAACTGAGATCCATAATGACATACTTTTGAGTTGTCCATTACATAAGTATTTATACTTAAGATATTAAGTATTCATTCATACACGTTAAAATATTCATATCTAAAACATCAAGTATTCATTCATATACCTTTATTTTTTTTAAAATTTGTTTTTCTGTCATTCCATAATGACATACTTTCGAGTTGTCTATTGCACAAGTATTCATATCTCATTGAGAAAGTATTCATACTCGTCATGCAAGTGTAAATAGTTAATGTATCAAGAGTATTACAAACATATGTGCCTACCTCAATTAATTTTACAAGAGCAGCCAAATAGTATTGAACATTGCTTTATTGCTTTCGAGTTAAATTTTATTTTTTGAAAATAAAAAATAGTTGCCACATCAAAACAAAAATAATCTATCAAATTTTACAGATCATGTAATTGAAATGTTACAAACAAAAAATAAAAATAAAAACAATATTTAAAAGAAACAAAACATATTTTATTGAAGTATTCATACATAGGATATCAAGTATTCACTCATATAGTTAAAATATTCATACCTAATACATCGAGTATTTATTCACACACCTCTATTTTTTTTTTCAAAATTTATTTTTCTGTCATTTCTTAGTACTTAGTACGCACTTCTCTAATTCATCATTAATAAAGCTTTGTTCTTTGCAAATAATACGCTACTTCACGAGGAAAAGAAACATAGAGACAAAAGGTGAATAGTTAATGTATCAAGTGTTTCTTTCTCGACTCTTTCTAGTAGCATAGCAGTTCATACCAGTAGTATACCAGTTAGTAATGCATCAACAAAGAATAGGCTTCTAGTTCCTACAAAAGAAAAAGGTGTCACAGGCTATCAGTAAAGATCAATACTAACTAAGTCTGATCAAAATATCACATTATGCTCTAAATAAAATTATGTCAAACACTTTGCTGCATGTCTAATCAAAACAATGAGAAAAACAGCGATTATAATCAAATTCACAAGCTTGAACATTAAACTTCTAATTAAAAGAATATATAGAGATCGATGAAGCTTGAAATTCTATTTGTCTTGTTTATTTACACACTAATCTAACATCAATTTTTACCACTTTGATCTTTAAACAATAACCATATGAATTAATTCGATTGTGTGGTGATGAATCAAACTTTTTCATGTTACTTGGTTGAAAATTGGTGCGGAAGAACTACCATTAGCAGTAAATGGTTTCACTTCTAAATGAGATAAAACAAAAATCAGCTAAATCAACATGTACATTTTACATAACTCAATTTTTCATAGCTAAATCAACATGTACATGTTACACAACTCAATTTGTCGTTCCTATCTATCAATCACTTAATATCAAGTCAAAATTAAACAAGATAAATCCTACCAGTAACCAGAATCTCAGCAGTAAGGCCATTAGAGCTTCTCGCCACCTTCAATTCACACCCCAGAGTGCTGAAAAGACTCAAAGAAAGGTGAGACAGAGCGCCTTCGGTGAGATGGCCTTGCGAGCTGTTCAATCTGAGCCAGCGGCCCTCCTTACTCGGAACCCTAGCACAAAGCTTGCGTGGAATCCAGAGATGATGGCACGAGTGGGCGAGATACCCGCTCAGCTCCTACTTACGATTAGAATTGATGAGGTGCATCACACTACTTTCAAAAGCCAGTCTCGGTTGCGCGATTCAACTCTCGAAGGCATGCTTATGAGATAAACACAGGCTTTGTTGGTGGAGTTGGAAGCGAACAAGAGGCGACCGTCGTCTGACACAGCCTCAAAAAGGAAGGTGATAAAGCGCGAGTTTATCAGATCGAGATCGATGATGTGATTATCAGCCAAAGGAGCGAGGAGCAAGTCGCCAGAGATCCATATTGCGGCGGAGGCAGGGGTTGAAAGAGGAGGAGGCAGATAGCAATATATTTTTTCCAAATCAGGAGGGTATTTTATTTAAGTTAGTTTGACGGTTAATTGCTGGACATTTAGGGAAAGCAGTTTGACAGGGGATGAAACCGGGGATGGTTGAATGAGGATATTATAATTACTCAATTTTAAAATGGTGTAGAATAATTTAGAAATTTTCAAAATGGTCTATAATTATTTAGAAAATTTTAAAATGATTTAGAATTATTTTAGGAACCTCTTTCCTTTTCGAATCACTTACGAAGCTCTGACTGTCTAATCGATCGGCTCTTCAATTCAAATTTTTCTATTTTAATTTTAATTTTAATTTATAATATAATTAATTAGTTCATTTTAGTCCGAGTTTAGAATATTGTCCAAATAATTTAGAATTTTTTAGAATATTCTAAAATGGTTTAGAATAATTTATAAAATTCCAAAATAGTTTAGAATATTGCCCTATTAATTTATAAAATTTCAAAATAATGTAGAATAATTTAGGAATATCCAAAATGGTCTAAAATAATTTAGAAAATTCTAAAATGATATAGAATAATTTTCAAAGGTCCGGACAATTTTTAATTACTTATATGTTGTTGTTTTTTTAAATTGCCAGACCAATCAAAACTAAAAATGACAACCATTTGTGCGAAAACTTTTGTTGGAGGGGAAATCCAATGCAATGATGACGAGGTCTTTTACATTATCCGAGCTAAATACTCATTACCGCTAACCGTTAACCACAGCTTTGATTATCTTCAAGATGAGATTTATAAATTGGTTGGATATAATGTTAGTCAAGCAAATATGGAAATCCAAAACAGGTTTAATATGTCTACCGATGATCAACGTGACTATCAATTAGTACCAATAATAAACCAACAATCGTTCAAAATAATTTTAGGAATTGTGGCGTCTTTTCCACAAAGGTTACCGATTATAGAGTTATATGTAGAATTGGAACTGAACTATACCGATTTTAATTCTCAATTGAACCTTAATAGGGAAACACCTATGCCCAATTAGATTCATGAACCTCGATCCTGACCCAGTACCAGTCGGAACCCTGTGGAGCCCAACTCAATACCAATTAGATTTCGACTCAGTACCAGTCGAAACTCCATGGATGTACCAGTAAACTCCGATCCAGTATTGGTCGAAACTCTGTGGATCTACTAGTTAGATACGGACCCAATACCAGTCAGAACTCTGTGGATCTACCAGTTAGACCTCGACCGCTCGACAAGTCCATGAATGAGGGCCGCATTGAGAGCAATATCAGGCAATGTCGCGATCTGATATAAGCCCATTCGAATTAAAAATGGTGCGTACTTCTCGTTATACCTGCATTTGTGTCGATAGTGTCTATCATTACTCTAAATTAGGAAAAAAAATCAATTACACTATAATTTTATTACTGACCAAGTTATGAAAAACGAAATAAGTAAATGCTTACTTCCTTAGACACCTCACATACCCTATGATTGCTGTGAGTTATCCACAACAAGTCGCTAAATGTATGCTTAAGTACTTCGTTTGTCATACTAAAAAATTCGAACAACATTCTAAATCATTTTGAATTTTTCTAAATTATTCTAGACCATTTTGGTATTTTATAAATTATTCTAGACCATTTTGGTATTTTTTAAATTACTCTAGACCATTTTGAAAAAATTTAAATTAATAGGGTAATATTCTCAACTATTTTGGAATTTTATAAATTATTCTAAACTATTTTGGAATGTTGTAAAAATTCTAAATTATTCAGATAATATTCTAAACCATTTAAAATAAACTAATTAATTATATTAATAAATTAAAATTAAAGTAAAAAAATAAAAAATACACCTGAATCGAAGAGTTGAGAGATCAGACAGTTAGAGCTCTGAAAGGGATATGAAAAAAAGAAGGTTCCTAAAAAAATTCTAAATTATTTTGGAATTTTCTAAATTAATAGGGCAATTTTCTAGACCATTTTTGAATTTTTTAAATTATTCTAGACCATTTTGGTATTTTTTAAATTATGCTATACCATTTTGGTATTTTTTTAAAATTGTTCTAGACTATTTTGGTATTTTCTAAATTAATAGAAGAATTTTCTGGTCTATTTTTTATTTATTTTTAATTATTCTAGACCATTTTGGTATTTTCTAAATTATTATAGATCATTTTGGTATTTTCTAAATTATTCTAGACCATTTTGGTATTTTTTAAATTATTCTAGATCATTTTGGTATTTTCTAAATTATTCTAGACCATTTTGGTAATTTCTAAATTGTTTTAGACAATTTTCTAAAATTATAAATTATTTGGACAATATTCTAAACCATTTAAAATTAAATAATTAATTATATTAAAAAATAAAATAAGAAATTACTTTGAAGGAGAAGAAAATGGGGTGTGAGGCTGCCGTGGGGAGAGGAGAAAATGGAGTGGGGAGAGGAGAAAGGGACGGGTTCCTTGTGTAGGGTAATCTCGGGTGCAGAATTTTTTTTTCCGATTTTAGGACTAGAATCTGGAAAAAAAAATTTCGGAATTGGGGATTGGAAAAAATTTATCTGATTTTGAGATTGAGTTTCCGGTTATTGATATTGAAACCGGAAAAAAAAAATTTGGTTTAAGTAATTTTGGAAATACTCCATCAGTTTGGTTATTTTTTAAAATTTTATTTATTTTTGAATATAAATAAAAAAATCGGGTTAAAAAATCTAGCTGTCCCTGGTAATGTTTTCCTATTAAATCGAAATAATAAAAAAATTAAAATTACAGAAAAGGACTAATTGCTCCTGTACTTAATCCGAACTTTAAACTTTTTAGTTTATTCATCAAAATATCAAAACATCAATACGGAGAGATATCGTACGTGTTTCTCCGTCAAAACTATGAATAAATCATATCAACTTAATTTTTTTTATAAAAAATAAAATTTCAAATAATAAACTTTTTAAATGCATGTAGAGAAAATAATATATATTGCTTCTAGGCTTTTATCAATTTTATTCTGACATATAAATTTTCAAAATTTTGCTATTAAAAAATAAAAATTTAAAAGTTACAGCATAATGGAGACACAAAAATTAAAGACATTCACATAACTCAGCTATGTCAAGTAAAGAAATGAATATCCAAACTTGAAAAGAATAAGAGACACAGGCCATGAAAAATAGAAAATAAAGTATGTGTTGTTGGACAATACAATAATCTACTTAGGGGTAAGACTATGGTGCTATAGGTTGCATAGAAAGCTACGGTGCTATGGCTCAATATTTGAGTTTTCAAAATTCTAACAGTCGATCCGAACCGTAAATCTTGTTCTCCATATTAATATGTGTTTGGAGACCAAATTATATATTTTTTGAAAATTTTTTACTATTGTTTTAGATAGGTAAAAAATCAAATATCTGAATGGTGCATAATTTTTTAGATCAACTGATTTTTTATCTATCTAAAAAAATAGTAAAATTTTTTCAAAAAAATGTAAAATTTGGTCTTCAAACACATATTAATATGGAGAACAAGATGAACAATTCGGATCGACCGTTAGGATTTTGAAAACTCGAATATTGAGCCGTAGCACCGTAGCCCTCTATGCAACCCATAGCATTGTAGCCTTACCCTCTACTAAGTCTATCTGACTATATTTGTAAAACATATATTTGTTAAATTTTATGGTTTCTTGTCTTGAGATATTATGCAAGTTCATGGCGAAATAATTACTACACACCAAGGATACAAGTGCAATTGCTATACATATCAAGAATGAGTCATGATAAACTGAATAGTGCACTGAGAATCATCAACTCAAGATTAGAGTTAATTAGAAATTTGTATAATTGGTAAAGTAAGCTTAAGATTGAGGTAATGTACATCAAGCGTTGTATGATAGGTGTTGCAACAGAACAATTCAAATATCAAATATCAAAAATAATCGATTTATTTCGTTATAATGGCTAATTGGGTGTTGCAACGGAAAAAATCAAGTTGGACCCCAAAAATCTCCAAAGAGTTCCATTGTAGTAACCATTGCAATGCTTAACAAGAGTCAGGGTTTTCAACGCAGTCAAACCTGTTAACTGGGGTTACCTATTGCAACAATTATTTTTCCGTTGCAACGGATGACGTTAGTTACCTTGTTTTATTTCTTTCTCTATAAATATAAACAAAAACTAAGTTTGATCTAACCTTTCTAGTCGTTCACAACTGCAAAATTACAAATTCTTTTTAGATCTAGAAAACTCCATCATAGCTTGTGCACTAAACTTCAATATTCGAACAACAATCTCAAGCATACTCCACCATACTTAGTATATTTTAACAACTAGAGTGATTTGTGTGTGTGTGAGTTCTATTCTTTGTTTCGAACACTTGAGTCTTTAGTGCTCGTGAGCAAATTTCATACTCGAGTCATGTGACTTTCCAAGGTTTGTAAGGGCTCACCGGTTCCATCTTGTACTCCTTTATTATTGGGTAAAGAAAGGCGCGCCATCATGTTGTTGGGTTTTTATGGTTCAAACCCATTGATTAAGTATGTTGGGGTTTTGACGGTTCAAACCCATTTATTTGCTTAAGGTGCAGAAAGAGTAAAACAATAATTTTTACATCTAACTTAAGCTACAGATTAAATGAATCAAAAAGATTCGTTTAATCCTATTTATAGATCTACTCCGTAATTGATTTTCTAAAGCTTTAAATCTATTTACCAATTAAATAGATTAATATAACAATTTATACCTTATTTTCAAATCACAGTTGGAATGCAAACAGAGCGAGAAGAGCTACATCGGGAATGACTCGTCTCGGAGCATCAGACGTCTGATGCCTCTATCGGTTATTTACCAGGACTAACCGGAGAGCAATTTATTTCTTTTGCCAGAAATACTATAAACTGCGAAATTCTGCAAAAACACTATTTATGAAGAAAAAGACGAAAACCCGTAAACACAAATTTTTGGTTACTCAATTTAACAAATAAGCAAAACTGACATACCGCGAAATTCGAAAAAATATTATTTATCGATCCCGTAAATATACTTCACAACAACCCGCAAGATTATACATCAACTACGTATAACTTTCTTTTCTCAACCGAAACACTATTTGGGAGAGAAACCGAGAAAGAGAGAAAATACCGATTCGCTTCGACACGAAACGATACGAGTGAATTAGTGAGTTTCTCTTTCCATGTATCCCTCTATTTATAGGCTTTTGAGGAGGTTCGCAAAAGACCGAAATACCCCTCAACATATGCCTATTTACAAGATATGCCATTGAATGGATAAGGATGATGACATGTCATGTGGATAAGATCGATGGCGTGTCATGTGGATAAGATCGATGACATGTCATGCGGATAAGGACAAATATGAAAAGACCCGAATGCCCTCAGCCCGAACACAAATAATGTTCGTATAATTATTCTGAACAATTATATTTCTTGCGGTTGTTGTTTCGATAACTTTTATACAACGTAGCGTGTACGTTTATAAATTAACCGTTGTTTCTGCTTGTCATTTTTATATGACATTTATAATTTAATTATATCACATTTAATTAATTATAACTATCTTAATATTAATTATAATCAATTTATAATTAATCAGTAAGATTCTCCGAATAGCTCCTATATGGTGTGACCCAATAGGATCTGTGTTATGTTGGTAAATAGAGTTAAAACTGTTTTAACTTCTATAATCGTGAGAGGCATCTGGCAAAATATATCATGACCATCCAATTACACAGATGATGCTGTACTGTACAATATCATGATCCAGTAAACAATTTACTTGTGTCAGTTCTTTTGTCACATAACTATCAGATCAGTTTCAAGGTAGATATGTGTCATCCTTTCTAACTTAATCTTTTCTTGATCTTGAGCAGATTATCAAATATAATTACTCTTGTAATTATACCGCATGCAGATAATCTAACTCTACGAAGGGGCCCAGTGATGCTATAGCTTGTACAAAAATACGAGGGACAATAGTACTTTTGGTAAACCATCACTTCCTTAGCTAAGCTATACATATGGAAGTGCTACCGTTATGACTACTTTTTACGGATATCGTTACATAACATTCACACATACACATCTCTTAGCTAGAACGATGAATACCTCATACTGTAGAACTTTACACTAAATGAAAACATTAATAACACGAACACAATTCTATTCAATGTTTCATTCGGGGTCTGTCAAATATCATATTCCTTGAACATGTATCTATGTGATTAAAATGACATCTCATGTCAATGGTTTGTAAAACTTAACCATCTTTTAATCCACATACTAACATAGTAATGGTTAATTAGTATTCCTTCTAATTACCTTGATCAATGACTTTTTAAGAGTATATATCATCTTAATTATGGAGTTTCACAATTCCAGTCATTGATGGTATTTTTCTATAGCTAATTATGAACCCTAACACAACTAATTTGGTTGCAAGCATACAACCTTGTCAAGTAGTAGTTCGGGTGTTGAATCCACAGGGACAACTCGTAAAGTACTAGTTCTCGCCAATTCACTAAGCTAGACTACCGGAGTTTGGGTTGGTTTCTAAATCAAATTAAATTGAAAGGAGCAATTAATAAATGTCTTGGGTCTGATTCAAGTGTAGGAGTTCTAGGGGCTTTGGCATTCCTATCCACTAGGGTCTCAATCTACTCGATTCATGTTTCTAAAGCATATGTGGGCGTCCTATCTAAGTTGATAATAGCGTACACTTCACGGTTAAGTACTTCGCGGGCTATTATCTTACTTTTAGGCTACTTCGGACTTCTCGGTTAAGTACTTCATCCTAATTACTTATTCTTTACTCATTGGATAAATTCCTAAATCCATGTATCGGAGGAGTAAGGTTAAACCACCCAATCCATGTATAAATCAAGCATTAAAAGAGTAAATTGCTAATAGTTAATAAAAACCACAAATCGAGTAAGATAGAGTGCACCTAGTTTCGAGTTTTACATGCCATCGCCCCTAGAGAGGAGATTAGCCTCTCATAGGGGCGCAAATAGTTACAAATGAGATAAACAATTGGTTATCAAAGTCTAGAGAAAGGAAAATAGAGTAGAGAATACAAATCTAAGCACAAATCTCTTCTCCCTCAAGCTTCTCTTTCTCCAAATCGCCCTAGATCTGAAACCCTAGCTCTTGAGATCGTTCCTAGCTGTGGTGAAGTGTGAAAATGGCGGCCTCCCCCCTTCTCTCCAAGAGCCCCCATCTATACCTATCGTTCTGGGCCTCTAGCAGCCCAAAAATCAGAAACTGTGAGGAAATTGCGGGTCGTAATCATGAAAATTGCGGGTTGCAATAATGGTGCGAAAAAGTGGCAGTGAGCTATTCCAAGTAGTTCTGGAATTGCATGTCGTAATACCGAAGATTGCAGGTCGAAATTTTCCTCTGATTCTTGCCTCTATGTGACGTCTAGGTTCCGATCGCGTTTGGACTTGCTCCAAATTGTTCTTATTTGCTTCTAATACCTGAAAACACATCAAAATATAGCAGTATCTCGAACTTGGTGCAATATCTAAACAAGATGGCTTTAAACTAATAAAAGAGGATAGTTTTAGAGACCAAATCCTACCAAAAATGTATATAAAATTTAGGCTTATAAGTCATGAACTCGAAATAATCCATAATACAATAATACTCAAGGTAACAAAATGATATATAATTAAACATCCAATTCATGAACAAAGGTTTATAATAATATATCGTATTATTGACTTCTAGATTATTGCACTAACACATGTAGGTAGCAAAACCACGGAGACGTAGACGTTAGTGCTGAACTCCGTAATTATCTCACGTGTCAAGTGTCTCTTAAGTCATCTATTTGTTTTACGCACACTTGATTAAATTAAGTTTTCGTATTTTCGTCAAGAATAACTTTACAAACTAGTTTTGATCTATATTATTTTTCTCTACATGTGTGTAAGAAATTATCATTTTTTTGGTTTTGATTGTATAAAAATTAAATAATTGTTGAAAAATCAACGTTCAGAATATTCATATCAATTTACTTTTGCAAACTCTTGATATAGAGCAAAACAAATTTGAGAGATCGTACTTTTTGTATCCGCATTAAGCAAATAATATAGATTAAATTTATCTGCTTTATTTTGATATTTGAATTTTAAATTTTAAACTATTAACATTAACATTTAAAATACATCGATGTAATAGGAAGGAAATAAATAAAGACATATGAAGTCTGAACACTCCTCGAGTTATATGTAGCTCAGTTTGTCTGAGATATAATTCAACTACAGTTGCCATTACATCTACAATTAAATATTACATATAAGAAAATGTTCAGATTTTATAAGTTTCTACATTCATTTTATATTAAAATTGGAATTTTATATTTTAGAGTGGATATTAATAAAAATGTCGGTCAAATTACTGGGCAGAGTCCGAACGAAAAACTTTTCCTATTTAAAACTTGCAAGTTTGAAATATTTTGAGATCATCAGGGACGGAACTAGAAAATTTTAGGAGTTGAATATTAAAATTTATGGCCCTGATAATTTCTCCCCACTCTCATCCTTCCATTATTCTCTAATTTTATTTGTTCAATCTCGTCCACATTTTTCACGATTTATAAGGAATTTTGCGAATCTAAAATTACGAACATCTTCTACATAATTTTATCTTTCAAATGAGATCACAATGGCATACTTTCGACCTCGTTGTCACGCAAGTATTTATACCTCGTCATTTAAGTATTTACACCTAGTATTTTTCACATGTGACACTGTTGACATTTAAAATGATTAATATCAAGTATTACAAGTATTTATACTCATGTAGTCAACTATTTTTGTTAGAGAAAGGTTGACACAGGGACGATTAGGGATAAATACTTACAAGTATAGGTATAAATATTTGTGTGACGACGAGCCTGAAAATATGTCATCATAGATCTCATTTGAAATATAAAGTTGTGTAGAATACGTTCGTGGTTTTAAATTCGCAAAATTTCTCATAGATCGTGAGAAATATGGACGACATTAAAAAAAAACCATCTCTAAAACGTGTATGATTCTTCTCTCGATATAGTTTGAGTGGCCCCCCCATATAGTCATATCAAGTTAGACATGCAAGTATTAATATCTTAGTCTGCAAGTATTAATTTATTATTTTTCAAGTATTTATACCTATGAATTTTAATTAAACTTGGAAGACTACAGTGTTTTGAATAAATTTAAGTAAACTAGTTAATTAAGTTAGTTTATGGAAGTTAAAATCTGTTTAAGAGATGGGGGGATGTTGGGGAGATGCGAAGATGCGGGGTCCACGATTGGGGATAAATACTTATAAGTGTATGTATAAATACTTGCACGATGAGGTATAAATACTTGTGTGATGATGAGTCCAAAAATATGTCATCATAGATCTCATTTGAAAGATAAAATTGCGTAGAATACGTTCGTGGTTTTAGATTCACAAAATTTCCTCATAGATCGTGAGAAATGTGGACAACATTGAAAAAAAAAAAAAACACCTTTAAAATATGTTTAAGATATGGGGGATGGGAGTGGGGGGTTCCATATAATTATTCTAAAATTTATAAACGTGGCAAGTGGGATTTGAACCCAAGACTTCTCATCTACAAAATAAAACTCTAACCACTAGAGTCTAGACTACAAGTAAACATTTCATTATTATTGAGAAGGCTGGACTATATATAAAGTTTTGAAAAAATAAAATTTAATTCAAATTTAATAAATATAACTAAAATTTTAAAATCATAGGGGGTGGCTTAGCCACCTTTATAATACACTAAGATCCGCTCTTGGAGATCATGTTCCCAAAAGGCCTAAACAAAATATAACTCGGACAGATCTACCCCTAATTCCTAAAACAAGCGGTACCTAATGCCATCAGACCTCCAACATTTACTCAAATAAAACCGCATAAGACTGTGTTTCAGATGGAGAAACATAGAGAAAAGAAAAGGGAGAATCATTATGTAGGGGATGAGTTTCATCCCAGACCGTCTATGTCCGACAGTTTCACATGTTCACGAGGAGAAAAATTGGAGAGAGTGGAAGTGAACGAGCACTGTTATGTTCGGAGGGAAGAAAAATCCAATGTTGTGTTGATTTTTGATGACAATTGTCACCTCCAAATCAGAGTGTAAAATCAATGTGCGGAGGTGAGTCTCACTCTCAATTTCTCCCATTCTTTCCCTTGAATGAGAAGTTTCCCCCTCCATTTTGGACCACAGTCTAAAACTCACTCAATTTCATCCGACCTGAAATTAAATCTGTCAAGCATATAACAAAGGACAGAAGCACCACTTCTGTGCACAAGGCACATCCAAAATAAAAATATAAAATTTACCTTTAGCGTTGAAACAATTGTTCCGAACCGTTCAACAAATCTCTGCATGAAAACATGGTAAAAATATAAATTTGATCTATCTAAAAATAATTGATTTTTTTATCTATTTAAAAATATAACAAAAATGTAAAAACAAAAAATATATCATGCGTGTGAGCAATTTAGATTAATTATTTGGCCTCTCACGATTTTGCTACTTATGCGAAGCTTTTAAAAAAAATAAAAGAAAATGTAGATATATATTCATACTATGTACTTTTGACCCGGTCACAATATATTTGTATTATAAAACATGAGTAGATATCTGTAGTGTTTTAATAACATTTGATTAAATCACCCGAATCATACATACGTTTGTATTTTCTACAGGGAAAAAAAATTACGTTTCTTTAGTATTTTTTGGTAATTAGTTCTGCTTCATTTGAGATGCTTATCCGACCAACTCGTTACACCTTGTGACAGCATGAGCTAGAAAACTCTGCTTTTTGTGCACACCAAAAAAGAAAGAGGCGGCAAAAGCAAGCAACAATCATTTCACTGGAAATAATAGTAAAGAAATAGTAAAGCAAAGAGCTCAGGTAGAGTTGGTAGAATGAGATCTGACAGTTTATTTTAATTTTACACGAATCTTAAAGATTACGATGCATTGAACAACACAATAACATGACCCGTTACATAGAAGTCTATAAAGAAACGTAACAGGGGAACTCCGATCCAGACGAAACGCGAGACTAGAGATCCGCCTCCGCCCTCGTTGGATTCTCGCCCCCCTCCAAAATTTCGAAAAAGCCTCCTCCGCCAATTCGAGAGAGAGAGAGAGAGAGAGAGAGAGAGCTCACACAAACCCTAAACCCTAAACCTGCGAGAAGAGAGAAGAGAGAAGAGAGAAGAGAGAAGAGAGAAAGAGAGAAAGAGAGAAGAGAGAAAGCGAGAAGAGAGAAAGAGTTAGAGATGCCTCGAGAGATAATAACGATACAGGTGGGGCAATGCGGGAATCAAATAGGAATGGAGTTCTGGAAGCAGCTATGCCTTGAGCACGGCATAGGCAAAGATGGTCTCCTCGAGGATTTTGCTACTCAGGTCAGTCACTCACTCACTACTTTCTTTCTTTCTTTCTTTCTAAAATCAAATCTATCACTATCACTTCACTGCCTAAAATTAACTATTTTTAGATGCTCCAGTCCACAACAACTAAAACCAGGTGAATTTTATGTAGGGAGGAGACAGGAAGGATGTGTTCTTCTACCAAGCTGATGACCAGCACTACATCCCTCGAGCTCTGCTAATGGACCTTGAACCAAGGGTTATCAATGGGATTAAACTCAGCGAGTACAGAAACCTCTACAATCATGAAAATATCTATGTTTCAGATCATGGAGGAGGTGCAGGCAATAATTGGGCCAGTGGATACCACCAGGGAGAGCAAGTTGTGGATGATATAATGGACATGGTCGATCGAGAAGCTGATGGAAGTGACAGCCTTGAGGGTTTTGTATTGTGCCACTCTATTGCTGGTGGCACTGGCTCAGGTTTCTTTCTTTTCTTCATCTCAACTTTTCCCTTTATAACCAATGGTTAGTTACATATTTTACCAGTATCCAAAATGTCCGCTTGCTAGCTGCAAGCACGGCAAGTATACATTGTAATCTTCAATTTTGCTAAACATTTTAGTGAAATTAGCAATGGAAGAACCTGGTATATGTTATGCAATATTTTCTTTCTAACCCTATTTCTCTAGAATTTTCAATTAAATCTAACCTCACTATGGCAACCTACATTTCGGTCCGGCTTTCTTCCACAGTCATGGCCTCTTGCATTCTATAACTCTATATTCTATAATACTTTAATCCAAGTGTGCAACTCATCAATGGAAGAAGCATCTTATTTTTCCCTTTTGAAAATTGGGATGCATCTCATCTTTCTCTCTCCCAAAACTTTATAGTCACCCAATTACTTATCTTTCTGATATCTGAAGATGGAGGAGGATAGTAATGTTTGGTATCTGTTGGAGTAAATATGGAACAAAAGGGTACGTATATGTGGTGGTGTGTGAGATGTATCATATTTTAGGGATGAAATAAGTGATATGACATTTTGCATGGTTAAAGATGTAAATGTCCGATTTCATAAAGATAACTTAGATTCTGATGAATTGCCCCTTCTTTTACAGGCATGGGCTCGTATCTCCTTGAAACCCTAAATGACCGCTACTCGAAAAAACTTGTGCAGACCTATAGTGTATTCCCAAACCAAATGGAGACCTCTGATGTGGTGGTCCAGCCCTACAACTCCCTGCTTACACTAAAGCGCCTTGCTCTGAACGCTGACTGTGTGGTTGTGTTAGACAACACAGCGCTGAACCGAATTGCTGTCGAACGGCTGCACCTCACAAACCCAACTTTTGCTCAGACAAACTCCCTTGTGTCTACTGTGATGTCAGCCAGCACAACTACATTGCGATATCCTGGATATATGAATAATGATCTTGTTGGTTTACTGGCTTCACTGATACCGACCCCAAGGTGTCATTTCTTGATGACAGGTTATACTCCACTTACAGTTGAGAGACAGGTACATGACTTCCTCAAGCTTCAAACTGGTTAAAATTCTTACCAGTGTCCTGGTTTCATGGAGTATAACTTGGTCACCTTTTTTTCATTCCTGTGCAACATGGTAGTTTTTAGTGCAGGGTTGTAGCCATCTTTTAAGGCATGGAGTTGTAACTGACTTCTCTTGACTCTAGCTTTTATGATGGCTTAGTAGGCTATAAAGTGGTGTCGAAATTTTCAAAAGATTATTTGAGCTGGAGATGATACATGAGAGTGCTTTGAATTCTGAATAATTTGGAAATCTTGGAGGGAAGAAACGCCTCCAGGATTGAAAGCAAACTTTCAAACTATACCAAGTCATGGTTCATAGATATTTCCAGTGACAAAAGAAAGATGAACAGACTAGATACCTCTATTAGTAAACAAAACATGAACATTATTGTAATATTGAATTTTAACAAATATTTATCAGTTTCAAAAGTACCATTCCAACAAAATTAGGATGTTCTACAATATTTAAGTATCTGTTTTTGGTAGGCTAACATGATACGCAAGACGACAGTGCTTGATGTGATGAGAAGGCTGTTACAAACGAAAAATATAATGTGCTCTTCATATGCTCGCACTAAAGAGGCTAGCCAAGCCAAATATATCTCAATACTAAACATTATTCAAGGAGAGGTGGATCCGACTCAGGTAAAATGGACACTCATTTCTTTTGATTAGGAAAATTTGCTATAGTTTTCCATCTTTCTGAATTTTGTTTTTTATAAAAGAAAAGAATTGCCACTTTGCCAGCAACTTTACTGGAAAATCCTAACAGTGACATTCCTTTCATTATACACCGAGACCTGAAATTTTGCAGTACTGGCACCAATGGCTGTACATTATCAAGCTAATTACTGTCACTTTGTTGTAAATAATGTATTAGAACTTACAGGTTCATGAAATAATGCGAAGTATGTGATTTTAAAATTATGAAACAGGTTCATGAAAGCCTACAGAGGATAAGGGAAAGAAAGCTTGTGAATTTTATCGAGTGGGGACCTGCTAGCATTCAGGTTGCCTTATCTAGAAAATCACCATATGTCCAGACTCCTCACAGGGTATGATTTCTTTTGTTCTTCCTTTTAAGTTTCATATTTTTGATGTCACTGTAATTGGGTTGTCAGATAGCTTGCTAGATTGCTATAGTAATTATTGTGTTAAGTTCCATTTAGTATTGTTTGTCTAGGTAGTCAATATTTAGAGTTTATTCAAATAACACTTGAGAATCTTCATCGTGTGAGTTGTAGTCAAAATTAAAATTGAAGACAGAATCCGGCCTATGTAATTAAAATTGAGTTGAGCTAATAATGACCCAGTTCCCCAAAAGTCAAATGGTTCTGTTGTACATTGTTGTCAAAATTATGTAATACTAGGTGCAAGTGTACTCATTTTGCAAACCTCGCAAGTGTAAAATAAGGTTCGAGTTCACTAGGTCTCTATTCCCTTTTAAAAGCTTGTAACAAGCCATCTAACTGCTGAAATGCCCACCCTCCGCGTCCGTTCACTCACTTACCAACTGTCACTCTCTATTTGTTTGTGTTTATATAGGTGAGTGGGTTAATGCTTGCAAATCACACTAGTATAAGGCATCTGTTCAGCAAGTGTCTGAGCAGTTACAAAACACTAAGAAAGAAGCAGGCTTTCATTGACAACTACCGGAAATTTCCCATGTTTGCTGTGAGTCCCTTCCTAGCAATTTTCTTATGTCTTAGTTTCATCTATCTTATCTATTATTGGTTTATGTATATTTTGTTCATGCCTTTTTTTTTTTGTGGTCCAGGATAATGATCTGTCTGAGTTTGATGAGTCTAGAGAGATCATAGAAAGCCTTGTTGATGAATACAAGGCATGTGAGTCGCCTGATTACATAAAATGGGGCATGGAGGTAATCACTAAGTTCAATTGTATTCTATCCTTTTGGGTTTGATTGGTATGGAATGGACCATGGGAGTGATTTTAATATCATAGATACTATAGTTCTTTAGTGTTCTGGTTTCGTTTACTGGTACTGCAGTAAAGTGGGTCACATGGTGAATCAGTATCTGGCCAGGTCAATTTTATAGACTACTGAGAGTATGCTAGTATTTGGTCAGGCATTGAACTGGTGAAAGGCTATGGTTAATCTTTTGTTTTTGTTTTTGTTCTTAATACTTGTGATTCATTTGGTAATTTATTGTAATTTCCTCCAGGATGCTAGAGATGCAAATATTGCAGCCGATTTAGAGTCAAAGTTGGCGGTCTGAAAATATTTGAGATGGAAGTATTTATCATTGGTAAGAGATTCTCAAAAAAGAATTAAGGAAAAATTGGAGAAAATAGGTTTCTCCATGTGTGAATTAGAGAGGTCTGCTGGTAAATTTGGTTTTGGTCTCTGAAGTTCCAAAATTCCCATTTCTTCCATATTTCAAATAGGCCAAATTAAAATTATGATTTTCATGTACATATCTACCTAGCTAATGGGTTTTTCTTTTGAGATTAAATATAAGTTCCTCAAAGTAATGTTTCCGTTTACTGCTCATTTCAGGAGGATCTGGATATGGTGCCTTTTGAACATGGTTTTTCTTTTGAAAGTTGTTTTGCAATTGTTTTGTGGATGGTGGTTGGCTTTACCTTAGCCGTTAAATTTATGGTGCTTGATTTTGGTTATTTAGGTATAGATCATTTCTCATGATCTCCTCAGTTGGCATAATACTGATTGTAATGTTTTTTTTTTTTTTTAATTTGTAGATGAAATGGTTACACTTAATTGGTTTCTGTTCTTACCACGAAAATCAATATATCTATCCAGGGCAGGCTTATGTAGTTCTGAACTTAGCCGAGTTTCATTTCAAAAGAAGATTGCAACGACATCAAATTTTTCTTCTTCCCTTTTATGATCCCCAGTTAAACTTCTTAGGATATTATTGCTTTGGTCAGTTGATTTCTTTATTTTATCAATTATGTTTAGTTGGCATAAGAGTTTTATTTTTTATTTGTTTAGTCCTTAGTTATCACATTTGTTCTTAATATGTTTTAAACTCATGAGGCGACATCATTAATTAGTCATGAAGAATCGAATTTGCGGCAAATTTGGCATGAGTGGTTTAGGAAACGCCTTGCTAGTTAGTACGTTATTGCTCTAGTTGTTATTCCATCCCATGAGTAACTTTTCCTTCTTCCCACCTGCCTTGCCTTGCCTTGCCTTGCCTTGCCTTGCCTTTCCTTTCCTTTCCTTTCCTTTCCTTTCCTAGATGAAAAAAAAGTATATATATATATATATATATATATATATATATATATATTTCAAACGCAGTGTTGAGCTCTACCTAGGTCTAAGTCAGTCGGGCAATGCCAATGTCGCAAAGCATTCAACTAAGAAGCAACGAAACAAATTAAGAAGAGACGAAAAAAATATGAATGAAAATAAAGAGTAATTATATATGTTATTATAAGCTGTCTGTATTTGGGATTGGGACCCATTAATTGTACCTAATAATTTTGCATATTCCTGTAACTGTTGTAATTTTTCAGATGACGTGGATTGGATGCTTGCTTGATTGCTTAGTCCTGGCTCTGGCTCTGGCTGACTACGACTACGTTATTTAATTATTAATTAATATAGAGACTTGGAACTGTATTTTATTAGCTTCATGTATTATATTTCTAATACCCATTCTTTCTCTTTCAACCAACATGTACAATTAAAGATTTGGTAGTCTATATTGTTTTTCTTATTTTGCAAGGACAACTGTAATTTTTAGTTTTTAATTCTACTAATATTTTATTTATACAAGTCAAGTCATATGCAAGTTGTCTTCAGTCGACGAATCTGTATCCTCTCCTCTGACTCTGAGGTAACACGTTTAATATCAAGTATTTACACCTTCATTTTCACTTGATCAAATCATGAACAAAACAAAAACACTGGCTAGTGGCTAGTGGCTAGTGGCTACTACGTGCTTAATTGCCACTGCATGCATCACTATTGACATAGCCAACCTCACTAATCAATCAATATTAACCTACTAAACCACAGATATATCATGCCAATAAAACTGAAACAACCCAATTATATTTTACCTTCATTTTCTAAAATATCATAAATACAACCTTCAGATAAGTCCCAAATTTAATTTGAAATGTAATTGACCTTTGCTAATGGATTATGCACAAAATTTAATACATAAACAATCCAATTACCAAGTCTTTCAAAAGAAAAAAAAAATACCATCCAATTAGAACCAACTCTTTAGTGTTTTTTTTTTATTTTTTTATTTTTTAACCCTTTCAAAGATAGATTATGCACAATTTCTTGCAAAATTTGACACTTTCTGATTACATTAAAAAATTAAAAAAAGAAGAAGCAAATATATATGCCAATTAAGAAATGAATAAAAAAATGAAGAGGACAGCGAGGCGAATTCGTTCCACGTCTGATGGATTACTTGCAGTGTAAGAAGAAGAAAAAGAAGAAGAAGAAGAAGAACAAGTTATAAACCCATGGGAGGTGTCAGCCAAGGGAGGAAAGATCGACTACGATAAGTTGGTCGACAAGTTCGGTTGCCAGCTCCTCGACCAGACTCTTATCGACCGTTTTGAGCGTCTCACCGGCCGCCGCGCCCATGTCTTTCTCCGCAGAGGCCTCTTCTTTTCTTTGCGCATCGGTGGTGTTTCTTTCTTCTTTTCTCTTCCATTAATGTAATGCAATGTAATGTAATGTTCAACAATTAAATTAATTCATTCCTTATAATTAATTGTAATTGTGCCCTTCATCCGAGTCCTTGCATCTTGGTCATTTGGTCCCCTTTATGTTCACCAAGTAACAACTATATACTTTCTCTCTCTCTCTCTCTCTCACAATGCATGTCATAACCACTACAAATAACATGTCATTACCAGTACAAATAACATGATTCTTTCTTTCATCATTGTTTTATTGTAGATATCTGCAAGATGCATTTAAGGTGCCACTTGTAATTCAACTCACAGATGATGAAAAGTGCATGTGGAAGGGTCTCTCTGTCCAAGAGAGTGAGAGACTCGCACGCCAAAATGCAAAGGATATCATAGCCTGTGGTTTTGATATAGAGAGAACCTTCATTTTGGCTGATTTTAGTTACATGTCTCCGTAAGTATACCATCTCTTCTTATTCATTTTTCCTACTGTTTTCCTGCTGTTTTCCCTTTCATAGGTTGTTGCTATTCACATGTTTGATGTTGATAGACATGAGAGAGACGTGTCTTTCACAAACACGCTAAAAGGATATCATAGCATCTTTTTTTTTTCAGTTTTAATTGAAAGATCACCAAGTAACCTTATATGCGCAAGGGGGTAATTTGTCGTTTTTAGAGGAACAATGAGAGGAGGGTTTGAATGTTTCAAGGGGCATGACAGATTAACAGTTACTTCACTTTTGTTTTAAATGTCTAATTGTTTATACATGATTGTTCTCTTGGGGCCTGTGCTAAAGTACAAATTCTCAGATTATAAAATATCTGTCTATCCTCACAAAACAAGTATCTAATACTCAACCCCTTTTTCACAAATAATGTCCAAATTGCCTCCTCTTCATTTTTCCTTTGAAAATGAGGAATAAAGGGGCATATAGTTTAGTTAAGTTCTTGAGATGAGCGGTATATGTGACTATTTTCAAATTTCTAAGGTGATATCAGTGTTATCTAGTTACGCTTAAGATAGCCTATGTTCTTTTCATTTTGTAATCATGTTTTTTTCTATGTTATTCCTAATTGCATTTTATTTTTCCTCTTTGTTTTTTGTTTCAGTCCAATTTACAAAAATATTGTTAGAATTGCAAACTGTGTCACAGGTAATAAGGTACTTTCAATGCTGCCTGATTCTTTCTTTCAGAATTATCTAATTTGAGACAGTTGAATTGGTAGGTTAGTCTTTAATATTACCTCTTTTGGCAGATTGTAGGGATTTTTGGCTTGACACTGGAGGACTATGGTGGAAAATTCTTTTTCCCATATATCCAGGTGAATATTTTCCCCTATTGATATACAAGAGTGCCGTTTTTTTTTTCCTAAACTACTCTTGACAGTACAGATTGTTGTCAGCAACCTGCGCTGTTTGATCCCTTGTGCCATAGACCAGGTACTGCTTCCATTTCAGTGCATCAATAGCATCACACCACTTGTGCCTGTGCATGATACTGGGTTTCGGTGCCCTCTGTTATTGGCCCAGTGCACAAGTTCGTCCATAAAAAATGGAGAACACACATTGATCAGTAAAGTAAGTACTTAAGTTTTCTTTAATGTATAGGATCCATATTTTAGAATGACCCGAGATGTTGCTCCAAGATTAGACTATCATAAGCCTTCATTGATTGAATCAAAGTTTTTCCCAGCTCTTCAGGTACCTAAATTTAACTGGTTATGAGCATTTTAAAGTAAACATGTGACCTGAATGAATGAACTTTTGTAAATTTCAAATTTACTCAGGGGGAGTCAGGAAAAATGTCGGCCAGTGATCCAAACTCTGCAATATATGTCACTGATTCGTTGAAAGATATAAAAAACAAGGTCTCTCCCTCTCTCTCTCTGTGACAAAAGTGGTGCATGACCCCCTGCTTCCATTTGCCCTAGAAGCATCAAATTTTATTAATTGAATTTTCTTACACCGGAGCATCCTTAGGTTAGGTTGAATCAAATGTAACAATTTGTCAAATATATTGTGCAATTGGTTCTGTTTAATTGTTTGCCAACCAAGATGCTGCATTTTTGGCACAAATGTTCAATTACTTCACCAACTGGGCATATTATTTATCGTTTTTTTTTTATTATCATAATTGGTTCTAGTAAAAATCTGTCAACTCGGTTCATGAGATTCTAATTTGGAAGTTACTTTGTCCTCCGTTTAAGGTTGGAAAATTTTAATTCAAGTTATCTGTGTACTTACTGTAATGTCCAGGTGAATAAATATGCTTTCTCTGGAGGCCAGGATACTTTAGAAAAGCAAAGGAAGTATGGTGCAGATCTTGAGGTTCTTTTCATTTATCTCATTATACAAATTATCTCTGATACTTTTAAATCTTGGAGGGTACCTCAGTAATTTGCCACAATACCACTTGTGTTGTTTGTTTGTTTATTAGTAATTAGACATCTAATCATCTGTTGGTTATGCAATGAAGGTGGATGTTCCAGTGAAGTACCTTAATTTCTTCCTAGACGATGATGTTGAACTCTCGAGCATAAGAGAGGTTTGTTTTGATATAAGAACTCAAATAATTTCACCATCTGTTGATTTTGAAATGTTGTTGTGATCAAAGTGCTGCTCTTTAGTTTTGTTTTCCTATAGAAGTATGGATCTGGAGCTATGCTGACCGGTGAGGTCAAAGGGCGTCTCATAGAGGTTCTTTCTGAGATAGTTGAACGGCACCAAAGAGCCCATGCAGCTGTGACAGAGGAGGTAGAACCCCTTGTTTATCCTTATTTTTGTTCTATTTGTTGTTGTTTAAAATCATTATCTTTTTATTGAGTGTTTGTAGATGCCTTATTCTCAAACCACAGTAGAATTTTAGTCTCAAGTCCTCAGTTCGACCTGGATTTTTTTTTTTTTTTTGGGGGGGGAGGGGGCGGGGGGTTTGGGAGGTTGGGGTATTGGTTATTCGCCAGTGCTTTGGCACCCATAGTAATTTATTCATGTTCACATGCAGTGTAATTTGTGGAAATGAATAACACAAATACAATTTTTTTTTTCCAGATGGTTGATGCCTTCATGGCGGTCAGACCACTTCCTCGCATGTTTCATTAGCAACTTATCCAAATGTGGGTACTTCTTTTTTCAGTTTTTGGCTGATAGTACTTTTTCTTGCATGAAATTTGTTCATTTTGCATTGATTTTTATTGTTGTAAGATCATATTTTGGCTTAGATTTATGTTACTGTTGTTTATACTGTTAGTTTAAACAGTTGAGCTTTCTTGAAACATGGCTAAAGCAGGTTGTAAAGAGAGAGAGAGAGAGAGAGATAATTGTATCAAAGAATCTTTATTTTCATTCTTGATTGTGTAATCCTTACAAATGGCATAATACATCACTATATATAGGCAACAGCTTCAACCTCTAATTCCTAGCTAATTATCTTTTATGCCACTAACTGATTATAACTAATTCAGTTTATTACATCACTAAATAACCACTAATTGCCTAATTCACTAAGTAATCCTCTGGATAGTCTTCTACATGGTACTGGTGCATAGTACCAACGCCTCTGGATAGTCTTCTAAAATGTGTTTTTGTCTCAGATTCTTTAAGAAAATAGCGTGATTATCTTCCACAACTAAACTAAAAAAAGACTAAAAGACGAGAGAAAAAAAAAAAAAAGTTGAATGTTGTATGGCGAAGGGACAATTTGGACTTGTGCTAGCAGCAGTGAAATATTTCAGCAAAGACCTACTTCAGTTTCTTGAAGCGGGGATGTTAAACACTAGGGTACCACAAACTGTTTTACTGGTAAACCGCCACTTCACTTTTGCTATTTAAAAGCTTTGACCTACTAGATATAATGTCATGTGTGTACTTGTTTTCCTCTAATTAGCAAAAGAAAGAAAGAGGAAACGAGAACGTCTAGAAGTGTAGGGCTTGGCTTGCAGTTGCAGCAAAATCATTTTCACTAAAATTATAATATATACTTAATGTACAACAGCTCGGTACCAGTTGCTGTGTATGTCTTCTCTCTTACCGTGATTATTCAGTGAGTTTCTACTTGGAAAAACACTCACACTTGCAATAACATTATTAAACTAAGCAGTCTTATATTCACTAGTCAATCAAATTATAGTTCGTGTTGGAGGATTAATTTAACTGCTAAGAAAGAAAAGAGCACTGGATCATGGGTCATTCTTGAAAGTGTATGCGTACATCATACCGCTTTACAAGAAAATTTCACACTCAATCCCAATCTTCTAAGTTCTAATTCTTTATTAGGTTCATAAGATACCATAACACCGCAAATTACAGAAAGAACAGACAACACTCAAAATAGTTAACAACATAAATTCTTTATAGTTCAGATAAGTAGTTTGCGGAAGTGCACGTGCAATCTTGTGCAGGAGCTCTGTTACTGCAGGCAAGCATTATTACCGTACTTGTAAGTACTGCATCTCTCTTGCCATCAGGAACCAAAGATTTAGCTTCTTTTGTAGGCCCGCCTGATTCCCAGTTTGTAGGTCAGACAAATTGGCAAACTTGTAGATATAGAGTGCATGCAACCATTAGTATTCCCAATTTGTGCCATTATCTTCCAAAAACTAATTAGTAACAGAGCCAAGAACTCCTGCTTCAACTGCAAAGATGTCAAAACTACCATCTTTCCTTCTACAAAACAAAAAAAATACTAAAATTGTGTGCAAAATTGTTGTTCATTATTACATCTGAAGGACTTGAATCATGGGATGATAATAATAAAAAAAAAGGTCTGGATGCTTTGTCTGAAGAAAATATGGCCTCAGCTGTAAACCATAAAAGAAAATATTTGTTTTTCTTTATACAAGAGTATAACCTCTGAATTAATAAAAGAACATTTTGCAGCTACCCTTCTGACTTGTTATTATCTTCTTCTTGGGGCAAAGAGATTGACTGAACTATCTTTTCAATCACAATAGTATCAACATGAAATCTCTCAGCAATCTCTTTGGTTGCCATTGGGCTCTGTTGACCGTTGGATTTGCCCTGATGCAAGAGGATGATCTGGTGGATGTGCTCTATGCTAAGGGTGCCAGGTGTCAGAGATCGCTGTGCACTCTCTTCAACATTTGCTTTTGAGCTTCTGACTTTTGGCAGGGGCCTGCCATAGCTCTCTCTGATGGAAGCCTTTTATGTAATAATTGAAAGAAACTAATGGTTCAGTGCAAGTGCTGAGTGGCTTATATCATTTTGCAACTGTTACTGTTGGGGAACAAGTCGATCTGGCCCATTGTGTTCTAGGGGTAGAAATTAACAACAATACTATGAAAATACAATGCATGAGCATGTATGTTGAAAAGCCAACCCCTACACATGTAACTGGTACACATGGAGTGACTGTTGGTGCTGTATTGTAAACCAGTAATACTAAAGAAAACAGATTCATAACTGTCTCGACCCTTTCTTTTTCTTTAAAACTTGGCTGAAACTGATAAACGTATTATTAAGTACCAGAAACAAAATTTTTTATACATAACAATTGGTGCAAGGCCTCACAGGAGATGTACTACACAGGAATAAGCTCTGACAGGTTTGTGGCCAGAAAGACATCTTATCTGAGACCAATCAGACCATAGAAGCAAAAAAATGTATCAGAGAAAATTTACCTCACCCATTTCTGCTCTACCACCAGGCTTTGATGTGATTCGGCCAGCCATGAAGCTGAGCATTTTATTGTAGCTGGGGTCTTTCTCCTCTAGAACTGTGGCATGACCATCTTTAGCAGATACTGATGTATCTATTATAACATGAAGAAGAAAAAAATATTGTACAGCCAGAACAATGAAATAGAAGCATTTCAAAAGAGAATAAAGAATTTTACAATATAACCTGCGAGTCTATTTGAACTTGGGAGGTATCTAGGGTATTATTATCAAGTAAAATCAAATAAGTTGAAGTTTACCATCAGTTAAGCTCCCAATAACCACAATTATGCTAAGAAAAATAGAGTGGAAATCATTATTACCTAAAAATTGTGAGTGTGGCACAGGAATTATAGATTCGGAATACTATTTTATGTGCTTCTTACTGATTTGATTTTGAAAGTTTGAAAGACAAGGTCCTTAAAAGAGCATATTTTGAGCTTTCATATTACTGAAATCAAGCAATGCATCCTAGTGAAGTTCCTATAGTGGCCAAGTTACATGCAGTACAATCAGAGGCACCAATCTGAATCTGAATCTGAATCTCAAACTCAGCCCAACGAAACCCTCCTCAATTAGTACAATGTCCCAAAATCCAAATTCCAAAGGAAAATTTTAAACTATGGCAACGTTAATTAACCAGATTGGATTGTAATGCTCCCAACAAAACAAAACCGTCGTTATAACAAATCAGAAATAGAAATAGTGAACCAAAATAAATGCATGATCAGAACGAATGAGAGAGAGGTGGCATGTCAAACCTGAGTCGGAGATGCCCAGGTGGTCCTGAGAGGCTGATGGTGTCTCCGTCTCCGGCGCTGCCTTCGGCTGCTGAGATGGAGCTTTCGCCGGCGGCGGAGAGGAGACGGCGGAGGGACGAACCCTCCCTGAAGCTCGGCGCAAGGCTTGGCCCATGCGTCTATTAAATATTAATTTGAAGAGGAAAACGGCAATAATGGGGAATGGTGAATCGAATAGGGGTTTGGTTTGGTAGTTGGCTGAGTTCGATGTGAGCGGTGCAAAAGTAATGAAATGGCGCACCAGCACCGGGTCTATTCTATTCAGTTAGTGGGAAACTACTACTACTACTGACAGACAGGACAGTAGCAGTACGGGCACCGCATCTATTAATTAATTATTATGAAGTTTTGATTTGAATCTACTGTCAAGCAAAATTCCCGTGCCTATTAATTATTAATATTATGAATTCCCCTGCCTATTACTGCCTATTACTGATGGACGTGTGATTTCAATCTAGTTCGTGTACTCAACAAATTAACCTTTGTTTAAGTTCGAGTAAAAAACAGCTTTCGTTTTGGGATTGGGAATTTGGGATGTTCCATGAACTGGGCAACTGCAAAGATACATTTATTTATTTCGATGGAAATGTCGAATAAATGTATCAACATGCATTGTCTACTTCTCAACATGTACTTCCAAAATTACACACTATTACTAATTTACTATACATCAATTCTCAATTCTGGCTCTGAGACCATGGCAACAAAAGTTAAACAGCGATAGATTCAGCCATTTCCTCCATGCGTTCCTTCTGCTCCATTGCCGAACATGCCTATTAGAAAAAAAAAAAAAATAAGTTACATCTCATCTCATCTCACTAATCCTTTCAGTTCCTTGTTTCTTCACCAAGATTGTTTATTTTTTACCAGTGGTAAGTGGAAAACATACCTGAGCAGCTGTCTCTAGACCTCCTGCAAGAAAATTTGTAAGCTCAAAGTTCATCTTTAGCCTATGATCTGTTACCCGGTTATCCTACAAAACATCATAATCAATGCTTTATAATTAATTACCTTGTATTTGCTCAGATTATAGAGGGAAAAAGTTACTCAAGAAATGGAGGATACTTAATTACCTTGTAATTGTATGTCCTAATTTTCTCTGCACGAGAACCTGTGCCAACCTGCATTTAATTTTTTCAAATTTACTTTTACATTCCAAATGACTTAATAAATAAGTATATTGTTTAACAATTCTCTGTGTAGTGTAAGAACTTCAAGAAGATATTATTGCCTTCATAAGTATATAGCCTAGGGCCTAGGGGTGGTTCAGTGGCAACCAGGTTTTGTTAAAAGCCAGTATCAATCTGGTTTTGTACCAACATTTTATTTTGTACAGGTAAACAAGCTGCTCAAAGTGTGCCAATCCTGATTGAATTTATAATCTACAGGGCTAATTAGTAACCATTCCTACAAATTAAATCAAAATTTATCCCTCGGTTACCAGCCAGCAATTATCATTTTTGTTGGTTAAGGCCATCAATTTTAGGGTCCTATGCAAATGATATAACAAGGTTGATTCAACCACAACTTAGTTAACTCAACAAATATACCAGCATCATTCTAATGCAAGTTAAAAATTCAATTATTTGATTTCTGCTTGCCTTCTAGCTCAAAAGTGCGCACAGTGAAAAATAATGGGGTCAGGGTAAAACCGCAATACACCACAATAAACAAACTGGATGTGATGTGTTAGCTGTAAGTATCTTTAAAATGTCAGGTGTTGCTTGCCAATATGAAATGTTGGCTATCCTTAACATGTTCGATAAAGTGTCATTTGCAAACTGAACTCATTGGTAAAAGCTGCATAAAATAATCTATTTTCTAAATTACAAACCTGTGATCTTCTCTGGCTTCTTACTGCTTCTTGTTGTTCTCTTACTTTCAAATCATAACTGCAAAAGAAAGATAAATGAAAATTTCATACTACATTACCATCAGAATAGCACATAATAAATACAGGAGGCTACACATGGGTTAGTCTGGCACTGGCAAGAGAAAAAGAACTAACATTTTATCGAGGTATCAATAATTAATAGTGTTCCCTGCATCACAGCCAGTAAAAATGTATGAAGTTTTTCTCCATATTGTGATAATATTGTTCCGTTTAATATTGTCTAATAGATCCATATCCTGTAATTTACTACAATGTATGCTGGAGTAATTAAACATACAGTTTAGCTCGCAACAACTGCAAGGCACGCTCTTTGTTTCTAGCCTGAGTCCTCTCTTCAGTGCAAAATATTCGAATTCCTGAAGGCTTATGAAATAGATCTATTGCTGTTTCCACCTTATTCACATTCTGACCTGCAACCATAACTTTATTACACAAGAGGCATACACACTATAGGAGGCACACATGCTAAGGATAGGTTGCAGTAGATGCCAGTACTGTGCAATAGCAGAGCTAACAATCTTCAGGCAATTGAGACTGCTTTCTATTGCATGTAGGTCGGTGCAACAGAATACACCCCCTTTTCCCTCTTCTTCAAGGTGTAAACAAAAAAAAAACCTCTTTTTATTCAAAGGTAAAAATACAAAAATTTATTTCTTTTACCTCCAGCTCCACCAGATCTAGCTGTTGTGAGTTCAATATCCTTCGGATCAATTTCAATGTCAATTTCATCAGCCTGCAGAAGTCAATAAAGAGGACCCATCACTCTTCTTTATTCAGAATAAGTACCAGACAATACTATGGCATATTTTTTCTCAACAAAGTAAAGACAAAAAAGATTGTAAACTATGTAGCTAATAGCACAAGAAAGAACTAAATCTTTCATATGTGCTCTAAACCATGATAGCCTTCTCCACATCTGTACCGTTTACTTCAAGGTAGAAACAAGCCAGTTATAATTTGAGTTTTTCCAAGAATTATGGAGAAGGGGTCTGGGTGCATTTATGATCTTTGAGTGGAGCACATGTGGCGCATTTTGTTATGTAGAGGCAATTATGTAGATATCCATGTTTAGTTGAGATGGAAATTATTCTTTAAAACAAGGTACCTCCGGCATAATTGCAACAGTAGCAGTAGATGTATGTACCCTGCCTTGCGTCTCTGTTTGTGGGACCCGCTGGACTCGGTGTACACCCGCCTCGAATTTCAATTTGCTATAAACCCTCTTTCCCTTTACCTCCATTACATATGTCTTGTATCCTCCTTTCTCTCCCTTGAAAATTACTTGTATAAGTAAATGCAAACTTTACATATATGGTCCTACAAGATTTGTTGTGTTCGCAATCCTTGTGGACACCACTCCATTTGCATGCTGACCTATTGGCTTATACCAAATAATGTTGAAAATATTGTAAAAATGTATCTTCTATAAAGATTACGAATCTGGAGTATTAGTTCTTGAGAATTCTTAAGGTTTATGTTTGCAAAAGATGAATGAATGAGGTGTTCATACGCAATTAACAGGTTAAAAGGGAGGTAAACACAAATGCAAACTATGCCATAGGAAGCTGTGCAAAAGTTCAGATATCATTTGGCGAACTTCTCGGCTCACTGAAAAATATACCCACCTTATTAACAACAGACAAAATAGAGAAAACAATCTTATCCACAACTATCTATGCACCTAAGATGATTAATTATCCTCCATTAATAATTGAAGTCAGAACGAAAAGGAGACATCATACCTCCGAGCTTGATATAGGTGTGTATCTCCATGAATTGAGTTCACAATACTTTTGATACATACGAACCTGAGATAAAAATTGATATTAGCAGCCTTTTTCTTTCACGAATAGTGAAATAATACCTAAAAACATAAATAGTTTTTTGCAAGTTGTAACAGGAATTTGAAATGCTTTTGTATAATAATATATCTACCTACAAGGTCACGGGCCCACAGTCCAGCTTCTTCACCACCTGTACCTGCCCTTACTGAAAAATGAATCGAATAAGAGTTTAGGAAGAAAAATATAGGAAATTGTAAAAAAGATATTGACAATTGTAATACAAACTATTTCATACCAAGTCGATATTTTCAAAAGAGGAAAAGGAGTGTGAAGGAAAAAGAAGTACCTTCAAGAAGAATATTACGTGAATCAAGAGGGTCGGTAGGAAGCAATAATAGCTGTTATGCAAGAAAAACTTAATCATGAAAGTGCCTATCTTGCTGTACCAGTAACAGCGTGGTGAAACTGGGGTTTTTAAACTGATTAAATGTCCATTTGATTCATTTAACACATATAATGAATGATTAAAGCACAAATGCAAAACAGTTGAAAACATAAAATGAGGTTAAGAAACCTTGATTTGATCCTCAAGCTGACTAAGTAGATTAGACAAAGTCTCGATTTCAAGTTCTATCATCTCTGCCATATCAGGATCACCTTCATTCTCCTTTGCCAACTCTGTTGGGCAGTTTAAAATTTTGAAATGTCAAAAGATTTAATAATAAAATACATACCTTACCCAGAGTTAAATTGAAGTGATAATAAGCAAGTAATTTTGTGGAATTTAGTCATACCTTTTGCTTCGGCTAGCTGTTTCTCGCATTCCTTGAACTGCCTGTATTTAGTAACGACCTGAAAATTATGGGAGAAACTGTAAAATAATGAATAGAATAGAAAAAGAATAAATGTAGAAATTAGAAGGTGGGAGAAAGGAAAGGAAAGGAAAGGAAAGGAAAGGAAGAGATAATATAATTACGACATCGAGCTCGGCGACAGACTGTGCTAGCTTTTGGTACTCGGTTGGATTTGAGGTGATATCAGGGTCAGCCAACCTGACCGATAGTTCTTTCCAAGTCTTCTCAGCTGAATCCAGCTTGGCAATTAGAAATGGTTCCTACATAAAAATGGTTACAATAGAAATTGGAGCACCAGCACCAGTAGCGTTAAGAGTTAAGAGTTAAGAGTTAGTCACTAACCGCCATACAGACAAGTCGACAAGGTTTGGGCTTTCGCCAGTGAGGCACGCTAACTGTGGCTTTCCTCTCACTTCTTTGAACCTCGCTTGAGAAGACAGTGGGAGAGAACCCCGCTAAAAGACTCTCCATTACAGAGAGCGAGCGACAGAGAGAAGAAGAAGAGGGATTATATCTATCAGATAGAGGATTTTGTGGGAGGTTAATTCACCACGGAAGCAAGGAAACAACACACTAATTTACAAATCAAATCGCTCAGACACAAATAGATAGAGTCATAGAGATGAGCGTTTCTCATTCCCCCCCCTCTATTTTTATGTTTTTGCTCGAAACAAAAAAGGCTGTATTTTCCGAAATTTTTATTCATCCTCCGTTAAATAAAACATTCCACAAATGTCCTCCTCCTTTTTTTTTTAGTTAATGCTTCAACCGCCCAAATTTGAACGGTTATATTATGAAGTAATTGAGGAGTAAATTGTTTATTAATTATTATTTTTAATAATTAATATTAACTTTATAATATATAATTCTGATTAAGTGACATAACAAAAAATAAACACTGTAATTCAATTAAAAAAAATTAAGAGTATTTTTTTTTTTTGGATGGGTGGATATGAATGCTCCAGCAATTCTACATGTCATCGATTTGTGCTTTTCTGTTATAATGCATCTTTGTCTATTTTTCGTAAGTTATTTTTCTCATTTTTAAAGCATCTTTTCTCTATAGATGTATTTTTTTGAGACATTTCTCTCGACTAATAGCCCCCCTGCTTTACTCCTCAAAACGTCCTCCTAACTAATCAATGACAGTGACCACTAATTATCTAAGGGGATTACTAACTACTTGAGAGACCACTTATATTTGAAAAAATTTGCAACTGGTGCGCGCATGTATGAATACTTATATGCACGAGTATTACTTTATTTTCTCTCTAATCACACACCCATTTTTACACGTTTTAAGAAGTGAGTTTTTTTTGTCCATTTAATCTCGTCAATATTTCTAACGATCTATGAGAAATTTTGCGAATCTAAAACCACGAACAACTTCTATGTAAATTTATCTTTCAAATGAGATCTATGATGAAATACTTTCAGGCTCTTCGTCGTTCAAGTATTCATACTTTTAGGTTCTTCATCAAATAGGAGGTCAGATTGTTCTCATTTCCCAAATTAATCTCAGTACCGAGAGAGATTTGGAGAAGAGATGGAATAATGACGACATATCGTTACCACCGCACAATCATCAGCATTAGTGTTTTAGTAAAAATATTAATATCCAAAATTTTAAGTATTCATACTTACGCATTGAAGTGTGAATTGTTACGGTGTAAAATAACTTAAATCGGTTAATCCGTTTGGTGCTTGAATGTATTGATAGGTATTGAAAAAAATATTCATACTTATAAATGATATGGGTGAAACAAGTAGTGATTTTTTCTATCACTTAACCTAAAATATTGTCATTTATTGAAACACAATTACTTATTTTCTATAGGATTAGATTTCTTTTGTTATTTTACTTGATTTTAGAGAATTGTCATGAACTTGCACAATATCTCAAGACAAGAAAACTATAAAATTCAATTAATATATGTTTTGCAAATCTAGTCAAACAAACAAGTGGACTGTGGTCTAATCCAACACCTGGTTATTTCAACTACGGAGGGTATATAGGAACGATGTAACTGTAAATTTAAATCTTTCTAGTCTTAGTAATTGAGATTTAGATTGTTTAGGGTGAGGCTAGGGTACCATCTCCTTACTCGTCCTACTCAATTAGGGTGTTATAGCGTAACTGTGATTAACACTAGAACATGATTAGTAGCTCTTAGATTGCATTTGATACCAGTTCAAGGCATATACAGTTTTGGCCAAACCACATGCAATTCCGATTAGGGATGGCAATGGGCCTAGCCCACGGGTATTTTGCCAAGCCCAGACCTGGCCTGTCCGTAAAAAATTTAATAGCTCGCCTACCTGGCCCAGTCTAACGGGCTTGAAAATCTAGGCCTAACCTACCTATGGGCTTTTCCACCAGGCCCAGACTTGCCCGTGTTTGCCTGCTTGTGCCATGGGCTGCCTTACCCGGTCCGGCCCGGCCCTGCCCAATTCATTTTTTGAGGCCGAATTTCTCCAATTTTTTTTTCCAGAAACTATAGCATGTTGCACTATGCATTAATTCCAAATACAAGTAAAACTGTAAAGATTATTTTTATGACGAGAAAATTAGAGATAACTAAGCAGAAGCAATTACACAAAGAAATGATGCTAACAAGTAACAAGTCAAAATAAAAAAGAGAAATGCTGGATAATTACACAAATAAGTCTAATTTAATAGCAAAACAACAACAAGATGTAATTTAACATAATAAACAACATAGTTTTTCATAATTCAACAAAGTATAATTTAACAATAAGATAAAATAAAAATTTAACTCAATTACACAAATAGCAATCGCTCTTCATCTAATACTTCTCTTGCTCTAACCTGCTTTGTCATATAATGCAACAAGCAGTACCAATATCATGATATAGTACAAAATGCTAATTACTTTACGGTTTTACAAATTATAAGAAATGTACAGTTTTAGTAGTTCATAAAAGAAAAAAAGTTACCTCAACATCATTGGTAATAACAAAGCATTGAACCCACTACTCGTTCTCTTCTTCTATTGCTCTCATCTGTAATAATTAATTGATACAAGAAGTTTAATATATATTAGTTTCTTCTATTTTGTATAAGCTACTATTTATACAAAAAATAGGTAGCTGTTAAAGGATTGACAGCTACTGTATAAAATTTTTACACAAATTTATATTGACAGCAGCTGTTATGGATTCTAAAAAATATAGGCAGCAACTTTATATTGATAGCAACTTTATATCTCTAGTCCATCCAAGTTTCACACCTTTGCATTTTTTTTGATACCCTAACAGCAGCTGCCCTATATATATACCCTAAGAGTTATATATCTATATATACTTATCCAAAATTTCAATAACATCCAATTAATAAAAAAATAAGAAGAAAAGTTACCTCAGCATCTCCATCTCCATCTCCATTTAAATCATCATAATATGTCTTAAATAGATTATTCTCTCCCAAATCTAAAAAAAAAAGAACAACTCATAGTTAAATGAAAATATGAGCATATTAAAATACTACAAAAATGACATCTAAACATGACATAATACAAGACAAAACCAACCTCTTTGTTACAAGTTTATAACAACAATTCTTTTTTGAACCTTCTATTTCATTAATGCTCTTTTTTTTTTTCTCTTGAGCAGATTTAACATAATTTGGTTAAGGGCAATTCTTTTTTGAACCTTCTATTTCATTAATGTTCTTCTCAAACTAAATACCATGACTGTTAAAATTATAATCAATATACTCCATGTTAACAATTTGTGCTAGACCAAATGTTTATCTGGTTACGATTGATCCCTGATCTCATACTAAGCATTAGAGGCTTATTCCACAACTAAGATTTACTTGCCTAAGTTGAGCACTTGAGCCCTCTTTATGTAAGCAATGACTGTTATTAGTTGTTAAATTAAATTTATTTTTCACAATGGTTATCATTTTTGAAAATCACCAAGCAGAAGTTATCAGAGTGAGCTAAGAAGCATTTCATTTAATGTTGAATAAACTTACTTAATTTTTGTTGCAGTAAGAGGAAACCTACAACAACAATTGGCTAGCCACAACGACCATAGATGCAAAATAAGGCCAACCTTACAAAAGGAATCGACCAGGATGTGTCAGTTAACATTTTTTAATAATAAAAATAAATACTTGAGTTAAGAACAGATTAAACAAAATGTGTTACCATCAGTTGGTTCATGTCAGTACTGTTCAAATGTTTGATCTAAGTATAATACAAAAATTGGTACAAATTGCACCCCAATAATTGCACATATTAAGGGAATGAAAACGAGTATCATTCAATCGGGGTTCGGGGATTGTGAATCACCAGAACTTATAAATTCCCCAAATTTTTTCAAGTAAACAGTAATCAAATCAGCTAACGAAAAAAATAGAACAACAACAACAACTTATCATTCAAATAGGGCCGATCGGGTAAAGGACGGGCCAGACGGATATCAACGGGTCTCCGGGCCAATTGGACTTTTTGCCATCCCTAATTCCGATTAGAGTAGAAACCATAATTGATAGACTTGCGCAATAGCATGTGAATGGTGACAGAATTGCATGCAATTACTCATTTGACTAAAAACTAGATTAAACAAGTAAAAATAATAGAATGTTTGATCCCTGGAAACCCATCTTCTAAACAACCAAACATCTAATTCTCTGTTGTAATCAAACATTACAACCAAACAACTCAACTAAGCAACCAAAACAACCTAAAGAACCAATAACTTAGGCTTGATTAGTAATTAGATCTCTTAAGATACCATCCTTGTGGTTCGACATTCCGATTTATACTATACGATATATTTATGTGCTTGTAAATCAATTGTAGAGTAGACAATTAGAGTTATAAATATTATTAGCTCTGATTTTGACTCATTAATAACTGAAGTATGAATTATTATGTTGTAAAGTATGTTGATTTAATATTTTTTTTACAAATGACTTTGGTGGTACTTGATTGTATTAATATGTAAATATGAAAATTATTGACACCTGTACATTGATGTGCGAAAATTTACGTTGTACATTTTTTTTTATCAATATATTGTTAGAAAAATGTATTTTGTAATTATAAATTTCTTTTTGAAAATGTGGTATAAATATGTAATATGGAAAGTATTCATACATATATTAATGTATGAATGTTTATATTGTAAATTATTTTATAAAGTAATATAAAGTAATATTAATATTTAACAAATAAAAACGATAACAAATTAAAATTTCATTAAAAAAAGGCATTATGTATTATTCAAATTAATGAAAAAAGCTTGTTACTTCAGCCTAACAGCAAATCAGAGAATCAAATTTATACAAGTTAAATAAATATTTCTCGACAAAATATTTAGGTCATTAAATTTATTGCAAAAAAGAAAAAAAAATTAAATTTATTGTACATCACTCATTCTGGTGTTATAAACTATCTCCGTATAATCCGTATAATTTATAGATGCTAAAACAGAGAGAAACATATTTGTCTTTATGTTATGGGCCTCGAGCCCTCGATCCAGCAGCTAAGGAAAAAAAGAAACAGAGCGGTGAGAAATATTTAGATCATCTCTTTGCTCAGACACCACCTCCAAAGAAAATGACTCTTCTTTATATATGAGACATAAATTAATCGAGAAAAACCTGAGAAGAATCGAACCGAAACAAATTGAACCAAGGAGATGCCAATGCCATGAGAGATATATGGAGGGAGTGGTAGTCGTTCTAGTTTAAAACTGAGTGGATGGAGAGCTTCACAAGAGTCGTGGAGCGGGCAAAAAATTCACAAGATAATATAATTAGCTTCTTCGATGGAGAGAGAGAGAGAGAGAGAGAGAGGGTGACGGTGCTGTGTCGGTTTTGTAAAAGTTATGATATATATATATATACATATTTTTTTTTAAATATAGATGGGTTCGTTAGCTAACTGAATTGGAAACTGGAATTAATTGAGATGCGGGGGACATTTAGTGGACAGCTTCAAATTCAAGGGGGACAAAAAATATTTCTCTTTTTTTTAAACATGCGAAGTTAGAACGAGGGATAAAACAAGAGATATATTTTTACCAAGACGGCAATCTCTGATGAAGAAACTTTAAACGGGTGTAACTCAGTACTCAGGTGTCCGATTTCAGTGATTTACTGCTTTTCGAATGCTCACTAGGAAAGTAAACCATCTAGATTCTGGATGGTTGGGACATTCTTAAAAATAAAAAATTAAAATTGAGGACTTTTGTGAATTTTTTTTAATTAAATGGAGGATATTATAAAAATTTCGGCCGTATTTCTCTTATATGGTAATATTTAAATTTGATCCGTATAAAAGAAACAAAATTCGTTGGTTTGTTTGATAAAGCTATGCGTATGAATTATTTTGTATAAATATATAATTATATGTAATAATTTTTTAGGAAGATGATAATTGTATCTCAAATAAAATATATGTGCGCGTCTCCCAGCCTTTTAGAATGTCGGTGACAAACTGAGTAGGTTTTAGTTCATACAGTGCAATAACAGTACAAATTTTTATTTATTGTATAGCATTTCGTTGCATGAAGCAAAAAATATTATGTTCAAAAAGTTAACAAAAGTAGCGCCAATTGTAGTGAAACAATCGTATAATTTAAACATGTAAATGAAAGCGTTTAATCAACTATGTTCTAGTGTTTAACTTTCATTGTAAATGAGTTAATTTTTTTTTTAAAAAGACGAATCCCCGAATTCGTCATCGAGCACAAATTTTTCTTAAACATTCTAGAATGTTGACAGTTCTAAATTTCAACCAATCACCAAATACGTCATCGAGCACAAATTAACAGCTCTAAATTTGTACCAATCCTCGAGCACGTCCCCCAGCACAATTTTTTTTTCTATATATTCTAGAACGATTACAGCTCTGAATTTCTAAGCATGCAAACTTTTATTAAATAACAATGAAACTAGTAGTTCGAAACAATCATTCTTACTAGACTCATCAATTATTTTAAGTTGTCAAAATTACAACTTTTTTCAACAATGACAATTCCTAGGCATACAAACCTCTATTAAATAACAATAAAACTACTACTTTTGAACAATCATTCTTATCAGACTCATCAATTATTTTAAGTTGTCAAAATTGCAACTTTTCACAACAATGACAATTTGTAACCAAACAAACCTCTATTAAATAACAATGAAACTACTACATTGAATGCTTCGAGCACATATTAAAAAAAAATTATCACATAAACAATGTAAATCTAACTAATTATCCACCATGTGTAAACAATTAACTATAACAATTTAGAAACGTTGAAAGCTAAACTACATAACATTGAAAGCTAACTCATAATCCCCGTATTTAGACCATTCACTATAACAAATTAGAAGCATTGAAAGCTAACGTAAATACCATTAAAAGCTGACTAATACTCCTCATTTTTAAACCATTAACTATAACAAATTAGAAGCATTCAAAGCTAACGTACAAATCATATAAATCTTTACTTCATAATTTAAACATCAATTAACAAACAAAAGTGAGGAATAAAAATATTCAGTAAAAAATGCTTGAACTTACTACGATGTAAGGTTTGAAACATCGATCAACGATGGAAAGCAAGAAGAGGAAGAAAATGGAGCTTCAAAATAGAGACTCTTTTTTTAGTTATTAAATATCAAAAGCAGTTAATTTCCATCATTAAAATTTGTGCTTATTTTTAAATTTGAACCAATCCCCGAGCTAATCATTATAACTTGTACTTTGAAATACACTAAAGTACTTTAAAGTACTTATAACTAGTTTAACTAGTTAGCAAATGATTAGAGGACCATTAACAAACTAGGAAACTAGCTCGAAAATTGGTGATTACAACTGCTCTTAACAAACTGTCCACGAAATTAAAATACAGTACAGAAGTATGTAAAGCTAACATTTAAAACAATTAAATTAAAATAACGATGCATTAATTAATGACAAATTAATAAATTATCGTTATTAGCGGACGGTTAAATCCAGTTAAACCAGTTCGGGGATAGGCTTGAATTTGGTGGCTCGGGGTACCATAACATTTCTCTAATTTTTTATTCGTAAGTTTAACTTGATAATGTTATTATTTTGATTATATTAACTTGCACAGCATTTATATCATTTTAATTAGTACCTGAAAATTTTAATGGGATAAATATAATTTTATATTACGTACATATATGACGTCTTTAATATACTTTTTTGTTATAATTTTGAGTTAAATTGTATAAATTGTCAGTTCATTTGACAGTTGGTATTAGCTTGTTACTCGTTTATCTTGAGGTTGAGTTTGAGAATAAGCTATTTTTGAAGTTAGCTTTTTTTAAATACTTATTCCGTACTTGATTGGATTTGCATAGTTATAATAGAGAATCTAACTTGTTTGTTTTATTAGAATATTTATTCTTACAAAAAGTAGAGTTTGACCATAATCACAAGATTCGTGAATTATATCCAAATAATTCTTTTTTTGGATGATATCGAACAAATTGCCGAATTATTCGGTTGACCGAACTTTGATTGAATTAAATCCCAAAAATCACAAATTTTATGAATTTTAAGAATCATTCGTGAATTTTTATCGAATTTTTCCCAGAACACCTTTTTTTTTGTTTGCTCTCTTTCAAGACTGAGATTTTTGGTTCAGATAATTTCGAATCATTCTCGAATTATACCTGGATTATTTTTGAATCACAAATTTGTAATCTCGTCAAACTGAACTCGAATAATTCTTTTGTCACTATGAGTTTGACTATTATAGTAAAACAAACGGCAAAAAAGGTATTATAGCTATTCTTATTTTACAACAAAAAAACATCCAACAGAATAAGATGCAAATAATTTTATATGTATACTCGATACATCAAAGTAACTGATGTTAAAAAGTTCTGAGGAGTAGAACTAGGATGTTCTTAAGCTTTCAAGTTTGAAGGGTGTGTTTAGCAGAGCAGCTTAGAGCATTGCAACTTAACAATTTAAGCTGTGTTAAGGAATGATTGTTCAACACATGAAAAATTTGAGCACTGAAGCTTAAATTGATTAAAATATCTATTGTTACATGGGTACCATGTTAAAGACCATACTACCATTTCTATTATAATAAAGAGTGGGGTTAAAATGCACCCTCCTTTTTGTGCTCCAAACGTGTACCCTCCTCTCGTTTCTTCATTTTTAAAATTCAAATAGTTGATTTGAATTTACCAACGTGTTCTACATATTAAAATGTGC
The DNA here is from genome assembly GCA_033356055.1 of Carex pumila. Lineage (NCBI taxonomy): Eukaryota > Viridiplantae > Streptophyta > Magnoliopsida > Poales > Cyperaceae > Carex > Carex pumila. The sequence goes on from JARJHM010000374.1 coordinate 212,643, forward strand.
TTGGAGACCAAATTTTACATTTTTTGAAAATTTTTTACTATTTTTTCAGAATTTTTTATTAAACTTAACAATAATAAAAAATTCAGCACAGTGATGATTTTCAAAAATTCTGAAAAAATAGTAAAAAATTTCCAAAAAATGTAAAATTTGGTCTCCAAGCACATTTTAATATGTAGAACACGTTGGTAGATTCAAATCAACTATTTGAACTTTAAAAATAAAAAAAAACAAGAAAATGGTGCACGTTTGGAGCACAAAAAGGAGGGTGCATTTTAACCCCACTCTATAATAAAACATGTATAGTTTGATTATTGACTGGAAAGAACATCTAACAGGAACTACAAGAATTCAATTAGCAATTCAATTAGCTTATTTAATATGTACAAACTACAAGAATTCAATTAACTTATTAATAAGTACGAACTACAATAATACATATGCACATTAATAAATAAATAAAATACAAACAAAAATAGTACAATCTGCATCAACTATAAATTCAATTAGCTTATTAATTTAATATGTACAAACTACAAAAATTCAATTAACTTATTAATATGTACAAACTACAATAATGCATCTGCACATGAATAAATAAATAAAATACAAACAAAAATACTACAATCTGCATCAACAAATAGTTCAACGAGCTTAATTCAAAACAGTCTATACTAATCACACAACATAATAAAGTGAAAACATAATCATCAAATTTGATTTTAAATGTTCGACACATAATTAGCGTTTGATGCAATTACATATAATTAGCATTGTTCATGCTAGATATGTGTTCTAAAAGTTATCTTATGTTGATCACTTTTACATGTTATGTTTATGAATTGGATGCTACATGCATTTTGTTCCATAAAATTTATGTTAATCTATAGAAGCGTTCAAGAAGATGCTCTTGGTCTTGAACCATAAAACTCTATATGATGACTGATGTCACATTATTAGACCTATTATATTGACTTGTTTCCATACAGAAAATGATATTTTGAACCAACAAATAACACCTTTTACATTGAATATCCATAGAATGTGGTACTGCTTTGTTTTGGTTCTTACTTTGCAGGAATCAGGTGAAATTCGGGCAAAATCAGGCAAATAACAGACTTCAGGAAGATTTGATGCGAGTCGCATCAATCATGATGAGAGTCGCATCAAAAGCCAAAGCGACCTGCGATGCGACCTTCATTCCAGCCATTGCGACCCATATGATGCGAGTCGCATCCTCCTTGAAGCGAGTCGCATCAACTGTTGCCGCCCAATTCAAATTCGACCTGATAAGCTCCAAGTCAGATCTAATGCCTATATAAAGGGGTCCTAAGCCAGAAATTAGAGAGCTTTTCCCCCTCTACATTCCAGAACACAAAAAGAGCAAAGATCAAGAGAGAAGAAGGAGATTGGAGCTTGATTGAAGAAGAAGAGAAGGGAAGATTTCAAGATCCTCTCCAATCTACTTTGGATCTTCGAGCTCCATCATGATTTGCTTTTTCTATCTCTCTTTTATGCTTTCTTTTGCTATGCTTGAGTAGATATCTAGTTCTTAGGGTTAGGATGTAGTCTCTAAACCTTGTCTTTGAGTTGAATGATGTTTTGATCTAAGTTTGAACTTGTGTGATTGTTGTTTGAGTATTCATTGTTTGCTTGATTGTGATTTCTTGATTGATTCTTGATTGTCTACTGTTAGATGTCTATAGCATCTCTTGTAGTAATTTGGCCTTGATGTATCTTGTAATTGTGATTGAGCATTTGAGGTAGATCTAAGATCAATAGTAGCCGAGAGGTGAACTTTCTATTATCGAAATGTTGTAAATACCTCTAGTTAACCAGACAATCAATTTAGGTTAGATACCAGTAGGCGAGAGCCACAGGTTGAAGCCTCGCACAAGAAATCAACTTAGATACGAACACATGTCAGCTCTGCTCGAGGACCATGCGACCCGCATCAGAGATGATGCGAGTCGCATCATACGGGTCGCATCAGAGATGATGCGAGTCGCATGATAGGTCTAGAGAAGGCAAAGTTTGGGATGAAACCTGAAACCCTAGGAACGCCTTTTATCTTTGATTCAAAACTAAAACTTTTAATCGCTTTCATTTACCTTTAATTGAATTGTCTTTTGAAATTAGGAAACATAAACAAATCAAACCCAACTTTTCACACTTCTAGTACCTAACTCGGATTAGTAAGAATTTAGAATCGAATTGGACCGTCCCTGAGGATCGATACCTGATATACTATACGATTAAGACTGTGCACTTGCAGTTTTAGTCGAGAGTAAACTCAAGGTTTAAACTGGTACAGCTCGCTGTACCTGAAACTTTGTAGCGTACTTTTGTAAGTGAACAAGTTTTTGGCGCTGTTGCCGGGGACGGCTATCAATTTCTTTCTAGATTTTCACTTTTCTTAGTTAATCTAGATTTTAGTTTGTATCTTTTCTTTTGCTTTACTTCTTTATTACTAAAAACTGGCTTTCATCCCCCCTCCTGTAGGTGAATACAAGCTGACTTACCAACTGAGGAGCAGAGGACCACTCTTTGAGGAAACACCTCCAGAAGACACTGTTCCTGCTCAGACATCAACTGAAGCGACCCGCACTGAGGTTGACGCGACTCGCATCAATACTGAGGCGACTCGCATCACAGAGACAATGTCAGAACATCCGAGCAGGGAGGACAGGGATACAGAAAGAAATAGAGAAAGAGAAGAACTGACCGATCAGTCAGACCACGAGATGGACGACTTCATGCCCCGAACCTTGCGACAGTTCAATGTGCCGAGGGCTGAAGATGTGAGAGGTGCAATCCAGCTGCCACGCATTCCAGGACAACAACCCAACTTCAATCCAGGGGTTGTCAACATGGTGCAGCAGAACACCTTCCATGGACTCGACCACGAGGACCCGCACTCCCATCTCCAAACTTTCCTCGAGTGCATCACGACCATTAAAACCAACGGTGAGAATTCTGATTACACCAAGCTTGCTCTATTTCCTTTCACTCTCAGGGACAAAGCAAAGAAATGGTTAAGATCTTTACCTAGGGACTCAGTTTTGACTTGGAGGGAATTGTCCAAATTGTTTCTGACCAGATTTTTCCCTCATAAACGAACTGCCAAGGTAAGACATGACCTGACCAGCTTTAGTCAAATTTTTGATGAATCCCTGAATGAGGCATGGGAAAGGTTTAGAGAACTGCAGTACTCTTGTCCACACCACGGTATACCAGACTGGCTCTTGATCCAAACGTTTTGTGACGGCTTGAACGAGAGCACTCGTGCTTACGTCGACGCTGTTGCTGGAGGAGCGCTGATGTCAAGGGAGCCTTTAGAGGCTATGAACTTGATAGACAGCATGGCGCAGAACCAGCAATGGTCCGGCCGAGACAATTCAAGACGAAGAGGAGGCCAAGGAGGTAGCCAAGGAGGTGGCAAGTATGAGGTGGATCACATCACGGCTCTCTCCGCCAAGATGGACGCCATGCAGCGAGCGATGGATAAGCTCAGCGTCAAAGCAATCGAACAGCAACCTCAAGTCTGCGTCCTGTGCGGAGACGAGAGGCACGCTTACGAGCAGTGCCCGTTGACGCAACAAGACGAGGAAAGCGAGCAGGTCAACTCTCTCAACAGCGAACCTTCATTTTTCCCGAGACCTCCTTTCAGCCGGTCTTACTCCAAAGATCTGGTTGAGCAGCAGCATTGGAGGTCGAACCAAAACAACCCTGCGCCTTTCAACAATGCTCCCAGGCCCCCTTTCACCAACACCACCAACAACAATAACTCCTTCATCAATCCATCATCTGGCAACAACTGGAACAATTCTTCTGGAGGAGGCAACAACATAAATTTCTACCAAAACGCCTCCTTCCCCAATCAGAACAACCGAGCACCTCAAGCTGGCCCTTCCAGACCATACGTGCCTCCCTATGCGACGAACTTCACACACGAGCAAGGGAAGATGAACCAAATGATGTGGGAACAAATGCAATCAATGGCAACTCAAATGGCCACCCAAAGCAAATTGTTGGAGCAACTGAGTCATATCGTCACTTCTAGCCAACCTCAACCTGGCAAACTGCCAGCGCAGCCAGAACCAAACCCCAGAGGAGAAGCTAAGGCGATCACACTGAGGAGTGGGACCCAGTACGATGAACCAGCCTTTCCAATTGATCAGTCCTCAACTGATGCGACCCGCATCAACCTCGGAGGAACCTGTGAATCCTGGTCACATCGAGCCAATGCGACCGGCAACACCACCTGAAGCACCTGTGGATGCGACCCGCAATGGTACTATGCGACCCGCATCAAAAGAGTCTAACAAAGGAAAAGGGAAGGGAGTTGAGAAACCTGCACCTTATAGACCACCTGTGCCCTTTCCCCGACGATTAGCTGAGAACAAGTTGAACGCACAATTCGCAAAATTCACTGAGGTGATCAAAGGCCTGCATATCACAATCCCATTCACTGATGCCTTGACTCAAATGCCCTCCTATGCCAAGTTCCTGAAGGATATCCTATCCAACAAGCGAAGCTTGGGGGGGAATGAAACGGTGAAACTGACAGGGCAGTGCAGCGCCATCCTGAACAGCGAGCTACCACCCAAACTGGGAGACCCTGATAAATTCTCCATTCCTTGCACAATCGGGAAAGCTACCATCAAGCGAGCCCTATGTGACTTAGGGGCCAGCGTGAGTCTTATGCCACGCACCATCTTTGAGCGCATGGGATTAGGCGAGCTCAAACCCACGCACATGACTCTGCAGCTTGCTGATTCTTCTGTCAGACTACCACTGGGCATAGTGGAGGATGTGCCAGTTCTAGTGGGTAAGTTTTATGTACCGGTTGACTTCGTGGTAATGGAGATGGAAGAAGACAATGAAATCCCCATCATTCTGGGACGGCCATTTTTGAAGACAACTCGAACACTCATTGACGTGGAGAACGGAACTCTAACTTTGCGGATTGGAGATGAGAAAGTTGAGTTTAATCTCAATCAAGCTATGAAGTACCCCTCCAAAACTGAAACATGCTGCTGGCTTGATGTGGTGGATCAATTGGCCAAGGAACAATCTCGTAGGCAATACAGACCGGATGAATCCCACGCGGGTCGCGTGCCACAGTCCGAAGGCCTGGAAAACAGAGAACGAGGATCTGATGAAGCTGACGTGAGGTCTTCACACGACCCGAGTGAACCCGACGCAGATCGCGTCAAGGTCCACATAGAGTTGCCGACTCCTGAGCTCAAGCCTCTTCCAGCTAACCTCAGGTATGAGTTCCCAGACCCAAATAACTCTTGTCCTGTGATTTTAAATGCAGGCCTCGACCCAGCTCGCATCCTCAGATTCTTGGAGGATTTGAAAGCTCAGCAAACTGTGATTGAGAACTTGATCGAGAAGGTGATAGGCACTCATCCAGCCACATGCAAGCTCAGGACTTTACCAGCAAACCAGTACACGGTCTGTACACCTCCGAAGTGGGCGCTCCGCCCAGAACCGCCTGATCCACCTTCCACCAACTAGTGAGGCGCCCCCGCCTCACCCTCACTCCATGTCTAGTTAGTTTCCATATTTTCTTCTATTTACTTTTTCTTGTGTGAATTCAAGCATTGAGGACAATGCTTCATTCAAGCTTGGGGGGGTGAATAGAAGAAAACTGTATCTGCATTTAGGTCATGTTTACTTGTTTATTGCATTTGTAAGTAGGAATTTATGTGATTGTTTGGATTGGCAACCTTTTTGAAAATTGTTGGTATTGATTAGGATGACCCTAGGAGATTGGAACTATTCCATAATTGACCAATGAACTGATGAGGACGAATGTTTTGACCATTTGTAAAAATGAAAACTTGAAATGTATTAAGAAACTCATTTAGAAATTGACTAATGCCTTTTCAAATAGGAAAATGGGGATTATTGATAAAGAAAGATTTGGGATACCTATTGGTATGAAGGAATACCAATGGGTGTGTGTATTCATGATATGTGCAAATAAAATAAAAAAAAAAGAAGAGAAAAGAAAAAGAAAAGACGGAGAACATAAGAGTACTGGCAATAAGTCCTTTCAGGGCGCCTTTGAGCTCGTCTCCCACTTAGAAAAGAAAAGACGGAGAACATAAGAGTACTGGCAATAAGCCCTTTCAGGGCGCCTTTGAGCTCGTCTCCCACTTAGAAAAGAAAGAAAGAAAATTTTTGCACATATCAACACACGAAGTCCACCACTTTCTAACCTAAGCTTGTTCCAAGCTTGGGGGGGTAAAAGGGAAAAATCTTCACAAATGAGGGCAATAGTTAAATAGATAAATGATAACTTGATTGATTCAAGTGCTCAGCTTTACAAGTATTCAAATATTTCAGAATTTGAGGTTTGGTTGGTCGATTTGTGTGTAGAATCAAGGTTAAATAGGAAAGTCCAAGTTATACCAACATGATTTTTAAAGTTTCCAATTGAAACAACTCATATAAATTCTTACATTTAGAAAACTGGCATTTAGAATTTAGATTGGTACCAATGTTTAGATTTCTACTTGAGGACAAGCAAAGGTTAAGCTTGGGGGAATTTGATGTCACATTATTAGACCTATTATATTGACTTGTTTCCATACAGAAAATGATATTTTGAACCAATAAATAGCACCTTTTACATTGAATATCCATAGAATGTGGTACTGCTTTGTTTTGGTTCTTACTTTGTAGGAATCAGGTGAAATTCAGGCAAAATCAGGCAAATAACAGACTTCAGGAAGATTTGATGCGAGTCGCATCACTCATGATGAGAGTCGCATCAAAAGCCAAAGCGACCTGCGATGCGACCTTCATTCTAGCCATTGCGACCCATATGATGCGAGTCGCATCCTCCTTGAAGCGAGTCGCATCAACTGTTGCCGCCCAATTCAAATTCGACCTGATAAGCTCCAAGTCAGATCTAATGCCTATATAAAGGGGTCCTAAGCCAGAAATTAGAGAGCTTTTCCCCCTCTACATTCCAGAACACAAAAAGAGCAAAGATCAAGAGAGAAGAAGGAGATTGGAGCTTGATTGAAGAAGAAGAGAAGGGAAGATTTCAAGATCCTCTCCAATCTACTTTGGATCTTCGAGCTCCATCATGATTTGCTTTTTCTATCTCTCTTTTATGCTTTCTTTTGCTATGCTTGAGTAGATATCTAGTTCTTAGGGTTAGGATGTAGTCTCTAAACCTTGTCTTTGAGTTGAATGATGTTTTGATCTAAGTTTGAACTTGTGTGATTGTTGTTTGAGTATTCATTGTTTGCTTGATTGTGATTTCTTGATTGATTCTTGATTGTCTACTGTTAGATGTCTATAGCATCTCTTGTAGTAATTTGGCCTTGATGTATCTTGTAATTGTGATTGAGCATTTGAGGTAGATCTAAGATCAATAGTAGCCGAGAGGTGAACTTTCTATTATCGAAATGTTGTAAATACCTCTAGTTAACCAGACAATCAATTTAGGTTAGATACCAGTAGGCGAGAGCCACAGGTTGAAGCCTCGCACAAGAAATCAACTTAGATACGAACACATGTCAGCTCTGCTCGAGGACCATGCGACCCGCATCAGAGATGATGCGAGTCGCATCATACGGGTCGCATCAGAGATGATGCGAGTCGCATGATAGGTCTAGAGAAGGCAAAGTTTGGGATGAAACCTGAAACCCTAGGAACGCCTTTTATCTTTGATTCAAAACTAAAACTTTTAATCGCTTTCATTTACCTTTAATTGAATTGTCTTTTGAAATTAGGAAACATAAACAAATCAAACCCAACTTTTCACACTTCTAGTACCTAACTCGAATTAGTAAGAATTTAGAATCGAATTGGACCGTCCCTGAGGATCGATACCTTATCTACTATACGATTAGGACTGTGCACTTGCAGTTTTAGTCGAGAGTAAACTCAAGGTTTAAACTGGTACAGCTCGCTGTACCTGAAACTTTGTAGCGTACTTTTGTAAGCGAACAATGACAAACATAAATATCTAAAATATTCACAAACTTGGTTATTAGCATGGAATACTAATATACCATGACAAGTTTGTCATGTTGATTAAAGTACATTGTAGTTCTATAAATGTTGATAAAGGCTTATCGTTTAACAACATGAGTATATGAAAGGTTTCATATATTGAACAAACCTAATAAATGAAAATATTATATGGGTTATGTTAGTGTCATTAATATTTTCATTGTGTCTCAGAATTCTAAGATATGAGATGTATTTTTTTTTTCACATGAGAAGTATATAATGTAATTAGTATTAAAAATTGCTTATCATAAGTGGTGATAAAAATATTAGTTTATTGAATATAACTTGTGCGGGAGAAAGTTATATGTCAATAGTATCATTGCTCCTCATTTATAATGAGTGATGATATTTTGTGGGCCTCTTGGTAAAGTAGAATTATAATGCATGCAATATAACTGAAGTGCAGTTATATATTTATAATTTACTTAAGAGACTAAGAAACAAATATAATACAAAGATGACACAGTCCAACTTTGTATATTATTCAAAATATCATGTGGCAAGGAATAGACACAAGTAATGTTATCTGTAACGTTACTTTAAATGATCATATATTGTAAAAATGATACTTTACATCTATGTTATTTGGGTAACTATAATGTATAGCTAGAATATCGCTTATAGTTTATGGTAATAAAATATTTTATGCCATTGCCAACATAACACAGATCCTCCATATAGGTCACACCAACTGAACGAGAAACAGGAATGATATTTTATTTATATGGTGTATATTGTTTCATATGACATGAAATAATATATATGTGATAAATAAATATCATGACTACTTAGAACGAAGATAAATTTATGAGAAGTGTGCATGTATATTATTTGGTATAATATGATGCATATTATATAATATAATATACATGACACATAATTAATAATGTGCAAAACATTGTTATAACATAAATTTATTAAAACCCAAAATGAATATGAGTTGAGGCAGTTACTGTAGCGTGCACTGTAGCAGCGGCTAGGGTTGTCTCTTTTAATAAGGAGAATTATACTAGGAAGGTTACACAATGGAAACCCTAGTATATTTGTATATAAGAAGAGGTAGAGAAGGTATTCAATATGTGATAAGAAAGAAATTTTCTGAAAATTTATTTCCTTCTCTTCCTCTCCCTCCTAGCCGCCATCCCTCTTCCTCTCATATTATTGGTTTCTCTAGTGAGAAATTATTAGAAGAACAAGAAGTGTTATTAACTAGGTTCTAAGCTTAGATTACATTAAGATCTCTAGCAAGATTTTTCTAATCCTTGTTTAGTTAAAGGTGAATACTAGGAAGCTGTTTCGACAAACGAAGGTATCCAAGAGATCTAGAAGAGAATTCGACTTCTCTCTATTTACCAAATTGACATTTGGTAGAGGTATATCCAAATCACCTTTAGTAAATAGATTTGTGATTAATGAATGAGTAGATATCCATTTGCATGCATTTGAATTGCTTTAATATAATTAACATAATAAAGTAGATCAGTAGATGTTTGTAAGAAGCTTAAAATTTTTGAATTTATTGTCTTACCGCATCATGAAATCCTTCAGTTCAACGTTGCACACCACAATTGAAAAAAAAAAATAATCACCAAGTTTAATATCAAGCATATTGTGATCCTAATTCGAAATATATGTTACTATACCAAAATTATGACAAACTATAATAAATTATGTCATATAAACAAAAGTCACAATACATTAACCTATTTAACAAAAGTAGTCCATATTTATTGAGTGCATTAGGACTGGTTAGGAATTGAGAGGTAGTTGACTAGACCGAAACAATCCAACTGCGTGGTCAACAATTGCCATCAAGCATTCATTATCAACTTCTTTTATAAAAATATGTCTTACCCAAGAATTGGCCAAACTCATCTCCATATCCACATGAATTGCTATTGGTAATTCCAAAGACTCTAACATGTTCAGAACCTCATCATGTACTTGATTTGCTTGACCCAGTTGAGCAATCAGTTTAGTTCTTTTCTTCTGCTGGCAAAGGAATCTCTTAGCAAATTCATCCATACAGTTAACACTTTGTTTCAGTTTGTTACGATGTGCGGCCTTATCAGTTGAATTGTTACATCTCTTACGATTCTGTGAAGAAGGTATATGAATTGGCTCATGAACTGGTTCATTTGGTACGGGATCGACTGGCTCTGAAATCGGCACATTTGGTGTGGGGTCATCTGACTCATAAATTTGTTGAAATCATATGAAATCTAGGGTTGATGAAATCATCAATTTGTTGTTGAGTCGTGGCATTGTCATCATCAGAGCTAGAAATATCAGCGAATGTGTAGGGATTTGGACAATTTGGTGCAGTGGTTATATTTGATGAACCCGAGGCTATGCTTTTTCCATAGAGAGTCTCCACTCAATTGTACTATGGGAAAGTTTTGTTAAAGTACTTATGTCAATTAGGGTCCTTCTGCACAAAATATTACAAGCATATTATAGTTTAAAAGAATCAGTAATTTGCATTGGTACAGCTTGGTGACAAATTAACATATCCGTCAATAAGTCATTTTATCTCATATCCATGGGGTTTTTTTTAAATGAGGCATTAAACAGAAAATCCAGAAAAAAAAAAAACTAACACTCCATAAAACCTGAACCTATTTTCTTTGATTAAAAACTTAACATTTTAATAAAAAATTGTAAAATGCTCAAATACCTCCTTAAGATCTATCCAAGCATCTTCGGGCACATCCGACATGTGTGTATCTTCATTCCATGTACATCCACTTCGATTTGCCATGTATCTAAAAAAATTGAAATGATATTTCAAGTTTTTCCAACGAAGCTTCAAACTCGGTAAAGCACGCTTTTGAGTGTTATTCTTAGTGAACTCATTGTACACGTAACTCCATTCCTGATCGTTATATCCACCATCACTATTTGGATCCTGTCTTCTACTTTGAACCTCGTCTAGTAAATCCAAAAACATGTTGGTCTCCCAATCAGACCAATTTGGTTCTCTATCTCTACTTTTAGTGTTCCCATCCTTTTTTTTAGCTCGGTCCTCACCATTGTTTCCACTAATTGCACAAGTTTCTTCAATAAGTTTATTCATAATTGACCTACAACAAATAAGAAATATGATTTGGTATTATTTTTGCATGCATAAATAATAAAGGGTAATTATAATTTCCTCCACCTATCCATCCCCCATTTCATCCCCCAACTAACTTTCTATTTTAATTATAACTATAACTACTATTTCTAACAATATTTATTTCTTTCCTCTTTTTCTTTTTCTCTTCCACCTCTATTTTTTCACTTTCACCTCCATCTTCTTCTCTCACCTCCCTCTTCCACCTCTGCCTCCCTCTCCCCTCCCTTTTCCACCTCCGCCTCCCACCTCTCTCTCTCACCTTCGCCTCCCACACCTCACGTCATCTCCGCCTCTACCTCCCTCTCCCACCTCCACATCCCACCTCCTCCTCCGCCTCCGTTTTTCCATCAATAAGCTCCCCTCCCTCTCCACCTCCCACCCTCTCCCACCTCGAAATGGTAAATACAATAAACTCCCTCCCTCTTGCACTTTCGCCTCGGTTTTTTCCCTCTATGCCTGCTGATTCCGCTCCAGCGAACGTTCTGCCGGAGATCATCTGTCACTCCATCCCAATTAAGCACACCTCTACCAGGAATGAATACTTCAAAGTGTATGGATGAATACTTCAATGTGTAGGAATGAATACTAGAGCACGTCTCTACCGGGTCAGATCCGTCACTGTCGATCATATCAAAATAATTTTGTATATGTATATGCAATTAATCACTTTCATGTTTATGTTCTCATTCCTTATTAAGTAGTGAGTTTTGTAAAGAACAAAGCTTTATTAATAGTGAATTAGGCCACTGCGTATTAAATAAATAACATATAAATAAATTTTGAAAAAAAGAGAGAGATATATGAATGAATACTTGATGTCTTAGAGATGAATACTTCAATGTGTATAAATGAATACTTAATGTTTTAGGTATGAATACTTGTGTGACAAGATATTAATACTTGTGCAACGGACAACTCGAAAGTATGTCATCATGGATCTCATTTGCAAGATAAAAATATATAGAAAACATTCATGGTTTTAGATTTGCAAAATTCTTCACAGATCGTCAGAAATATTGGTTAGATTGAACGGAGAAAAAAAAACCCACCTCTAAAAACGTGTAAAAGATGGATGAGTGATGTTCCAGTTTTTATATTTGCACTTACACGATGATGATTAATACTTTCTCGATAAGAGATGAATACTTGTGCAACGGACAACTTGAAATTATGTCATTATGGATCTCATTTGAAAGATAAAATTGTGTACAAAACGTTCGTGGTTTTAGATTTGCAAAATTCCTCATAGATCGTCAGAAATATTGATAGATTGAACGGAGAAAAAAAATCACATCTAAAAACGTGTAAAAGACGGATGAGTGATGTGTCCAGTTTTTATATTTGCATTTGCACGACGAGGATGAATACTTTCTCGATAAGGATAAATACTTGTACAACGAACAACTCAAAAGTATATCATTATGTATCTCATTTTAAAGATAAAATTATGTCAAAAACATTCGTGGTTTTAGATTTGCAAAATTCCTCACCGATTGTCAGAAATATTGATTAGATTGAACAAAAAAGAAAAAATCCCACCTCTAAAACCGTGTCCAGTTTTTTTTTTTTAAATACTTGATATATTAAGAGTGAATACTTTATGTGTTATAGATTAATACTTGATGCATTATAGATGAATACTTGTGCGCGCCAGTTATAAAATCTTTCAAATATTATGTGGTCCCAAAATAGTAAGTGGTCCCCCTAGGTAGTTAGTAGTTATTGAAGTAGTTAATGTCTGGGGGATGAAATGGGGGATTGTTACAGAGAGATAGCTAGATGCTCCCAATAATAAATGATGGCTTTGCGTGTGCTGTTAACCCTTGACCTAATTTGCCTCATATACTCAATTTTCTACAACAAAAAATTTGGCATCGTTAGTTCCAAATTTTCTACAACTTTCTAACTAACCCTTGACCTAATTTGCCTCATATACTCCTTAATTTTGGGTATTATGGAACTTTTACTTTAATAAAATTAAAAATAAGCTCAATTTGGTGAAATAACTTGATTACCAGTAAATTGATGGTGTATTAAAACTTGCTTACTAGTGAAATGGTATAAATCAATTCAGACTATTAACAATGGAAAAAAAATATTTAAATGGAAAGGCCCATCTCACAATTTGCTTCATGGATTTCAACATGTAGAAACACTAATTTTTCACTATTTTAACCAAGAGCAAATGCAACCGAGCAAAATGAAGTACAGCAAAAAGATATTGCGCCAGCGTAATAGAGAACACCTAATAAAAAATCCAGCAAATAAATCTTGCTCCAGTGCCGTAAGAAATTTTTTGATTTACAGCTTGTACGAGTGATGAACTAATGCGGTATGAAAAATCAATACAAGAGAATTTTAAGCAAAATTCAGTGACGAAACCTATCAAAGTAGATCTTGATAGACAGAGCATCTTAAAGTGAAGCTCTCTATGATATCAAATCAATGGGTTGATCGCCGGCGAACTTGCAGCGGAGGTCGAAAGGAGATGAATTTTTGTTTTCACGCCTCTAGGGAAGTGTGTATGTTGGAGTAGGGGAAAGGCCCATCTCACAATATAAATAAATGAAGAGAGGCTTTAAATTGGGGGTAATATAGTAAGAAAATGGCTCTTTTGGGCGCTAAGGAGACGTTGAGAAGGTGAATTTCTTAAGAAGAGAAGAAAGCCAGCTTAATTTTTTGTTCAAAAAAATCTAAAGCTGAAAGCCTTAAGCCATCTAAGCCTCACCTGTTCGGCCCGCTTAAGGCCTTAAGGAAGACAAAGGAGGCTAAATCTAGCTGCTAAACACGTACGAAGAGCTTAACTCAAAAATTCAATTGAATTGGCTTCAAATAATGCATCCATATTAACCCATCTAGAAGCACGGCCCATATTAACCCATCAACTGAAATCAGACTAGACTAGACAGCTTTGTAGTTTGTACCAATGACATAAGCATGTCTAGACAATTAGGAGGTGTTCGGCTGCTGTGTTCCCTTGGGAATTCACAAGGAAATCAACTTTTCCCTTATTTATTCTCATGAGGTGTTCGGCTGCACTACTGTATATTCTTATTTTGAAAACCATGTGGGTAACTTTCCTACTTTACAACACATCAAAGCTAAAAAAATAAAACTCTACTCAAACCTCCGTTTTATTTCCCAAGTGTTGGAGGTGAAAAAGTTGAACACATTCAAATGAACAAGCATAATTTAAACAACTATTTAAAATGCTATTTAAAAGTAAAAATAATTATTATTTTAAATAACATTTCAACATTAGAATAATAATTAAACAAAACATAATTTAAACAAAACTAAAAATAATTAAACAAACCATAATTTAAAAGTATAATACAAAATGCTAAAATTAATTAAACAAGCATAATTAATCTAGCAACACTTAATTTTAATAGATTAAACTAATTTTAGGTTAAGTTTCTATTCTGACGTCCAACATAATTATCCTACTTAATGCTAGCAATTTCATCTCTTTTTTCATTCCCTGCCTGACGTTGATTGTTAAGTCTTTCAACATCTTTGCTGTACTCTTCATCTCCATCTGGTACATCCACAATATCATTTGGATCAATTTCCAAATTAGTGTTCGTAGTCCAAGCGGCATTGCTATTATGATATACAATAAAATTATGTATAATGCATGTTGCTTGAACAATGTCCACTTGTTTATCAATTGTGTGATATGTTGCAACTTTTAAAATGGGAAACCGCATTTTTAAAATACCAATAAGTTTTTCAATATGGTTTCTAAGTTGTGCATGTTGGAGATTAAAGGGCTCTTTTTAATTTCGCGGTCGTTCATTAGTTGCACCTTGCTCACGAACATGATATCTCACACTCCTATAAGGAGCAATAAATTGCGGTGTATTGGCATAACCAACATCAACCAAAATTTTTTTGCCTCGTGGTACTATGAATCCGTTGTCGAGTGCACTCTTTCGTACAGTTCCATCTAAAGCTGATCCTTCCCATCTGGTCATTACATATGTAAATCGATAGTCGAAATCACAAACGAGCATAACATTCTGTGACAATGTCTATTTTCTATTACGATACAGAGCTTGATCTTCGTAAGCAATAGTTATAGGAACATGTGTACTGTTAATGGCACCAATACAATCATGTATGTTAAATAGTAGTGAATAATTAAACTTATCTTAATTTTTTAAAAAATATTAATTTGAGAATGATTGAAATTAAATTTACCTTAAAGAAAGGATTAAATATTGTTCTGAATTGGATAAGTTCGGGCATATGAAGTCGAGGGGGCATTATTATTTCTGCAGATAGTCGAGTAATAGCCTTAATTACAGTATGGAAGTAATGGCTTACTGTATCACCCGACCGTTGGAATCGTTCTTGCACAGTGCAATTGCTTGCATTTTTAGCAAGTGTGTATAAGAACATTGCAACTTGTTCTTCAATCAACATTTGACCATCCTGGAGCAACTCTTTGTCTCTCAATAGCTTGACAAATGCACGAAAAACAAAAGTTTCCATACGAAATTCTCACTTACAACGACACTCATGACCATCTAAGACTTCATTGACATACATCATTCCAGTTAAGATTGAAGTATGACATGGAGTTGGTTCTATTATATTTCTCTCTATATATGGCATGATGAGATTTGTATAATCCTCATCATCATCATTCATTTTCTATTGAAAAAGATGATCCATTATTTTGCTATGAAAGAGGTGAAGAGGTATTTGCAGCAATAGCTCTATATATAAACAATTTAGATTTTTTTAAAAATAAAAATGGTCATGATCACCCTTTTGTCACCCTGTAGTGTATGGTCAATCATGATATTGCTTTTCAGTGTGTGATCAGTTCACTAATTTATCACTTTACAGTGTGTGGTCAGTTTACTCATTTATCACTTTGCAGTGTGCTGTCAGTTCACTCTGATATCACTTTGCATTGTATAGTCAATTCACTCATTTAAACTTTTTTTAGAATCTAATATGTACAATTATATTGATCATAATCAGTGATGAGTATTAATACACTTAATATAGTTTAATATTATTGTTACATTATCTATAAAAAAAAAACAAACAAACATCCTAACAAATTTTTCATGCATTTGCAAATTTCTTATGAGTAAAATAACTATGGTTTTGACAAATTGAAATTTCCATTCCCATATTAAAAATTTTCATTTCTATAAATTTCTCATGCTGCCGAACAAGCCATTAAGTGTTATATATACTAGCTAATAGAAATTAAGTCAAGCTGTATGGTGTAATTAATTTTTATATTCTGTGAATACATGATAGTTGCCAAGTTATAGCATGCATATGGGAAGGAATTGATCGATATAATTAATTAAGTCAGTGTCATTTGTCAACTCATCTGTTCTGCTGCATGGAAATCTAGCTAGGCCACGTCAATGCATCATGTTCATGCCTGAGAAGTAGTGTTGCAAAATGCAGTTCTATGCGGCGCATATGCGGCTGTATATGCGTATGCGGTTGGAAACCGCATAGAAAAAAACATATGCGGTTCCGCATATGCGGCCGCATATGCGACCGCATATTCGGCCGCATAGAACCGCATTATGTTTGTATGCTATGAAATTTATGTATTATGTTGTGATAGCTGACTTGTGATATGTTTGTATTATATTATTTTATGTTCTTTGATATGTTTGTATTATGTTGTTTGTATTTTTATGTTTGTATTTTTATTTTTATTGTGAGATTATGTATATAATGATACAAATTATATATAAATTTTTATTTTAAAATTCGCATATATTAGGCCGTATAAAAATCCGCATATGCGGCCGCATACCGTATATACAGTATACGGTACCCTTCCGCATACCGCATTTTGCAACACTGCTGAGAAGTGAGAACCTTGTTCTTTTTTTTTCCCTTCCTTCCTTTTCATCAAATTGAATGAGAGAGAACCTTTTAAAGAAAGAGGCATAATTTCGATCCCCCAATCAATTTTCTTATCCAATTAAATATCTCACGGATACGGACAGCGAGAGAGAGCGTACGGAGGAGGTGCCACGTTATACACGCACAACTCAATTAGTGTACCTCAAATCCTCAATCGTCATCTCCTCTCCTCTCCGTGCTCAGAAAGAAAAAAAATAAATAAATAAAAAATAAAAAGAGAATAATTCCCCAACAAACAAGATTTTATGGTGAAAGAAAAAGGTACCGATCGACTGGCTACAATTTCCGACTTTCTCCATTACACATAATTAATACTGGAACCATCACCAAGGGAATTAAGGCGATCGAATATATATAAATTAATTAAGTGCTATATAAGTTCAAGAAATTAAGGCCTCGTGATCTCGTCGACATGCAACTTTATATATATATATATATAGAGATGGACTATGGTGCATTACAATGTATAGGTTATAGTGTGCATTGGATCATAAATCACCGATTCAAAATCCAAATGACCGATCCAAACCGTTCATCTGTTCTCCATATTAATATGTGCTTGGAGACCAAATTTTATATTTTTTGAAATTTTTTTACTATCTATTAAGCCACTTTGAAAATCGCTGATTTAACGGTGACTTCTGATTTTACTGTTCCAAACAGTCACCGTTGGATTAGCGATTTTCAAAGTGGCTTAATAGATAGTAAAAAAATTCCAAAAATGTAAAATTTGGTCTCCAAGCACATATTAATATGGAGAACAAGATGAACGGTTTGGATCGGTCATTTGGATTTTGAATCGGTGATTTATAGACCAATGTACACCATGACCTATGCATTGCAATGCACCATAGCCCATTTATCTATATATATATATATATATATTTGCTCTTATCCATTTGATAGCTAGGGAAAGGGAATTAATCAATCCCCATTCATACACGTATAATTAACTAAGCCAGTAACGATCGAATAGGAGTTTATCGCAAAATTAAAAAGATATAAATAAATATAAATTTAATATCTGCTTCTTCTTCTTTCATTTTCTATAAAATATATATACAGACACAGTTAATTAAATGTATCTTTTAATTTATAGGAGTAAAACTAGGGTGTGATGTGCTCAACAAGAGAGTTTGGTGAGTATAATTCCAAAAGTTCATCAGATTTACTTCAAACGTCAATTCTAAACCGTTGAAATTCATGTGCTTCATGAGTGATATATGTGCATACAAAATTTTGAAACTTTTGAGTTTATTTGCTACACAGTTAAGCGGTTAAAGAAATAATAAAAATTGACTATATAAAACAACTTATAAATTAACTTAATAAAATGTTCATTTCTTTGACCGCTTGACCATGTAACAAATGAACTCGAAATTTTCAAAATTTTGCATGCACTGCATCACTCATGAAGCACATGTATTTCAACGGTTTGGATTCAGCATTTAAAGTTGATCCGATGAACTTTTGGAATTGCGCTCACCAAACTCTCTTGGTAAGTACATCATACCCTAGCTTTACTCTCTCTCTCTCTCTATATATATATATATATTTACTAATTTGCTGCTGGCGGTGCTGCCACCCATTTTTTTGTTTTGTGATGTCTAAACAACAAATCCAAATCATTAGATGTTTAATCTATATTATAATATACTTGGAGACCAAATTTTATATTTTTTGGAATTTTTTTACTATATTAAGCTGGTTTGAAAACCGCTGATTTCAATGCTGTAGAAATTTATTGAAATCAGCGATTTTCAAACCAGCTTAATATATTATAAAAAATTCCAAAAAATGTAAAATATGGTCTCCACGTAGATTATAATATAGATTAAACATCTAACGGTTTGGATTTGTTGTTTGGACATCACACGGCTAAATATAGCCCCGGCAGCACCTCTGTTGAAATATTGCCAGCAGCAATTTAGACAGACCCTATATATATATATATATATAGTCTAAATTAATATAGAATTGATTAATTAGTTGGTAAAGATGCATATGCGTATCACTTTAACACTAGTGGAGAACTTGGAATTAGTGTCGGCTGTTTATGGGTATTAGTGTCGGACATTAGACGACACTAATCGGACTGATACTAATATTTTGTAAATAGCCGACACTAAAAGTAAGGCATTAGTGTCGGCTGTTTATTAAATGGCCGACACTAATACTAACTTTTAGTGTCAGCTATATATTAAAAAGCCAACACTAATACTTATTAGTGTCAGCCATTTAATAAAAAGCCGACACTAATAAGTATTAGTGTCGGCTTTTTAATATATAGCCGACACTAATGTTTTTTTTTTCTAAAAATAAATTTCAAAAATTCACTATAAATCATAGAAAATTCTAAAAATGAAAATTTTTGTTCTGGAATGCTCATATATTTTTGCTAAACTATATATAAAACAAAGATATCAAATAATTCATCATAATTTACAAATAACACTCACTAAATAAAATATCATCCAAATTGCTCATTTATTGTTATCATACAAACCCTAAAAACTCTGAAATTGTAAAGAAAATTCGAAAAATCTATATCCGACGGTCGGATCAAAAGTTACAGCGCTTTTCGTGAAGCATGCGCAGAAGAAGCGGCTGGCTGAGAAGATCAGATGGGAGTGAAGCACTTTTCGTGAAGCATGCACAGAAGAAGTGGCTGAGAAGATCAGATCGGAGAGAAGCGTGAAGCGAAGTGAATGTTTAAACCCTAGGCGTGTGTTTGAAAGAGGTGCGCGGGACTTAAAATGAAATTTTTTTAGCTTTAGTGTCGGCTGTTTATAAATAGGCGACACTAATAACTGAGAATTAGTATCGGTCGTTTATAAAAGGCGACACTAATACATTAGTGTCGGCTGTTTATAAATAGTCGACACTAATTGTTAAGTATTAGTGTCGGTTGTTTATAAACAGCCGACACTAATCTATTAGTGTCGCCTTTTATAAACGACCGATACTAATTCTCAGTTATTAGTGTCGCCTACATCTAAATAGCCGACACTAATATTATTAGTATCGGTTTTTTGTAAACGACCGATACTAAAGTATTAGTGTCGGTTTTTTAAGGCGACACTAATTGTATGTTCTCCACTAGTGTAAAGATGTTAATTTATCTTAATTAATTTGCCTTGGACGTAAATTAACTACTAGCTAGTGCCAATGATGATTTTGATGATGTACGTGCGTGATTAAAATGGTCCAATATATGTGATATGATCAATACTATATATATATATATATATATATATATATATATATATATATTATAATGAATCTGATCTGGCTTACACATTAATTAATTATCTAATATACATATGGAGCTTAATTAATTAGTTTGTTGCAACCCCAACCCTAGCTAATTATTATATTATACAATCAGATGCTTGCTAATTGCAATTGCCGATAAATTAAATTAAGCTAGTGAGAGTATGGGACACAGCAGTAGCAATACAACTGATCGATCGATCGATGTACAATTCATATCCTCGATCTATATATATATATATATATATATCCCATAAAATTTAGTTCATTTTTAAAAATCTAATTAAACCGTACGTTCAAATTTTTAAGCCTTCGTCTTAATTAATTCAATCATATCGATCTTTACTAAAAAGAATTTGTCCGTGTATCTACCTTTCAATTATTAAAATCTAATCTAATAAATTGAATTAATTGTTAAAAAAATGGTAAATTAATTAATGGTCATTGACTGATTAATATATACTATATATTCATGCAGTACAGTAGTTCATGGGAAAAAAGAAGGATCAGTCGTCAAATTAACCTTATCATCAACATGTACATTATTAATTAATTATATTGTGCCTAGCTTTATGATATCTATCACAAATTTGGGGTGTGGTGCATGATCCATTTATATATATTCCATATTCTCTAGTTGAAAGGAGACTTGAAGATTATCTATATATCTATTGAATTTTGCTTAATTAATTGATTGTTCCATTTCCAACTTGAGCATGCCATCTGCCATACACTGGTAGTGGTACAGACATATATACTAGCTAGGAGAATTAGAAAGCTAGCTGCACCATGCACTTGGCATATTAAGAGAACTGAAAACGATTTTTCAACAGATCTAGAGACGAGATGAATTGAAAACGTATCTCCTTATATATATATATATATATATATCCAACTGATAAAATTAATATATATACGATCAGTGCAATTGAGAACAAATCCACATATCCAAATGGCAACTTTTTGAGGAATCTAAATATATAGCTAGATTCCTCAACTCCTTATATATATAGAGAGAGAGAGAGAGAGAGAGAGAGAGAGAGAGCTAGCGCCAATTTCTCAATTCTAATTAATTAAGACCATCACAAGCAAATTAAAACAACCTTCCTGCTCAACTCCTCATCACTTAATTAATGGACAAGGTGAACAAGCTAGCGTCGCAGCGTGCCGTGGTCGTCTTCAGCACGAGTTCATGTTGCATGAGCCACACCGTGACGAGCCTTTTCTCTGAACTCGGCGTCAATGCTGACATTCATGAGCTCGACAAGGAGTCGCAGGGAAGAGAGATGGAAAGAGCGCTCGTCAAACTCATGGGCCGCAGCCCTCCTGTCCCTGCAGTGTTTATAGGAGGAAGATTGGTGGGGTCCACCGAGAAGATCATGTCCCTCCACCTCAGTGGAGATCTCGTTCCCTTGCTCAGGAATGCTGGCGCCATATGGCTATGAGCTACTATTTGTTCAAATTAATTAAGAACAAAACATGCATGCTCGCTATATATCTCGCTATCATTTGATAATCAATAATATAATCAAGAAATAATGAGTGTGTTGTGTGTGTGATGAACTTCATTTACGATTTTTATTTTTATTTTAAATAAGTTAGCTAGGTTAATTAAGAACCTAGCTAGCTATCGGTTTATGACTGTTTTACCAGTTAGATTCTGACTTAATTGTGTGGAAAGTGGAAACAAATAATTATTGTAATGCGATCGAGCATATGATATGACCTGATTGTTAATTATAAACACAGTACTGTTTCATAATGCGATCGAGCGAGCATATGAAATGATTAATTGTTTTAAATGACAAGTAATTTCATTCCCTGCCTAATTTAATTGGTCATGTCCCATGCATGCATGCATGCATCTTATTCTTTATTCTTATCTCGTATCAGGTTACCGTTAATTTCCTTCAATTTCAAAAGTTCGAATGAGCCTTAATTAAAATAGGGTATATATATATTGAATGCACCGTTTTTGCTTAATTTGTGCAATGCACAAGTAATGTGATTGTTTTTCCATTTCGACTTTATTACAAGTGCGTTGTATGAAGTTAATTTGTTTTTTCTTCGCCTGCCGCTCTCTTATTTTCTGTATATATTTAAAAAAAATAAAGTTATACACGATTTTGCAATCGTGTCTACAAGTGTTGTATATTAAAGAATCGGTAAATTGTTTATGCAGTTGTAGAACTGTGTATTTTCTTAAAAAAAATTGCTGGTTTTTTCACTAAAACATAACATATACTTTTTTTAAAAGTAAAACTGTGTATGGCAACACTGATCCTACACGTTTTTTTTTTATATTAAAAAACATGTATAATTCATATATTTTTTTAAATATCAATAAAACTCTAAATCTGAATTCATATCACAAATTACAATTACTAATATACCAAAATTACTAAACTAAATTTCAAAACTATTAGTTCATACACAACACATATAAAAAAAATACTACTTTTATAATATAAACAATATTTACAATCACATCACGTATTATTAGTGAGTTAGGCTAATATGACACTAGTGTTATATAAAACTAAATAGCACCACATTTTAAACCCTTAGATCAGCTTTAAGATTCGTAATATCCGCTTTTACTGTTCAAACACTTCATTTTATACGGATCTTAAAGCAGATCTAAGGGTTTAAGATGTGGTGTTATTTAGTTTTATATAACACTAGTGTCATATTAGCCCAACTCATTATTAGTTACATGAATAACATTCTAACTACAAAAAATAAAAATACAACCAAAATCTTGGACATGAGACTATATACATTTCAATGAATAATGTCTAACAAAATGTATGGTAAATGAGTACAAAATCGAAAATTAGAAATGAAAAAAGTTTAATCGGAAACTTCAACTCAAATTTGAGACTCTTTCATTTGCCTTTTGGCTCTTAAGAATACAGTTATATATGCATATAGGGTATAACGATTGTATATCTCCTCTTTAGCTTTTTGAATTGGGGTTATATGCTAAAATCAGACATTCGAGTGTTGAGTTATGCCCATTTAAAGTTTCTTAGTCGGAGATCACTTTCTCGGTGAAGATATCGCCTCGCTCCTTTTCCTTACTCCTCCCCTAGTTTCGCGTGTTAAAAGAGATATCTCAGATAAATACATATACAGAAAAGAGATATTTTAGAAATGTGAAAAATGTCTTAAAAAAAGTAGACAAAGAGGCATCATAACATGAAAGTATGTACGGATCAATGACGTGGAAATTGTTTCTATTCTTTTATCACACCCGATCATACAATAAAACTGTGAACATCAGAGAATTCATATAAACATGTCTGAAAATACACTACAAAATTCATATATAGTATTTAATAAAAATAAAAACCGTGTACACTCAATTGTATACGATTTCTTATTAAAAAATTATATATAAATATTGGATCAAATTGCCAGAAATGCGCTTTCTTGTTTTGGGTACCAATTGAATAGAAATCTTGAAAAATCGAGTATGATGTACATGTACATGTACAATTAGTGTTTTTTAAGTGGGGATATGCGCCAAGCTATACATGCATGATATTTATGAGACATTCTCCTGTCTAAAAGTAATTGCAAAGTTAAGAGTGTCTCAAGTATATAAAAAATATTAAGTTATTATTAATAATTTGATGAAATGATTGTTCTATTATAAAAAGGTATTTTGACAAACATATTATTGTAATTAATTATCCATCTACGTGCCATGCGCAATAATCTGCGAGAATCAAGATATATAGAATGATTAAATAGGAAATATTCTCTTTTCCATTTATATTCACAATCCAAATTAATTGTAATAATTCTTTCAAAAAAAAAAAATGAATAACTAATTATATTTAGATTTTCAATATTGCTGTTAATTAATATATTAGTGATGCATGTACTGGAGCGAATTTCTAGAATTAGTTTATTTTTATCACGATTTTGAGAAAGTAGAAAAACATGTTTATATTTGCATTATTATGTGCCACGTCTAAAAAATAAATCTATTTTCTACATAGATATATATGTAAGTAAATTGCAATCATAGCTAGTCACATCGACTAGATATATAGTTTTTGTACCCATATCATATGAAGAGACTTGGAAATTAATTAATTGTGGATAACATGAAAATCCTTTTCATTTTCATGCCTTTTTTAGAGATTCCCACTAAAACGGATAAGAGAGAGAAAACGCTCTCAAAAAATGGATAAGAGAATATATATATAGGAAGTTGAAAGAAGGTGACATTGATTCCTAGTTTGATTGTTTTGTGCAGTCTAGAAAACACCATTTGTCTATCGATCTGCTGCGAGTTTTGCTCAATAACAGATGATCACTTGAATTCAGCAACTTTTTAAATAAATCTATTACGTCAAAAGTTTCACTTAAAGTACGTTTATCAATTTGATTTTTCAAATTTGTCACAACAAAAATTTGTAAACAATTATCAATAACTATATATATATATCGCATTTAATTATCAATAAATTATTAGAGCCTTATTTAACCGAATAATTATAAACCACCAAAACGAAAGAAAAAATGTTGATACGGAGTGAATTGAGTTAATAAAATTCTGGTCAGAGAAACAATACGAGAAATCACACAATGGATCAATGTTTTAAAATGCAATTTTATGTAATATGCAGAAGGTTATTGCATATGCAGATTTTAATGAGAATTCATATCTATCTATCTATATATATATAGATGGACTACAGTACATTGGAATGTATATGTATTTTTGTACACTGGACTATAAATCACCAGATTTAAAATCCAAATAACCAATTCAAACCGTTCATCTTGTTCTCTATATTAAAGTATTTGGAGACCAAAATTTACATTTTTTTTGAATTTTTTTACTATTTTTTTAGATTTATTGAAAATCGTTGTTTTTCATACAAATCTCGACCATAAAAAAAAAAAAAAAAAAAAAAAAAACAATTTTCAATAAATCTAAAAAAAAGTAAAAATTTCCCCAAAAAATGTAAAATTTTGTCTCCAAACACATATTAATATGGAGAACAAGATGAACGGTGTGGATTGGTTATTTGGACTTTGAATCCAGTGACTTATAATCCAATGTACAAAAATGCTTATACATTGCAATGTACCATAGCCCATCTCTCTCTCTCTCTCTATATATATATATATAAAGATGGGCCACGGTGAGTTGCAAAGTAAAGCGACTATTTTATTTCACACTTATATTTTGCGATTTGAAAATTCAAACGACCTACCCGAACCGCTCAACATGATCTCCATATTGAAATGTGCTTGGAGACCAAATTTTACATTTTTTGACATTTTTTATATTTACTAAGCAATTTTGAAATTTGCTAATCTGATGATCCAGAAATTTTTACTGTTTACAGCAAAACAGCAGTTTTCAAAATTGCTTAATAAATAGTAAAAAAGTTTCAAAAAAAATGTAAAATTTGGTCTCCAAGCACATTTCAATATGGACATCACATCTAATAGTTCATATCAGTCGTTTGAACTTTCAAAATGAAAATACGGCGTGAATTAGAAACGTGTTTTACTTCGCAACTCACCGTAGCTCATCTCTCTCTCTCTCTCTCTATATATATATATAGATATGAGATAAGCTACCATACATTGTAATGCATTGAGGGCTCTATGCATTGCATTGTGAGCTGTTGGATCTCCTTTAAAATTCGTGCAGATCTGATAGATATGATTGAAAAAATGTCGCTGGATTTCAACATTTTCGAAAACGGAGGGTTCATTTCCAAACAAACCCCTCCCATCCCATCCCCATCTTTCTCTTTTACGCGGAGAGATAGCGCTAAAGACGATCTCTCCCGCTCCTCTCCTCTCCTGTCGCCGCCACCTCCAACGAACCCCAGCCCCGACCCTCCTCTCTTTCTCTATCACGGCCTCAATCTCACAAGCAATCTCAGATTAACTCAAAATAGACAACCCACAATTTTAGAGAAAACAATCTCCATTTTGTATTAATTTCAACAAAGATACAACAACAAAGTTATGAAGAAGATAGAGTATTTATACTCGGGCGGGTATGGGTACCCCGGGTATACCCGTCTCGGGTACGGGTATAACTCGGGTACGGGTATACTCGGGTACAAGGGTATTCGGGTACAGGTATGGCGGGTATAATTTTCAAAATCCATACCCTACCCGAGTTATACCCTTACCCGTGTACCCTAGACGGGTAAGGCGGGTACGGGTACGGGTACGGCAGGTAGGGTATTTTTTTTTTTTGCTGTTTTTTTTTTGTCTTTTTGTTGGTTTTATTTTTTGCTGTTTTTTGTTTTTTTTTTTGCTAGTTTGGGGGGGGGGGGAAATCAGAATTTTTGAATTTTGAAATGGATGAACAGTAACTCGGGTATACGGGTACGGGTACTCGGGTAGTCAGGTACGGGTAAACTCGGGTAGGGTATGGCAGAGTATTGGTCCAAAATAACGGGTCTGGTTCGGTTTTTGCCCGTACCCGCGTACCCGAGTACCCGACCTCGGGCACAGGTACCCCAGGCGACGGGTACGGGTGGGTATACCCGACACGGATTTTTACCAAACATTAGAAGAAGAAAAGGAAAATTGCAAATAAAGGTTTATCTCAACATGAAAATGAACAACAGATGGATTACCTATAGATAGGCGATGACTTATGAAAAAAAAATTATTCTATTTGATAAAGTAAAAACACTCTATTGCGCTTGCCATGTCAGATAGGGGCCTCCCGCTCTTCCTGCGACTCAAAAAACTTTGCTAACTGCTTGGCATCATCCTCTCTAGTTGAAACAACGCTTATCTTCTCTTGTTCTTTAATACTGGGGTCCACTGCACAGCTATCCTCCTCCCTAACGGTCATACTCCCCTCTATTGAAGCAGGACCCAGATTCAGTGACGCCTCTTCATTTAAACGCCGACCCATATTCTTGCCCAAACTGCCCAGTGGTTCTCTTTCTTCTCCCGATCCCTTGACTGAGTCAAAATTGGCGACAATTTGCCCCAATTCACCTTCGTCTCTTGACATTCCTCCCTCCTTCAAAACCTTCTCGACCTCGGGAAGAAATTCTGGAAATCTCAACTCTATTTCTTTGTAGCAATGTCGCATCTTCTTTTGTTTAATTAACCAACTGAATGAGCAACTGAGTCTTTGCAGCATTCCTCTTTTTGACCATTCTTCGACCAAGGACCGCAAGGGGTTTCAACTGTAACACTCCAACAGGACTGACAAGAGGGAGAGTACACTAGTGGAAAAACAGGAATCAGGATTGGCCTATCTAGATCGGTTATATGGGACACCCGATCGTAATAAGTATCTGGATCAGTTTATTTAAAAAAACCGATCCTAAAAACTATTCAGATCGGTTTTTAGTAACAACTGATCCTAATTTATTACTATTAGGATCGGTTTTTTGTGGGAACTGATCTTGATACTATCAGGATCGGTTTTTAAATAAAACCGATCCTAATAGTTCAATCATTTGGATCGGTTTTTACTACAAACCGATCCTGATAGTATCAGGATCAGTTCTAACCAAAAACCGATCATAATAGTTTGAACTATTAGGATCAGTTATTGGTTAGAATCGATCCTGATACTATCAGGATCTATTTTTAATAAAACCGATCCTGATAGTAATACATATTTTTTAAGAAACTAGAAAGATAATTTTCTTTTATTCCTTGAATAAACATATTAGTTATACAAATGGAATGTAAAATTGGTCGATATCACATACTTGATACTTCACATGCTTCTCTCTCTCTCTCTCTCCACACTCTCAATGGTTGCAATGAAGAAAAAATGTGGTTGCCGGTACTGCTGCAATTGAAGAATTTAAGAAGAGATCACTGGAGTGGATGGTGTTCCATAGAGAGGCTAATATAGTGAATCCTAATTCCAGTTATTTTATAAATTATTTTAATAAATTTTCTTATAAATGATTTCGATGTAAGTTATTATTCGAATTTTGTTGTGGCTTATTTCTATTCATGTTGAATGTAAATTTTTAAGCTTATTTTTTATTTTGTAAATATCATTCTAAATAATTATTTAGCTTATTTGAAAATATTATCGTAAGATAATTTATTAACCAAACCTTTTTAGATATCTTATATACATCTTTTTAATTATTTTTGTAGCTTTCATATATC
The DNA here is from genome assembly GCA_033356055.1 of Carex pumila. Classification (NCBI taxonomy): domain Eukaryota; kingdom Viridiplantae; phylum Streptophyta; class Magnoliopsida; order Poales; family Cyperaceae; genus Carex; species Carex pumila. The sequence goes on from JARJHM010000374.1 coordinate 241,135, forward strand.
TCAAATATATCTAATAATTCAAAATAAATCAGAAGAACTCAACTGGATCAGTTCTACATATAAAAACCGATCCAAATAAACAATCTGGATCGGTTTTCCACACAGAACCGATCCAGACTGTTATCTGGATCGGTTTTTATATATAGAACCGATCCAGATTTCTTTTTCCTTTCAATTATGTTTGGAATATGACATTAACACCAAATAACATGTAAAAATTTATTTTGTAGAATTATTTTAATATGTTTTTTTTATACATAAAGAAGGATTTAGCATGCACATATATATACACATACACATGCACATTTTTTTATTTTTACATACATATACACATACATTAGGTCACTGTTTTTTTTTACACATGCATGTAAACATAAACACACACATTTTTATACAATTCTTTTTGTACAGTTATTTATTAAGATTCCAAAATTTTTTTTGTACAGTTATTTATTTAATTATTTTTATATCTTTCATTTATCTCAAACACATCTAATAAATCAATTTAAATCAGAAAATAGCATCTGGATCGGTTCTGAACATAATAACCGATCTAGATAACTATCTGGATCGGTTCTGCACTAAAAACCAATCCAGATAGTTATCTGGATCGGTTATTATACAAAAACTGATCCAGATGTCCATTTTCCTTTCAATTATTATATAAAAAATTAGAAAAGTAAATTACACATTAAAATTTATTTTGTAAAATTGTATTAGTATTTTATTCTAATATAATTCTTAAAGATTATGACATCCTAAAATTTATTTTAGTATTACATTCTTAAAGATTATAAAAATAAATTACATAAAAAAATTATTTTATAAATTGATTTATAAATTATTTTATAAATAATTAGAATATAAAAAGTTAGTAAATAATATTTTTAAATATAACCTACAATTTTTTTTGATTGAATTACAATATAAAACTTAATAAATTATTTTTACAAATTACATCTTAAAAAGTTAATAAATTTTGAATTAATTATTCTAAAAATAAATACATACAAAAGTTATTTATAAATTGTTTTATAAATTTTCTTATTTAATATTAATATTCTTATTCCTTAAAATTAAAAATAAGTATCTGGATTGGTTCAGATTGAATAAAATCGATCCAGATTGATTAAAACCATGCATACATGGACTATCTGGATCGATTTTAGTGTAATAACTGATCTAGATACTATATGGATCGGTTATTACACTAAAACCGATCCAGATAAGCATGTATGCACCTCCCTCCCATCTATTCGGGTACTTAAACAAAATGGAAAAAAATTGAAAACACTCAAACACTCAAACCCTCAAATTGTGACCTAGCTAGCCTTACTCTCCTCTTACCCCACCGTCGGCTCCTCCCTCTCCTCCTCCATGGCCTCTCTTGTTGCTCCTCCCTCTCCTCCACCGTCGCTACTTTCTCCTCCGTGGTAGCATTCTCTTCCACTCCCTCTCCGTCGGCTCGGTGGCCCCGCCTCCCTAGATCTCCCTCTCCAACCCGACCTTCTCCCTCAAACTCAGGTAAGTCACCTCTCCCTCTCCCTCTCCCTCTCTAAACTTGGTTTGTTAGGAATGGTTTAGAAATTGTTAGCATTTCAAATTAGAATTTGTTGTTAGGATCGGATTATAAATTGTTGCTAATTAATTCGGTTTATTATGAATTTTTTAGAAATTGTTAGCATTGTGAGAAATTGTTAGCATTGTTGCTAATTAATTCGGGTAATTAATTCAGTTTATTTAATTTTTTTGGTTAACCCTAGTTACTCAAGTGTAATTGGTACCAAGGCATTGTGAGAATTTTATTTGGTATTTGTTGCTAATTAATTCGGTTTATTTAATTATTTTTGTTAACCCTAGTTACTCAAGTGTAATTGGTACCAAGGCATTGTGAGAATTTTATTTGGTATTTGTTGCTAATTAATTCGGGTAATTAATTCGGTTTATTTAATTATTTTTGTTAACCCTAGTTACTCTAGTGTAATTGGTACCAAGGCATTGTGAGAATTTTATTTGGTATTTGTTGCTAATTAATTCGGGTAATTAATTCGGTTTATTTAATTATTTTTGTTAACCCTAGATTAGATCAATTTTGTGGTCTCATTTTAATTTTATGCATTGATTGTATTATCTCCTCTTTATTGCATTGTATAATTGGTTAATTGCATTGCTATTAATTGTTGTATGGTATAACTTTGTTCTACTAATTATAGTTCTCTAGAGATAATGTAGCATTGAGTTCAATTAATCGTTTAAAAAAAAACAGATATGGAAGGTGGCAGTGATCATGATGGTAGTGTGTTGGCATCGATTAAGAAACGAGGAAGAGGGCTTAACAAAATTAAGGAGAAGTTTAACGAGAAAGACAAAACCCTGGAACTTGACAAATTTTTCAGGCCGGTTGTTACTCGATAGACAACGAGTTTTTCAACGGAATTTGGGATATTGGTAAGAAGGAATATTCCTATAAGGTTCCAACAATGGAAAGATGTTCCAGATGAGTATGATATCACCATATTTGATCTATTGTTCTGACCAATTCCCGTACAAAAATCTGGATTTTAAACCATCAAATAGCGTCTATTATATTGAATATCTATAGAATGTGGTACTGTTGCACTTTCATTCTTATCTTGCAGAAAACTGGCGAAATCAGGGAAGTTGCTGACGTTCTGGTACCCTGACGCGAGTAGCATCAGAGTCGATGCGGGTAGCATCATACTTGACGCTGGTAGCATCAAACCTGATGCTGGTCGCATCGCGAGCTTCCAGAGCAGATAGCAAAGGCCCAGAATTGGAGCACTCGATTTGAAAGGTCTATAAATAGACCACCCCTGCCACCAGAGGAGGGGAGTTCCGAATTTGAAGATTCAAAACCTCAAGATCCTAGGAGTGTGGTGCAAGAAAGGAAAGAAGGAGTGAAGATTCTTGCTAGATTGCTTCATTCGATTTTTATCATGATTTCTCCTTCTTTCTCTTTCTCTATGATGTTTGAGTGGTTCTATTTTGTTTCTAGGGTCGATGTAATCTGAAACTTTGTTTGCAATGCATTGGATTTGAATTTGAGTTGTTCTTGTGTTAACTTGATTGAGTATTATCATTTTTATTGCTTGATTGAAGTTGCTTGATTGAATCTTGTTGTCTATTGTTGAATTGGTTTGTTGCATCTCTTATAGCATCTTGATCTTGATAAATCTTACAATTGAATCAAGTATTTGAGGTAGATCTTAGATCTGAAAAGGTAGATCAATTGAACCGAGAGGTAAGATTTCCATCTATTGAGAGATAGAGGATGCCTTTAATGAACCGATCAAATGACTTATATTAAACACTTGTAAATGAAAGTTTGAAGTAGTAGATCGAAGTAAGTAAAATTGCAATTCATTACTAGGTTTATTGAGCAAATAAACGAGAGAGCTCAGGAACCTTGAGTACGGTCAATGGATCCTTACATAAGTGAATAACTCAGAAACTGATTCAATGCTGCATTCATTCGAGGACCACGCGGGTCGCGTCACAAGGGTCGCATGCGATTTCGCATGTGAGTTGCGTGAGGGGTCCAGAGAGGCAAAGTTGAGGATGAAATCTGAAACCCTGGAAACTTCATTTTAAATCAATTTGAACCAACATTTACTTGAAACAAACTCAAACCAAACTTAATACTTCTAGTACCTAACTAGAATAAGTAGTAATCAAGACTTGAATTGTACCATCCCTGAGGATCGATACTTGATTGTACTATTGGACAAAGGTTGTGCACTTGCAACCCAATACTAAAGCTCAATCACGGTTTAAAAGGATACATCTAGCTGTACCTGAAACTTTGTGTGCACCCTTTTGTGTGAACAAGTTTTTGGCGCCGTTGCCGGGGACGGCTATCATTTCTTTTCTAGATTTTTACTTATTTTAGTTAATCTAGATTTTAAATTTGTATCTTCTCTTTTGCTTTTCTTCCTTATTACTAAAAGCTGGCTTTCGTACCCCCTCCTACAGGAAAATACAAGCTGACTTACCATCTGAGGAGCAGAGGACCACTTTTTGACGAAACCCCTCCATACGACACTGTTCCTGCTCAATCATCTCTGGATGCGACCAGCATTGAAGTCGACGCAATCTGAGTCACATTTGACGCGACCCGCATCAATTCTGAAGCGACTCGCGCCATAGAGACAATGTCAGAACATCCGAGCAAGGAAGATGTTCAACCCGGAAGGTATACACAGAGTTTCAGTACAATGATTAATTGTACCTTTTAAAACCTTGAGTTACTCTCGCTTAAGACTGCAAGTGCACAGCCCTATTCGTATAGTAATATCAGGTATCAATCCACAGGGACGATTCTTTTCTAAACTCTTACTCGACTTAGTTAGGTACTAGAAGTGTAAAAGGTTGGGTTTGGTTTGTTTATATATCCTAATTTCAAGTGACGATTCAATTAATAGTAAATGAAAGCAATTAAAGGTTTTGGTTTTGAACAATGATAAAAGGCGCTCCCAGGGTTTCAGGTTTCATCCCAAACTTTGCCTTCTTTGGACCTGTCATGCGACTCGCATCATCTCTGTGCGACCTGTATGACGTGACTCGCATCATCTCTGATGCGGGTCGTTTGGTCCTCAAGCTGAGCCGACATGTGTTCGTATCTAAGTTGATTTCTTGTGCAAGGCTTCAACCTGTAGCTCTCACCTACTGGTATCTAACCTAAATTGATTGTCTAGTTTGCTAGAGGTATCCACAACCTTTTGATAATGGAAAGTTCACCTCTCGGTTACTATTGATCTTAGATCTACCTCAAATACTCAATCACAATTGCAAGAAACATCAAGGTCAAAGTACTAGAAGAGATGCTATAGACATCTAATAGTAGACAATCAAGAATCAATCAAGCAATCAAAATCAAGCAATCAAATGAATACTCAAACAAAGAATCACACAAGTTTAAAACTTAGATCAAAACAATATGCAATTCAAAGACAAAGTTTAGAGACTACATCCTAACCTAGGAACTAAAGATATACTCAAACATGATAAAAGAAAGCATAAAAGAGAGAGAGAATAGGCAGATCATGATGAAGCTCGAAGATCCAAGGTGGATTGGAGAGGATCTTGCAATCTTCTCTTCTTCTCCAAGCGATCCTCTTCTTCTCCAAGCAATCTCCAATCTCTCTCTTCTCTCTTGATCTCTACTCTCTAAGTGATCTGGAATGTGAGGGGGGGAAAAAACTCTCTAAATTATGGCACAAGACTCGCTTTTATAGGCAACGGGTCTGACTTGGGGCTTATAGGGTTAAATTTGAATTGGGCGGCAACTTGTGACGCGACTCGCTTCAGGTGGATGCGACTCGCATCATCTGGTCTTCAAGTGAGGAGTGAGGGTCACATCGCATGTCACTTTGGGTTTTGATGCGACTCGCATTAGATCTTTCTGAATTCTGCCATTTGCCTGATTTTGCTCGATTTTGCCTGATTCCTGCAAAGTAAGAACCAAAACATAACAATACCACATTCTATGGATATTCAATGTAAAAGACACTATCTGTTGGTTCAAAACATAGATTTTTGTATGGAACCAAGTCAAAATAATAGGTCTAATAAGGTGATATCAGAAGACAGGGAAGCAGAGACTAGAGAAAGAGAAGAAAGAGAAAGGGAAGACCTAACTGACCAGTCTGACGATGATATGGATATCTTCAGGTCGAGGACCTTGCGAGAGTTCAATGTACCAAGGGCTGGGGACGTTAGAGGTGCAATCAAACTACCAAGGATACCTGGGCAGCAACCGAACTTTAACCCAGGAGTTGTCAACATGGTTCAGCAGAATGTATTCAATGGCATGGATCACGAGGATCCGCATGCTCATCTCCAAACCTTCCTCGAATGCATCACAACCATCAAGACCAATGGGGCGACAGCTGATTACACAAAACTCGCTTTATTTCCTTTCACTCTTAGGGACAAAGCTAAGAAATGGTTAGGGTCGTTACCAAGGGATTCTATTACCAATTGGAGGGAGTTATCTAAATTGTTTCTCACTAGGTTTTTCCCCCATAAAAGAACCGCCAAGGTAAGGAACCAACTGACCAGTTTTAGGCAGAGGTCTGATGAACCCCTCAATGAGGCATGGGAAAGGTTTAGAGAATTGCAATACTCTTGTCCCCACCATGGTATTCCTGATTGGTTGTTGATTCAAACCTTCTATGATGGTCTAACTGAGAGCACTCGTACTTCCGTTAATGCAGTTGTAGGTGGAGCGCTAATGTCAAGGGAGCCTCTTGAAGCCATGCATTTGATTGACAACATGGCGCAGAACCAACAGTGGTCTGGCCGAGACAACACCCGACCTGGAGGTGGAGGCAAGTACGAAGTTGATCAAATCGCCGTTCTAACCGCCAAGTTGGATGCTATGCAAAAGGCAATGGACAAGTTGAGTGTGAAGGCAGTCGAACAGCAGCCGCAAGCCTGCGTCATGTGTGGAGATGAAAGGCACACTTATGAGCAATGTCCAATGGTGCAAGCTGATGAGGAGATCGAGCAAGTCAATTCGCTCAACAACGAACCTTCCTTCTTTCCAAAACCTCTTTTCAACCGATCTTACTCCAAAGACCCGATTAAGCAACAAAACTGGAGGTGGAATCAGAATAACCCTGCGCCATTCAACAATGCTCCCAGACCCCCTTTCAATAACCCCTCTGGCAACAACAACTGGAACAACCCTTCTGGAAGCAACAGCAATAACAACAGGAACTTCTACTAGAATGCTTCCTACCCCAATCAGGATAACCAAACACCTCAATCCAGTCCCTCCAAACCACATGTGGCACCTTATTCAAGTGACTTCATGCACGAGCAAGGGAAAATGAATCAAATCATCTGGGAACAAATGCAATCTATGTCTTCTCAAATGGCTGCTCAGAATAAGTTGCTGGAGCAATTGAGTCACATAGTTATTTCAAGCCAACCTCAACCTGAAAAGTTACCTGTTCAACCAGAACCCAACCCCAGAGGAGAGGTCAAATTGATCACACTATGAAGTGGGACCTAGTATGAAGGACCAGCCAACCCAACTGATCAGATTCCATCTGACGCGACCCGCGTACCAGAGATGCGACTCGCATCAAGCTCTGAAAAGGTGAGTCCTAGTCGCATAGGATCAACTGAACCCGCAAAACCGATTGAAGAGCCAGTGAATGTGACCCGTATCCCAAACACGCGACCCGCGTCAGGTGAGTCTAAGAGTCAGAAAAAGAAGAAGATTGAGAAACCACCTCCATACAGACCACATGTACCCTTCCCTCAAAGATTAGCTGTGACCAAATTGAATGCACAATTCGCTAATTTTGTCGAGGTTCTTAAATGATTGCACATCACGATTCCATTCATCGAGGCTTTGACCCAAATGCCCACCTATGCCAAGTTTCTCAAAGACATCCTTTCCAACAAGCGAAGCTTGGAGGAGCACAAAAAGGTGAAACTCACAGAGCAGTGCAATGCAATCTTTAGTAGCAAGCTCCTGCCCAAACTAGAGGACCCTGGTAAATTCTCAATTCCTTGCAAAATTGGGAAAGCTGCCATCAAGCGAGCCCTATGTGACTTAGGAGCCAGCGTGAGTCTCATGCCACGCACCATCTTTGAGCGCATGGGAATAAGCGAGCTCAAACCCACACGCATGACTCTGCAGCTTGCTGATTCTTCTGTCAGACTACCACTGGGCATAGTGGAGGATGTGCCAGTTCTAGTGGGTAAGTTTTATGTACTAGTTGACTTCGTGGTAATGGAGATGGAAGAAGACAAGGAAATCCCCATCATTCTGGGACTGCCATTTTTGAAGACAACTCGAACACTCATTGACATGGAGAATATAACTCTTACTCTGTGGATTGGAGATGAGAAAATAGAGTTTAATCTCAACCGAGCTATGAAGTGTCCCTCCGAAACAGAAACATGCAGCTGGCTTGATGCGGTCGATTAATTGGCCAAAGAACAATCTTGTAGGCAATACAGACTGGATGGATCCGATACGCGAATAATGAGTAATTATTTTGATTATTTAGATAATTTGCAGGAGAAGATGTGTGCAGCAGAAGCAAATTTTGACGATCTGGATGAACTAGGGCGCGGGCCGGATGAATTCCACGCAGGTCGCGTGCCACAGTTTGAAGGCCTGGAAAACAGAGAACGAGGATCTGATGAAGCTGACGCGAGGTCTTCACGCGACCCGAGTAAACCTGATGCGGACCGCATCAAGGTCAACACAGAGCGGCCGACTCCTGAGCTCAAGCCTCTTCCAGCTAACCTCAGGTATGAGTTCCCAGACCCAAATAAATCTTGTCATGTGATTTTAAATGTAGGCCTCGACCCAGATCGCATCCTCAGAATCTTGGAGAATTTGAAAGCTCAGCAAACTATGAATGAGGACTTGATCGAGAAGGTGATAGGCACTCATTCAGCCACATGCAAGCTCAGGACTTTACCAACAAACCAACACACGGTCTGTACACCTCCGAAGTGGATGCTCCGCCCAGAACCGCCTGATCCACCTTCCATCAACCAGTGAGGCACCCCCGCCTCACCCTTCACTCCATGTCTAGTTGGTTTCCATATTTTCTTCTATTTACTTTTTCTTGTGTGAATTCAAGCATCGAGAACAATGCTTCATTCAAGCTTGGGGGGTGAATAGAAAAAAAAACTGTATCTGCATTTAGGTCATGTTTATTTTTCCAAAATTTGCATTTTTTGGTGATAAATTTGTGTGATTGCTTGGGTTAAGGACTTGTTTGAACATTTTTGGTTATGATTTGGATGACTTTGAAAAATTAGAACTAACCCCATAATTGATCAAAGAACTGATTAGGAATGGATGTTTTGAGAACTTGAAAAGATGAAAACTTGAATTGTATCGACAAGCCATTTTTTGAAACTGAACTGTACCTTTTAAATAAGGACATGGGGATTCATAGTATGTGAAAAAAGAAAAAAAAAGATGGAGAAAATAAGAGTACTGGAAATAAGTCCTATTGGGCGCCTTTGAGCTCGTCTCCCAAATTTAAAAAAGAAAAACAAAAAGAACTTTTGCATATATCAACACACGAAGTCCGCGACTTTTTAACCTAAGCTTGTTCCAAGCTTGGGGGGGGGCAAAAAGGAAAATCTCACAAACGAGAGCATAGTCTCAGTAATTAAGGAATGAAATATCGATCAATTAGAGTAATCAGCTTTGCAAATATGAAGACATTTCAGAACTTGAAGTTTGATTAGTCAATTTGTGGGGTGAATCAAAATTGATCAAGGAAAGTCCAAATCATACCATAAAGATTCTTGAGGTTCTTGATTTAAGCAACTCATGTAAATTTTTACAGTTAGGAACTTAACTTGCATTTAGAGTCCAACCCGGTACCAGAGTATTGATCTTTGCTTGAGGACAAGCAAAAAGTCAGCTTGGGGGAATTTGATATCACCATATTTGATCTATTATTCTGACCAATTTCCGTACAAAAATATGCATTTTAAACCATCAAATAGCATCTATTATATTGAATATCTATAGAATGTGGTACTGCTGCACTTTTATTCTTATCTTGCAGAAAACTGGCGAAATCAGGGAAGTTGCTGACGTTCTGGTACCCTGACGCGGGTAGCATCAGAGTCGATGCGGGTAGCATCAGAGTCGATGCGGGTAGCATCAGAGTCGATGCGGGTAGCATCAGAGTCGATGCGGGTAGCATCATACCTGACGCTGGTCGCATCGCGAGCTTCCAGAGCAGACAACAAAGGCCCAATAAAGGCCCAGAATTGGAGCACTCGATTTGAAAGGTCTATAAATAAACCAACCCTACCACCAGAGGAGGGGAGTTCCAAATTTGAAGATTCAAAACCTCAAGATCCTAGGAGTGTGGTGCAAGAAAGGAAAGAAGAAGTGAAGATTCTTGCTAGATTGTTTCATTCGATTTTATCATGATTTCTCCTTCTTTCTCTTTCTCTATGATGCTTGAGTAGTTCTATTTTGTTTCTAGGGTGGATGTAATCTGAAACTTTGTTTGCAATGCATTGGATTTGAATTTGAGTTGTTCTTGTGTTCACTTGATTGAGTATTATCATTTTTATTGCTTGATTGAAGTTGCTTGATTGAATCTTGTTGTCTATTGTTGAATTGGTTTGTTGCATCTCTTCTAGCATCTTGATCTTGATAAATCTTACAATTAAATCAAGTATTTGAGGTAGATCTTAGATCTGAAAAGGTAGATCAATTGAACTGAGAGGTAAGATTTCCATCTATTGAGAAATAGAGGATGCCTTTAGTGAACCGATCAAATGACTTAAATTGAACACTTGTAAATGAAAGTTTGAAGTAGTAGATCTAAGTTGGTGAAATTGCAATTCCTTACTAGGTTTATTGAGCAAATAAACGAGAGTTGAAGCTCAGGAACCTTGAGTACGGTTAATGGATCCTTGCACAAATGAATAACTCAGAAACTGATTCAATGCTGCATTCATTCGAGGACCACGCGGGTCGCATGAGGGGTTCAGAGAGGCAAAGTTGAGGATGAAATCTGAAACCCTGGAAACTTCATTTTAAATCAATTTGAACCAACATTTACTTTCTGTTATCTTCTGTTATTGAATTTGAAAACTTGAAACAAACTCAAACCAAACTTAACACTTCTAGTATCTAACTAGGATAAGTAGTAATCATGACTTGAATTGTACCGTCCCTGAGGATTGATACTTGATTGTACTATTGGACAAAGGTTGTGCACTTGCAACCCAATACTAAAGCTCAATCACGGTTTAAAAGGGTACAGCTAGTTGTACCTGAAACTTTGTGTGCACGCTTTTGTGTGAACAGAGTACAAGCAAAAAATATAGGAAATACTTAAGGTAAATAACATGGTACTAATTTCATTAAAAACCATTTGATTAGTTTAACTATAAACCCTAATTTCTATTTGTTTGGTGGTGAGCTGGAAATTAATTGTGCATGCTCTTCTATCTTTTAAAAAATGCTGGACATTCCCGCTAAATATACTATACAACGCTTGAGCGACTTACAAAAAATGTGGGTTCAAATTTTCCTGAAAGAGATACAGTAGACATGAAGTACAACAATTTAGGATGTGTAAACTTAATATGTAGGATGTGTATGTCAATGATATTTAATTTAGGATTTGTACGTGATTTGTATGTGTAAACATAATTTAGGATATGTAAACTTAATTTGTATGATGTGTTTGATATCTATTTGTGATTTGTATGCATATATATTTATCAATCTGTGATTTGTATCAGTAGCATATTAATTGGGCCAGCATATATATATATAAATGGAAGTTGGCCAAATAATTAAAATTTTATTTTTTTTACATTCAACCAAACATTTGGATCGGTTCTTATACAAAAAACCGATCTAGATATGTAATTTTTAATAAAAAAAATTGAAAAATACTATGAGGATCGATTTTATATAAAACCGATCTTGATAGTGTGTATCTAGATCGGTTATTATTTAAAAACTGATCTAGATATGTAATTTTTAATAAAAAATTAAAAAATACTATCAAGATCGGTTTTATATAAAAACTGATCTTGATAGTATGTATCTGGATCGGTTCTTATTCAAAAACTGATCTAGATATGTAATTTTTAATAAAAAAAATCAAAAATACTATCAGGATCGGTTTTATATAAAAATCGATCTTGATAGTATGTATCTGGATCGGTTCTTATTCAAAAACCAATCTAGATATGTAATTTTTAATAAAAAAAATTTGAAAAATACTATTAGGATCGGTTTTATATAAAAATCGATCTTGATAGTTTGTATCTGGATCGGTTCTTATTCAAAAATCGATCTAGATAACAACTATTAAGATCAGTTTTATTAAAAAACCGATCCTAATAGTTTCTATTTGGATCGGTTCTTTAAAAAATATAAAATCGATCCTGATAGTATCAGTATCGCCTTCATCAGGATCGGTTGGATTTCGATACTGATATGTGTATATAACCGATCCTGATTTCATATTTTCCACTAGTGGTAGGTGACACCGCTTGAGTATCTCCAACACGTGCTTTGAGCTGAGACACGTGGAAGATTGGATGGATCATTGATCCAGCTGGCAAGTTCAGCCAGTATGCCCTAGTACCAACTCTTTGTAGCACTTCATAGGGACCACATAACGAGCACTGAGCTTTTGATTCTTCACTCCAGACACCAATACTTGTCGGTATGGTTGCAATTTCAGGTAAACCCAATCTTTTTCTTTGAATTTTCTCTCACTTCTATTCTTGTCAGCAAATTGCTTGTTTCGAGCTTGAGCTTTGTTCAAATGTGCTTTCAATTATCTCAATGTCTCCTGCCTGTCTTTTAACAATGAGTTAACTCTTGGGTTTTTGTGGGTGGAAAACTGGTAAAACCCTGTACTGGCTTAGGTGCGAAAAAGGCGTAAAACAAAAATTTTATGTCTAACCTAAGCCGAGGATCTATCTCCATGATTGATTTCTAAAACTAAATTTATTTAACAATTAAATAAATTAATATAACATTATAACTTACTTCCAAATTCTAATTGTAACTGCTAACGGCTTTGCCTCGTTGCTGCTCCTCCTCCTCGGACAACAGCACCAGACGTCTAGTGCCTATATCAGTAATTCACCAAGAATGATCAGAGAGCAAGTATTTCTCCTGCCAGAAATATTATACTTGCAGCACTCACTTAAACAAGTTGTCTCGCGTTCTGTAGATACCCTGATTTACAACTTATGTGTAAAAGCAGAGTTACCGCTGACTACGCAAGATTACAACCGCCTACCACTCAAATATATACGTCTCTACATATATATTTATAACCTCACACAATCACTATTTGAGAGGGATTCCAAGAATTAGAGGAACCTGGCTTTTGCAGGCGTTCAGCCAGATTTCCAACTTAAGCTTGGAAATGAAATGGTATGCCTTAGAACCAACCCTCCACCCTTATTTATAGCATGTATAGGGTGGTTTGAACAGTATATGAACAATAGGTCAGTTTGGGTAAATTACCAAAATGCCCTTTGGCCCAAAAAAGGTCCAGAATGAATAGTTCTAGGCCCGAAAAGGCCCAGAAAGGCCCAGAAAGATCCAGTAAAGCCCAGTACAGATGGTTATTGGGCTTGGACATTTTAGGCTTTGATTTGGGCCCATTGTGAATAGTACACTGGCCCAGAAAGGCCTAATGTGAATAGTATTAGGCACATAAAGGCCCAGGATGAATAGTATCAGACCTGGGCTTTTGGGCTTCAACTCTTGGGCTTTTATAATTATATTCTAAATATAATTAAGGCCCAAATATACTATTCTATATATATAATTGTTCTGAACAATTATATTTCATTTGCGATTGTAATAATAATTATATAATGTGTCATACACGCTTGTAATTTTAATCTGTTTAAGCCTATCATCTCTATGATCTTTATATATTAATTATAACATTTATAATTAATATTTTGTCATCTTATTCATTAATTATAACTATTTATTATTAATAATAAGATTTTATGATCCCGTTCCTATGCAGTGTGACCTAATAGGATCTGTCTTATGTTGGCAGTAGAGTTAAAACTTCTATAGATCATAGTTGGCACCTGGCAGTGCACTGTGACCCCCAATTACACAGATGATGTTGTCCAGTATATTATCATGATCCTACAGTAAACTTATTAATTTACTTGTGTTAATTCTTTCGTCTCATAGTAACAGATCAGGTTCAGGGTAGGTATGTGTCATCCCTGCAAACCAAATCTTTTCTTGATCTTAAGTAGATTATTTTATATGATTAATCTCTATTAATCATACTGCATGCATTTAATCCTACTCCTATCAAGGGGCCTAGTGTTACTATCACTCGTATAATGATACAAGGGACGATAGTACTTTTGGTGAGCATCTTTTCCTCCGCACAAGTCATGTATATTGAAATGCTACCTTTATAACTCCCTTTTACGGATAGTGTTTGATAACATTTACGAGTACGCACTTCTCATGTAGGAAAGACCACACCTCATACTTTAGAACTTAACACAAATGAAACTGTTAATGACACAAACACATTACCAGATAACGTTTCATTCTGGGTTACTCAAATATCATGTTCACAACATGTATCTATGTGATTAAATAACAACTCCTTGTCTATGGTCTGTAAAACTTGACCATCATTTATCCACATACTAGCCTCCTTATGACTAATTAGTGTTCCTGCTAATTACCACAGTTAGTGGTAGTTTAGAGTATTTATCATCTATATTATGAAGTTTTACAATTCAAGTCATGAACCCAAATGATTCATAAAAGCAATAACACTCAAGGAACAAAATGATTTATATTAATCATCCAATTCATGAACAAAATGATTAACTTCTAGATTACTACCCTAGCAATCTCCCACTTAAGCTAGAGTTAATCATTATCGGCTCTATTTTTTATACAAGTCTCTATATTCTCAAAGATCTCCTAGATCCTTGCTGCACCTTCTGCTCTATTTTTATACAAGTCTCTATTTTGGGTTTCCTTGTTGCACCTCCTGCTCTTCTTCACCCTCAATTTTGAACAGATGTGTTATCATTACTTGGTCATATTTTTTCCTTTCCCTCTAATAAATGTGTAACCCCTTTGCACAAGTGTACAGCTGCATTCACATCCTCAACTTCTAGACTCACTGGTTTGCCTTTACTTCTCATCTTCATTATGCCTTTCTTCCAATCAAGGAACTTGGGACTCATGCTTCATAACCAGTCCATGCCCAACAGCAAGTCAAACACATTAACATCCAACACTCTCAAGTCAGATTCAAAATCATTTTGCTACAGCTTGAAATTCAGATTTGGGTACATTTGAGCAGTACTCATCTTGGTACCATTTGCAATTCTCACATTCAATGTTGGGGTTTGTTTGGTGGTTAAGTCTAGGTTATGTACCATATAGGGATTGACAAATGAGTGTGTGCTACCACTGTCAGTGAATGCAAACACATGCACTTAATTGATTTCCCCTTTGAATATTAATGTTTTGCTCTTTGGGTTATTATGGAGGGTGCACAAATTCACCACTGCCAAATCTCCTTGTACCTCACCATCTGAGTCACCCTCTTACACAATTTGCAACTGTCGCCTCATCTCTTGTTGCCATGCTTGTGCCTCTTCGCCTTCTTCTTCTTCATTTTCTAGAACCAATACTCTTTTAGATTGACACTTATGCCCTTGGCTCCATTTCTCATTGCACCTAAAACACAACCCTAAAGCCCTCTTCTGATCTAGTGACACAGTATTGTGGTTGGGTGCTGCCTTAATCAGGAGGGGTGCCTCCTTCCTCCATCTTCCATTAGTGATTTGGGGTGTTTTAGCATTAGCAAAATGTGAGGGTCTAGTTGGAACCTGAGATCTTTTTAGAGCACTGTCTAGAAATAGCTCTATTTGCTTGGCATATTTAATAGCTTCATTCACTGTCAAGGGATTGAACATCTCTATGGTGTGTTTGATCTCATCTCGTAAACTTGAAATGAATCCTTCTACATAGAATTCCTCACTATCAATCTGTCTCATGTAAGTCAATCTACACTTGGCTTGCAGGAACATCTTCACATATTCCTCCACTCTACCAGTTTGATGTACCTTTTTGAACTTATCAACCAGTTTATCATATTTGCCAACAAAAATCTCTTTCACTAAAATCACTAAATCCAGCCATGGAGGCTGAGGATTTGCAATGTTATAACACTTCAGGAGTTTGAAACATGTCAAAGTAAAGTTCACACTCTTCTCTCCATTCAGTTGGTTTAGTACCATAAAAACTGGGGAAATCATAACGAGATAGATTATACCTAAGTTGCTGATTATCTACGTGCCTTTGGTCTCTTTCTCTCCTCAGATTTTCTTGATCTGGATTGGTACTAGTAACCGGTATACCCCGGGAGCACCTATCTCAGCTCCATCTCTGACAGTGGAACCAGAACCAGCCTCTCTATCACTGATTCCACTAGTCTCATTGATAAATGGTCTCACAGTAGCAAAGTGGTGATTTATAGTTCTCTGCATCTCCGCCATCTGTTGGATCATGGCTATAATAGCTTGAGTATTAGCGGTTGTGTCACGAGCTACCATTCCCAACTGGTTCTCTATTAGATTCACCTTACTACCAATCTCGAGTTGAGACGACTCAGATCAGATGGCTCGATCTTGCATTGCCTCCAGCTCTAGAGTTACTTCAGCTTGCGTCCTACTTCAAGTGTTTGCTGCCATCTTGATATCTCTTCTCCCAGATGCAATCGAGAGGCTCTGATACCAAAACTGTCACGGCCTCAATCTCACAAGCAATCTCAGATTAACTCAAAACAGACAACTCATAATTTCAGAGAAAACAATCTATATTTTGTATTAATTTTAGCAAAGATACAACAACAAAGCTATGAAGAAGAAAGGGAAAATTGCAAAGAAAGGTTTATATCAACATGAAAATGAACAACAGATGGATTACCTATATATAGGCGATGACTTACGAAAAAGAAATTATTCTATTTGATAAAATAAAAACGCTCTATTGCGCTTGCCATGTCAGATGAGGACCTCCCGCTCTTCCTACAATTTCAACCCTAGATTCTCACGGACCCTACCTTAGAGGTGATTTCAAGCAATCTCTCTGCCTTGTGAACGGGAAATCAAGGAGGCTTCTCAGTTTCTCTGTCAAGAAACCCTACATTGGATCTGTACAGGTAATTTTTGTTGTTGTTTTTTTCCTTTTCTTTTGCTGAACTGACTGCATGATTACGTTGAACTCTTTGAAGTATCAACTGTACCAAAAAATTAGGAGATGATATAATGGGTTATGGAGAGGGGACCTTCCGATCTGTGCAAAATTTCTTCGTTATTTATTTATTTTTATTTTTTTGATAAAAAGCACATACTGTCCATTTTTTTGAGATGAAATTTGCAGTTACATTTTTTAAAACTAAAAAGGTCAATTGGCTGAAGTTGTTTGACTAAATAGAAAATAATTTCCAATTACTTGCCTACAAAAATGAACATAATATTTTAGGTAATCAAGCACATACTGCCTCCAATTACTGTTTCTAGGATTGATAAATAGAAACCTGACATTATTATTTTCATCTAAATTACATATGAAAAAGGGATTTCTTTTCAAAATTGGTTACTGTTATTTCAATTGTAATTTATCATAATATACTTTCTCTACTAAATTAATCGTTATGATGGGTGTTGTCTTATTTTACAAATAAAGTGTTGTGCTTCTTTGAAAAAAAAAAAAAAAAACCTGATATGGATCTCCTTTGTAGGATTAGCACCTAAATATCCTTTTGACATCTAAGTTTGTCACTAGAATAACCAATTTAGAATTAATATATATCAATTTGTGCTAACAAAGAGTTACTTTTAGTCCCACTTGTTCAAGGAAGCCTCAAATTTAGCCCTGAAATGTACAATATGACTCCCAAATTCAACCCTAGTTTATGCAATTAGGGCTCAATTTAACCAATTTTAATCTTAAGTTGTCGCTTTCTTTTTGGCACTTGCATATTGCTCTTGCTTGTTTGTTGTCCAGTGATATGTCAATTATTATATTTTTCTGACATTTGGATATTGTTCTTTTTGGCACTTGATCTTCATATGAAAATGTACATGGTTGAAGATGTTTCAAAATTCGTGAGATTGGTGCGGCTAGAAAGAGGTACGTGAAATGTCTTTGAACCAGCATTGTGGTCAGCCGCATACTCAGCCGTTATCAATTCCTGCTTGACACCAGCCCCATACGATGACAAAATAAGGTGCATATTGTACCAAAAATAAGATAAGGTTAATCGGCTGTAATTTGATTTGACTTGGGAATCCAACTGGAACCATAACCCCATCCACCTTTAGAAGAGAAGAGAAAGACAGATCAAATGGGTGGTCGCCAGATGCTGTATCAAACTATCAATGAAGTCCAGAGACTTTGCCGCTGACTGAAAAAAACAAAAAGCAAACTAAAAGATTAGTTAAGCAATATCATTCATATGTATTGTTCAAAAACAAAAAGGCAAATTTAAAATCTTGACGAGTGCCTGACGGATTGAGAGACGGGGCGGGAGAAATCTGAGCCACAAAGTGGACTGAGAGGATCGGACCGCTGACCGCTGACCGCTGACCGCTGGAGGAGGAGAGTGATGTGAGATAGATGATCGGCGAAGGAGAGGAGAGGAGAGGAGAGGAACGGAAGATCGCCTTTAGGGCTGGACGGGGTGGGAGTGGGAGGGGTTTGCTTCGAAATGGAGGCTCCATTTCCGAAAATTTTAAAATTCATTTATCATATCTGCATGAATTTATTTTAAAAGAGATCCAACAGAGAGCCCTCCATGCAATTAAATGTATTATTCTTTGTGCAATACTTTTTGATTTAGTAACAAATGTATTATTCTTTGTGCAAGAGATTATACATTTGAAATTCAGATAACTTCTTTTTGTTGATATTAAACAATTAAATGGCTTGACCTTATATATATATATATATTTTTTTTTTCTTATAAAAACTTAAAAATAGATGAGTATCAAAAGAAATTAAAGACTTGAGATGGTATAACTTATGCTATCTCAGTGATATAGAATAAACCATTTCTCAAAATTATTCTTGTACATTAATTATCACATACCAAAATTATTATTTTGATTGCTTGGTCTTTATTTTGTATTATCACCATAATTTCACAAACATTTCAATCATGGCATGGGATGGGGTGAGCTAATTATTAAGACATGGAGAATTAATTTGACTATTATCACCATAAATAGTTTTTCTATCATATATATAGAGTATTAATTATACTTTGTGAGCTAAATACACCTGAGAAACATCATGATGATCATTTGTCATTCTTTTACAATTTCACTATATATTCAATCATCTCATCCTTATAAACCAGCATTATACTTTGTCATCGTTATAAACTAATTATTTGTTAACTAAAATTATTTATTTATTTTGTGAATATATAATTAATATTATTAGTTATTAAAGTTTAGTCGTTTTATCTACATTATGTTAGTTTCTATATAAAATAATTAAATATTAAATTATTAATAGTTAATAGTTATGTATTTTTTACTGAACATTATTTAGTTACCATTTCACATATATAGAAGAATAGGAGTTGACATGAGTTTGGAAAAAACAGGACTCGAATTGGCTTCAGTTTAAAATCATATATATATATATATATATATATATATTTGAAATTTATTAACTCAAGACTCGGGGATTTCATTTTTCATGAAAAAAATTGGATTGGGCTAAATTTTTGGTATAATTTAGCTTAGAAAATACATCAAGAACCAAGTTACTGCCGTTTGCTCATCTTATTTGTAGTCTTGAAACATTTGCAAGCTTTGGAACATTCTCTGGGGCATATGGTGTGACTATGTCCACTTTATAAGAAACCTCGATCGAAAAAGAACAAAAATAGCCAAGTCAGAGGGGTTGTGCGGCCTGGCTGACCCGCACACCCCTCAGAAGTGCCAGAAGACAAGCACAACACATTGGTGCAGCCTGCCGTGTGGCTATCCCTGCCCGCACCCCAACCTGCACACCTCATTAGAAGAACACCCCATCGAGTCAGAGGGCTTTTGCGGGTGAAGGTGCGGCTTACCTGACTCGCACGGGCTCCATCTCTCCTCATAGAGCAGCTTGCTGTGCAGCCTACCCAGGCCGCACTTTGGGCCGCACCAGCTATATCTTTGGCAGATTTTGTGCAGATTTTGTGCAATCTTTGCTCGATTCACTTCCAGATTTCGCCTGATTGTTCCACAAGTCACAAATTTGGTTATAAAAGGTAGCAGGTAGCCATCTGGGAGATCATCTTTCATTCCATCACTCTCCTTCATCAAACCCTAATCATCTTCTCTATCCATCTCATCTCTCAAGTGAATCAAAGGCACGAAGGATCGAAGAACTTAGCGGATCTCAAGGAGCTTGCAATGAAGAACTGAGGTATAACTTGGGAATTGGTGTATTCTATTTCTCTTGCTTTTTTCTTGATTTACTAGTATGGATTCTTTATTTTTCATCATAGATGTTATTGTTTTTTCACCCATGAGAGGCTAATTTCCTCTCTAAGGGCTTAGGTTGTAGCATGAACTTATGTTAGTTTATTTACTTGGATGTTCTCTTTATGATGATTGTTTTGGCTTGATGCTTGGTTTTATTTTATATATTTGTGAGTCATGCATGATTTTTGTTTTGGTAATCGAACCTTGTTAGGGTAGTGACAGTAGTTTAGCATTAAGGGTGTATGATAAAGAAGAAACGCTTTCCTTGTACACAAATAATCTTAGGGTTTAGATAAGGTTGACTGGATTCGGATCTATTCCCAGAATCATAGAACCAAATATGGTACCAAGTAATAGTAGTAGATGATCCATGTATTTAACCCAATTAGGTGGATGAGAGCCCTAATTAAGAGGTACATTAGCAGGAGGATCATTTTAATTAAGACATGAATTTAGAGAACTCCAAAAGTAAATGGATTGACCAAGTGATTATAGACCAAAAGCTCTTAGACCTTGCTATCTTGATTTACAAACACCTTTTTATTTGCATTTAATTTAGTTTCTTGTTACAAACCAACTATTTTGGGTATTGAACCCACATTTAGTTACTTGCAAACAAAACCCTCATTTTAATTACTTGCAATTAATTTAGTTTTAATTTAGTTTAAGTAAAAATACAATTGCCTTAGTTTTTGGATCGAAACCTCATTACTACAAGGCTAGATTGTGCGCTTGCAATTAATCTACTTTGTGTTTTAGGTTTATAAATTTAAAGCATTTGCATGATAATTAGTTCCAAATAAATACCTCTAAAATTCACAACATTGTGCGGATTGAAGGAAAATTTAGGAAAATTTTATGAGTTCTAGATTTCTGGCAGTTATAACTCGTATACTAACTACATTCTATGATTAGAGGGACTTAGAAGAATTTGCAGACATGATCAAATAAGAGAATAACCATAATTCGGTTATTTTGGAGGTTTTTATGCATTTAGCAAAATAACCACCCATGATCCAAAATAACCAACACCCCACTACTCCAATCTCTTGATTACTACTCTCCCTATAAATCCTGACTTAATTCTTTGTCATTTTCTCTCACAACACTTAGCAAGTTCAAAAATTCTCTCTAATCATCCAAGTTCAAGAAATTCTGTTGTCCTGTTGTCACAGCATCCCAGAAGCACACGGTTCAGTGCTAAATCGCATGGATCATTCACGAACCACATAGAGTCTCTGGAAGATGGTCGGCAACTCTGATCAGAGCAAAGGTCCTCCACCATAAGAAGCACCAATCGAAATGGGATCAACTTTACATCTGACATTTGCCAAGCACGATACCAAGCCTTGAAAGAGTGCCAAGTTGTGAATACCAATGCTATGTGTTACAACTCCATGAGAGCCTTGAACATCTTTGGAGAAGTAAGAACCTTGTTGTCAAACATCCATGTTTGGGGACTAGCTAGCAAATTGAGGATAGAGAAGACATACATACACCCTACCTTGGAACTCCTCTCAACCATCCATTTAGACGGAGGAGTCACATCATTTGCAATGTACAACAAGGGGTATCATATGTTGGACCATGAGATTAATGAGGCTTTGGGGACCCCTAAATCTGGCTATACCAACCTAGGACCTTGCATGGTGAGTCAAAGCTTTCGGGAGAAAGTCTCAATGGAGTTGGAGAAAGAACACCCTAAAGAGGCGCATCACATCTTGGAGACACCCTTGCGATATGCCCATATCATACTTGCCAATTCCATATTCACCACGGGAGAGGTCGATGATGAGGTAACAAAGTGCGACATTTTTTTTCTTTCAACAAATGAAAAATGACTCATTGACGTGGCAGCCAAACATCTATCTGTTTGACTGAATTTTTGAAGATATAAATATATATACGTGTATTCAAAAATCATGATTAATCGTTATTTTGTTTTATGATGGAATCTTTGAAAAGTTATGTTGCAATTCAAAGAATTAAAGTGATTCTTAAATATAGATTTAATTTATTATCAAATATCCCTTTTTTAATAATATAATTTGAAAACTAAGATTGTGAGCAGACTTTTGAATTCATTGTTTGATTTTTGTTCGTGAAGATGGATTTTCTATTTTAATTCTCTGAATTTAATGAAAGATTGATTGATATCTTTATTTTTCTGGAGACTTTGAATTGTCAGAAATTATAATTATTTGATATGTTTAAATTATCATATAAATTATCTTTATTTAAATTATCCGAATTTCATAATTATTCGAGTGGTCAAATATACATTATATATAGTAATTATTTT
The DNA here is from genome assembly GCA_033356055.1 of Carex pumila. NCBI lineage: Eukaryota > Viridiplantae > Streptophyta > Magnoliopsida > Poales > Cyperaceae > Carex > Carex pumila. Next base: position 263,501 of record JARJHM010000374.1, read on the forward strand.
GTTTAAGATCTTGCAGATCCAATTGTTCTCAAACCTTCACCGAGGTGCATCAAATTAATTGAGTTGCACATTCTATTTTATTAGATGAAAATTGTTCACCAATAACCCTAAATATCTATTTACCGATAACCCTAAAATTATTTTTATTACAAAAAAATATATTCTAAAAGATCATCAGTAAGTTAAATCTATTTCTCATTAGAAACAAATTTCATTATTTATATCATCACACAGTAACAAATATGTTTCGGTTTAAATCTTAGGAAATGTATCAGGGTCAACACAAATTTTATTTATCTGATCGGATGGTAAAATTTTATATTGTTTATATCTCAATTTACATTCAGACTATAGCAACACATAAATAAAACATGTATAAATATTATTTATAAACCGTGTTATCTAATTTAGATATGAGTTATGAAGTAAAGAGTAACGTAAAAGCGGGAGTGAACTACACCACGATAACATGTGCGGAGTTCCCAGACTTTATAAAACTATTTTACTTCCCTTGTCATTCACATGTTTATTATTATGACATTAGTTGGATTTATGAATGTTGTTTTCGAACCATTCGTATGACTTGAGTAGACACAAATAAATTGCATGAAATTGTATGATTCATATTTTGACCAATAAACTTGCATGAATAGGATGTGTTGAGCATGACATAAATTGTGTGATTGAATAAATGTGTTTGAAAATGAACGAATAAGATAACTGAATAGGGGCCGATATGCTTGCATATCATGATGTATACATTGGGTCTGGTATTCAACTAGACCCCTCGTTAACGTAGCGTTGGTTGGACTTCCTGTCACGGGTCAACATCTAGTGTAGGGTGGACTCCCCCGTCTAGTGAGACAGTCTCTCACTATTGGTTGGACTTCCCAGTGAGTTGGTAGCCTCCCGCTGTTGGTTAGACTTTCCAGCGGATTGGTGGCCTTTCCAATGTTGGTTGGACTTCCCATTGGTTTGGCGAGTGAATGGATAATTGTGAAAAGTGAAAAGAATATGAAAGTAGATGTAATAATAGTAGATGCATTGCATTAGGTTACACATGTGCATTTTATTTCTTATCATATTTGTGAATATAAGTAACGGTTTTATAAGCTCTGAGCTAGAACTAAATCCCGCATTGAGAGAAGGTTCGATCTCTCACCCGTTGTACTTTTACGTGGGTTCTAGGTAACGAAGAGGAAAGATTCGAGCAAGGACAAGAATGAAACTAAGCGGGAAGATATAAGAATTGATAAACTGCCACATGTTGATTGTTTTGTTCCCATAATTCAATAATTTATACATTGAGCAAGCATGGCAGTGCTTGTGTTACTAGTCATATCTGCCATGATCGTTTGTTTAACTCGTTTGAGTATGAAATAAATGTGGCTTTATTTATATTGTTATTGATAATGTATGTGATCTACAGACGCCTTATGTATTAATACGTGACAGATTGTCTCGGGGTGTGACACATTTGATATATTTATGAGTGATGTCGTAACTCTTGATAACTTTGATTTGATTTGTCAATTAGATATCACAAGTCTAAAGATAACACTAATTAAGGATTTGGCTTTGATTCTTAATTAGATTGTCTCAATGACCTTCAACTACATAAATATAACAATTTTTTTATTCCAAACAAGATGCTTTCGAATATTTTTGAATCATAAATATAGGAGAGCGCTATATTAAGCACATCAATTGTAATTTTGAGAGCTAAGAGAAAATTTTCTCTCTTAATACCTATTATACCCTTTATACTCTCTTTCATATGTATCACAATTAATACATAAGTTAATAAAGAAAAAACAAAGAAAGGAAGGTTGTCACAATTAATACCTATTATTCCTTGAACAACCCTTCCTTCTCTTGAATTTTTGCTTATTATTTTGAAAAAAAAATATTAATGAAAACTGCCTTCTGTCCTCAATTCTGATGATTTAGTGTAATGTAATTTTATTTTAAAAGAAGCTAATATTTTTTTAGAGTAGCTTGTAGGTGTTTGACAAAAACATATAAATTTTTTCAAAATTTAATGAATATAAAAAATACAAAAAGCTTGCTGCCTTTTTTCTCTCACTATAGAGGAACTTACTAGTTTTTTTCCTCTCACTATCACCCATTGTTTATAGTGGTACAACAATATAATTACCTTGAAAATCATAATTATAATAGAGATAATAAAAAATCTTCGATAAAAGATTTTGAACTGGAAATTTATATGAAATATGGTATTCCTTACTAAAAAAATACTAATCAAATCATTATAGATACGAAAATTATGATAAAATACTAATCAATTTGCTGGCAATTAATGAGAGAAAAAAATGGATTGATTAGTATTTTCTTAATGATTTGAGAGAAAAAAAAACAAATAGATTAGTATTTTATTTTCTTAATAAAATAAAAATCTTCGATAAAAGATTTTGAACTGAAAATCTATATGAAATATGGTATTCCCTACTAAAAAAAATATCATTATAGATATGAAAATTAAGATATAATATAAAAAAACTATGATAAAATACTAATCAATTTGCTGGCAATTAATGAGAGAAAAAACAGATTGATTAGTATTTTCTTAATGATTTGAGAGAAAAAAAATGAATAGATTAGTATTTTATTTTCTTAATAAAATAAAATTCTTCGATAAAAGATTTTGAATTGAAAATCTATATGAAATCTGGTATTTCTTACTAAAAAAATAGTAATCAAATCATTATAGATATGAAAATCAAGATATAATATATAAAAAAAATTATGCTAAAATACTAATCAATTTGCTGGTATTAAGATATAATATAAAAGTTATGATGAAATACTATTCAATTTGTTGATAATTAAGAAAATACTAATCAATTATGGGAAAAAACGAATGCTCCTTAAAACCTTCCTCTATTGATTTTTTTTTATTAACTTTTGTATTAATTATGGTAATTAATTGTGATAGATATGAGAGGGATATTATAAGGGTATAATAGATATTCATAGCAAATAAATTCTCTCAACTCTCAAAATTACTATTGATGCGCTTAATATAACACTCCCCTAAATATAACCATAATTCATGAAAAACATCAACAAAAAAGTTTAGAACAAGATTGTGAAATATAAGAGGAGACGATTTTGAATTTTGAAAATAAAATAATAATTACCGTGTAAATGACATATATTGAACAATCATAGATAATTTTAATGATCTTTGAATAATAAATAAAACCGTAATCCATTAAAAAAAGAAACAAACACACATAATAAAATAGTAAATGCATTTTAAAGTTATGGTCATTGAGAGAGCATGGGTGCGTCATCAATGTTTTGATGTCATTGATGTTTTGATAATAATAAAGTTATAACTGTGGTGTGTCATCGATGTTTTGGCAATGAAACATTGATGCACTTCTTCCATCGTTAAGTTAGGCATAAAGCCTCGGTTCATTATTAGTATTTTTGCACGGAAGCATCGTTGTTTTTCGAAAAAACTTTAAACTGCCATAACTTTGGCTTGAAAAGTCAAATTTGCGGATATGACCACAATTCAGAAAAAAATGCACGAGACGGATCTGGATTTTGCCTAGGGGGACCCCCCGGGCATCCAAAGCATTAGAATTGCAAAAAAACATCATTTAGTATCTCAAAAATTCAGTTTGAGTTTTCTATCAACGGTTGACTTACAACGATCGGTATTTTGTTTAGTCAAAAGCCTAAGAAATTATTCAAGAATTATCCATATAATTATTTTAAAATGCATTTACTATTTATTATATGCATTTGCTTATTCAAGCAAATGATATATGTTGACAATAATCTCTGATGAACGTCAGGAGAATGTAGGGACCTAAGGTCTTGGTCGAATTTTTATGGACCAACTTTGAGAATTGAATCTGTAGTCATCGGCTAAACACACTGACAATACCGTGAAAGATCCATGATTTTCGTATTATGTATGTAAAAGAAGAGAAGGGAACTCACTCCCCGGTAGCTCTAAAGTAGTAGAAAAATAATATAATTATTCTCTCTCTTGCTTTTTAATTTTTCTCTAAAAAAAAGAAGTTGACATCATTGAGGTAATCTAACAATATTTCCTTGTGTATATTGAATAAAGTAAATTATAATAATCAATACTAAGTACTTAATTAGTGTTACCTTTAAACTTGTGATATACAATTGACAAATAAAATCAAAGTTATAAAAAATTACGACATTACTCATAAATATATCAAATATCATTTTTTTTGACATACACCATAAACAAGAAAATTAGAACTCCATAAAATTGTTTAAATAAAAATAGTGCATTACCTGTGTTCCGAGCAGTCCAATGAAATAATGGACAGCCCTAAAATCGAGAGCATATTTATAAAAACTTTATTTAGAGTATTAATAAAACATCTCCGGTCTAATCAGGAGATTTGATTGAAAACGAGTTTTATGCCGTATTCATAATATTTTTATAACTATTAATTAGAAGGAAGCAGGAGCAGGACATACAGCTATGATATCTACTTCAATAGTACACCTATGCTATGTAGAGCACCGCTGTGTCGCATTTAATGCACTGTCTAATAAAACTGGACATCTAAGTTAAGTAGACACGAATCTTGAGAATCAGATTAGATTGGTCCGATGCCGCTCTCTTCATTGGCAATAGCAACTAGCAAGGCCAAGACATGCCTGCCACTGCCAAGTAGATTTATATGAGCACAAATTGGCTGTTAGTGAGGACAGAGGACCCCACAAGGGCCAAGGCAAAGAAAGTCTTTTCCCCTCCCTCCATTTTTAACAACTGGAGACAAGACAAAGTGACTAATATAATATTAAATAATAAGAAGAAAAACACATGCTCACATGCTCACATGCGATGCTCAGTTAGAACTTAGAACTTAGAAGAGAGAGAGAGATGGGAACTCAAGTAACCAATGGCCATGACTAGAGGCTAGAGCAGCTTTATCGAAAAGGCATGGAGCTTTTTATTTGATTTTTACCTGAGGTTTGTTCCCGAGCGAGTTCAAAAAAGTCTGTCTACTTTTCCCCTGAAATTATTGAAAGCTAGCTAAGCTCCCTTGTCTTTTCTCCTTTGCCCCCCTTGATTTCTTCTATATTGTCCACTTACCTAACTGCTCCACTTTTTAGCTTTTCACCTCATCCTAATCCCAAAAGCAAGTAAGTAGTTCCAGTTCCAGTTCCAGCCTCCTTTTTTCTTCCTTGTAAGTTGTTGTAAGTACTGAAATCTGAACACAATGCTAAACAACTCATTAAATCTTTCTTATAGCTTCAGTTCTCTGTTCATTTAACCTCATCTTTTCTTATAGTATTTGATTTTAGGATTAGTATCTTCCTTCTGGTGGTGACTGGTGAGGCCTCATTCCAATTGTTTCCTTTCTGAATCCCTCAAAGACGCCATTTTATTTCAACAATGCCCAAAATGTTTGGATTTTCGCGCCGCAAGATGAAGCTGGGGAGGTAAGAAAAAATAATACAAGACGTGATAACTTTTGTTTTGAGTGCTGTTACCATTCATAAAAAAAAATGTGTCTACTTATCTTCTTGTTGATTAAGTGATAAATATTAATTCAACAAACACTCTACTATAGAAAGAGATGGAATTATTTGGATGATGTTGTCAAATTTGGTACTCAAATTATATTTTCATTTTCTTCATACTGTTGACGATGTACATTTGATTTGTTATCAGTTTTAGAACCATCATGTTAGAAAAATTATTGGCTCATTTTGCATTTATAGTTAGCAGCTCCCACTGGTACTGGGGCAATCTTTGATCTTAGGATTTCCTTTGTTTTTGACCTGGACCTTCTTGAATGAGAAAATGATTTTTATTTGGGAGTTTAATTATTTTTTAATAATATATAAATTGTAATAATGGGGAAAATTTAGGTTGAAGAGTCATCAAGGAGATTCATTACATGTTCCCCGCAGCCCAGTCAGGCCTGTTAAGAGGCTTAGCCAATCCAATGTAAGAATTTTATTTTGATTTCTAACTACCCTACCCCCTTTTAAGCGTCATAATTAAAAATTTATCCCATCCGCCAGAGTTTACAAGGTGTTCATAAAGTATTTTATTTATTTTTGTAGTGATTTGTAATTTCTGTGTCAGTGATGAACCTAGAAGGCTAATCTGATACTGCCTCCTCTGACCCCTCAGGCCCCTGGAATTATAAATATTGAAAAAAAGAAGTGATTCAAAATAAAGAAATATTGTGGGGATAAGAATTCAACCAGTCCCAAGCTGGTATCTGTTCCATAACATCATGTAGAGCCAATTTAGTAGAATGATGCTTAAATCGATGGTGTCTTATTGATGTACATGTTCTCTATATAGGGAGAGAATGTGATAACTACCTCAGTGAGTGGAAGGACTGATGAACTAGAATGCCAGTACTCATCAGGCACGTTTGACTTTAATAGCCATGCATTTGACCACACCGACAACTGGACCGTGCTATCCACTGAGGGAGATAAGCCGGCCCCACGTTTCAGTGTAAGATGAAAATTTCTCAGATTGTTCTTTAAACCTATAAGAAAGTTTGCTTTTGGCTTCTTATTAACAGTTACAAGAAGAACCTGAAGTCTGGGATTATGGTAATGGCATGTATAGTATCACAGCTTAAAATCCATCTAAACACAACAAACCAAAAAGACAACTAAACAAAAATTAAGTATCATTCCTTTAGTTCCACAGTTGAGATAAATTGGACTTAACAAGGGCAAGGAAGAGTTGGTCAGGCTTAGTTTCACTGCTGAGGTTCGGATAGTCATATCACATAATTAAGTAGTTTGACTTAAATTTATCCTACAATTTTATTATTTTATAGCGCGTATGCAATGGAAGGTAAATTAGGGCTAACTTTAAACAAATGAATGACAGTCAAAATTAACTGTATCATGCAGTCTAATTGAGAGGCATAGTTGCACATTTTTTGGGGCTTATGTGGCCTTTGTATAATTGTAGCATGCAGCAGCTGTGATCGGGAGTAAAATGGTGGTTGTAGGCGGCGATTCAGGGCATCGTTTATTAGATGATACTAGGGTAATTATCTTCAATTTTTGTTATTTTATGTTTAGAAGTAAAACATATTTTCTTATCCATTTCTGAGCTTTATTTTATTCATATAGCCTCCAATAGTCATTATTTCATTCACATAGCTGAGCCCAACATACATCAAACAAAACAAAATGCAAAGGGTAAATCTAAAAAAAACATCATGTTTTATTCAATTATTGATTGTATTTATTACATGGATCATCAGATATTGAGTTTGGACAAGCTTTCATGGGCCCTGGCATCTCCAAAGATCTACCTGCCACCAAGTGGGCGGTCCTCAAAAATACCAGCATGTAAAGGGCATTGTCTGGTGTGTTTCTTTGTTTCTAGTTTGTTAATGCTAGATTTAATTATTTTAAATCAACAGTTCCCATGCCTTCTGGAAGTGTGCCAATCGGGTCAGATGTACCTGTATAGATGAAAGAATAGCATAGATATAATATTTCACCAGATAAGCTACATATCATACTAGTTGTGGTAAAGGTAGACTTCCAAATTTTTGCAACATTGAGGATTTTATCTGTCTATCTTAATTTTTTTTTTTTTACTTGTGTTCTAGGTCCCATGGGGAAAAACAATTATCCTAATTGGAGGAAAAACTGAACCATCTTCTGAAAGAGTCTCAGGTTCAGTTTTGATCTTATTAGTTAATTATAACGGGATATGTTACATTGACAAATTTATTTGTTTACCATCACAACTGAGCAAACGATTATCAAAATAAGAAAGTAATAATATAGAAATATTTTCAACTAGATTGATATGTTGCGTGCTAAATTTGGTGCAATTTCAAAGTCAATTAGGCCATCCATCAAGCAGATTGAAGAATTAATGATTCTGCTTTGTTGGCACTTGATTGGTGACTATCAATTCCCAATTTTCACTGGATTTAATACACAATTTATCTAACATGTCTAGAATTCTATTATTATTATTTTTTTTATTTTGGTTCCAATTTTGTCATGACAGTTGTCAATATATCCCTTCACAATTATGTTTATCATAAAAGAGTTGCTATGGCATCTCTGCTCTTCTAATTGTTTATTATTTCTCTTTTGCAGTGTGGTCATTTGACATTGAGACAGAATGCTGGTCCCGCTTGGAAGCAAAAGGTGAAGTTCCGGTAATTTCTACTGAACCCACTTTTATAATTATTAGAAATATGAGCTTTAATTAAGATTCCTAATATTTTTGTTGTCGGTCAACTGGGCTGTTTTGCAAATAATTTAAATAACAGGTTGATTTAGCAAAAAAAACTATACTTCATTAAGGCACATAGGGTTTACAAATAATGACAACATTAGCATTTTCTTGCACCAGAAAATTCTGCATTTATGGAAGTTGCCCGAGTATCTCTCTATCTTGAACAAAAACCTTTCAAAAAGTGAAATATCATCTTTTAATCTACTTTCATAATGCAGTGCATTGTCTCCAGACATCCTGGAGGTTTGAGGCAGGTTGTTTTAATTGTTATTTGCAATATATTGATAAGTTATTTGTTTCCTCGTTTCTAAATTTTTTGCTCAGAGTGCCAGAAGTGGCCACACAGTCACAAGAGCTGGTCAGGTTTTATTTTTGTTTGGAGGTGAGAATTCAAAGGGAAAGAAATTAAATGACCTTCACATGTTTGATCTCAAATCTTCTACCTGGCTTCCCTTGCGTTACAAGTAATTATTTTCATATTGTCCTTTTGTTTATCTCTTTTAATTGAATAGCTAAGTTCATTTTCTCTTTTCTATGGGGAAAAATGATTACTAAAGCAGTGGCAATAACAATGAGAACAAACAATAAGAATCAAGTAATAGATAGAAGGTTATTTCATGCACCTCTAAAAAAGAATAAAATGCAATGCAGTTGGAACAGGAAATTCTTATATATCAATAGTATCACATGTAGTAATATCCTTTATCATTTTCTACGACTCAACTTATCAACTTCCTCTTTTATACTCGGGTAATGGTTAGATGTAGTTTGTGAAATTTTGGAGAAACAATTTCATGTTTTATACGGGTTCATGTGACATTTCTTTTGTTGGGAGGGCAGGGGGTGTGTGTGTTTATATTGCAAGGATATGCATTTTGTAAGCTTGTAGGGTGTGCATGAATTACTAAAAATTAAGAACCACAAAGGGATAAACAATGACGACAATTTGATCTGGTTTTTAGAACACTGTCAAATTTACAATATTCTAGTGAGTGATATAACAAGTTTACAAGCAATTAATTTTCAAATTCCAGTCACTCTTTCATTTTGTTTTATTATTTGACACTAAAAATTTATTCAAATTTTAGAGGAACAGGACCATCTTCTAGGTCGAACCATGTTGCGGTGCTTCATGAAGATAGAAATCTTTTCATATTTGGAGGACACTCAAAGTCTAAGACCTTAAACGATCTATATTCTCTTGACTTTGAAACGGTACATCATATTTTAGGTCCCTGGTTTTTCCTTTTTTGGAAAAAGAATTAGCTTGCAAAAAAAGTAAGCACGAAAAAGATGATAGCGTCAGTTTCCATGGTAGGGAAAAAAAAAAAAAAAAACTGGCCTTCTAATTTGTACCAAGGGAGAAGAAAGAAGTAGAGTCCATGAATCAATTACAAATCATGCTATGTCTCAGTTGTTTTTTTTATTACTAAAAGAACATGGGCGTATTTGTAGATTGTTCAGAGGGATGAAACACGACATATTTTGACCCTTCTTTTAAGTGACCAAACTGCAAATTTGTTTAATCTTGGAGTCCCTTCTCCATTGCTTCTTGGGCATGCACATTACTACTAACTAATATTATTTGTTATATTGTTCAGATGGTGTGGTCAAGAATAAAAACTAGGGGCATTCACCCATCACCTAGGGCTGGTTGCTGTGGGGCCCTTTGTGGAAATAAATGGTATATTTCTGGGGGTGGCAGCAAGAAAAAGAGTACGCCTGATAAGTTATTTTGCCTTTCTATTTTATGATAGTTAACGAAATCAGACGATCATTGTTATAAACTTTGTGAGAGGTACAACTTGAGACCACTAATGGCAGTCTCTCTGGCAACAGAAAAAGAAAAATAATATTTTCGCTTCTGTTTATTTTTTTCTTGATTCTCTTTTTTCAGGACATGCTGAGACCCTTGTGCTTGATGTTGTCAGATTTGAGTGGTCGGAGTGTGTGACACCGCCTGGTTCATCTATTACTTCAAACAAAGTACGTCTATCTTTTTTCTGGGAAAATTTCAGATGTACTCCTATAAAGCCATGAAATATCCTGTATACACCTGCAATCTGAGATACACCATCTGCATCCCGTATAAAGAATAGATTCCTGCAAGATTCTATTCTTATCATTTGGCCAAGCTATCTTTTCCGGATTCTCTTGTGTTCTTGGCTTTTTTGGAGAAACATAAAAATAATCTATCGAGTACATGCTGGTCAGTTTCAAAACAAAACAAGTACAAACTTGAATGCTCATTTAGCCTTTTGATAAAAAGAGAAGGTTCAAGTCCGAGTATAAAAGCTGGATTAGTCTTATCATACGGGAAATTCCTTGTCTCTAAACTCTTTTGTTGGTCTCACCTCTAACCTATTTTTGTTTGTCATTATGATTCAATTATGTTGCTTGACAATGCAAATTATAGCAAGGTGTTGACATATGGGTTCTGTTTTTTATTGTTTATTTTTTTATAATTATTTTAACGTGTTTGTTCTTCTTTTGCTGTCGATGCAGGGCTTTAGCATGGTTCCGTTGTGTCAGAGAGACAAAATTGTTCTTGTTGCTTTTGGAGGAAACAGAAAAGAACCATCAAATAAGGTTAGAAAATTTTGCTCTAAATTCATTAACATATGTGTGCCCTCTACAAGTTTCAGAATTCTATGATAATCATTGTAATTTCATTTCAGAATAATATTTTATGCACCGTAAGAATTCAAAAGAATGGTAGACCCTGATGTTCTGTCTGGTACAGGTAGAGATACTGGTGCAGTTCCAAAACAACCATGCCATGAGCTGGCGGTCCGCACCTGATACGGACCGATTATCTTACCAAGATGAGTACCCATTAAGCAACACAGTGACCCGTCTGTACTCCTTCGACTCAGTGGCAAGGCATAGCCTGGCATCTGCTGTACAGGATCCAGAAGCTTCTGGAAGGAGGTCCTTCTCTGACACACTGGTCGAGGTTGGTAATGGAAGTGGAAGTGGAAATGGCAGTGTTTCTCTCAGGAAGCAGTTTTCACAAGAGGAAGAGAGTAGTTTGGCACAGAAATTGCTACGGCCTCTTGATGATGAGAAATTTAGGGGATCATTTCAGGTTCTATTTTTATCCTCACAAATTTTAGCATGCAATTTTCTTTGAGAAACACCAAATATTGGTTCATATTTGGTGTGTAAATGATTGATTGCCCTGCTGAAATTCTAGGGTCTTTTAAAGCATACCTTTTATAGGTCTTGCTGAAATTTTGTGGGTGCTTATTTATTTATTTTTTTTATAATATTGACCATTAATTCTTTTTCTGCTGCTGAAATTATTGTTTTGCTTCTAAAATAATTGCCATTTCTATTCAGAATTGTCATGTTAGTTAATTGATCAATGAGGTGCTATTGTGTTTTGCTATTTGGATTTCACATAAGTATACTATACTAAACCTTCTAATCATATACCTTATTGCCCGCATGGCCATACCTTACAGCAGTGCAGTATCTAATCTTAAATCTCTTTTGCAAAATACCTTAAAAAGGTGTGGGTAAATTTCCATACTACCTCTAGTGATCTAATTCTTTAATGATATTATTAGGCAAACAATGGGGTTTCAAATCCTTCTGAAGCCTATCAACAACATGATGCCAAAATTTCGAATTTAATCAAGAAGAACAACTTATTGGAAGGACAGTTGCAAGCCTTGATTGAAAGCAAAGAGACAATAGAAAAAGACTTAAATGTGGCTGTCATTGCAAAAGCTGAAGCTGAGAGGAGGCTTGAAGACGCTCTGAAAGAGGTACAATTGCTGAAGGAGAAGGTGTCAGGGTTGGAGCTGGCACAAGAGGAGGCAAATAGTTTGTCTAACTCGGTGCATTCTGACAATGTTAAATTGGAGCATGATGTGGCATTTTTAAAGGCTAGTTTGCATTCAACCCAAGGAGTTCTTAGAGGAGAGCGGATGAGAGCATGGCACCTTCAAGTATGATTTATAAAGGACTTGTTATAATATCAATTACCATGAAGCTAACTTAATTTGTTCTTACAATGAAGCTAACTGGATTTTTTTTTTTTTTTCTAAATTAGAGGGAACTGGGTCTCGTCAAGCAAAGATATCAAACTATGGAGAACAGAGCACCCACACCAAGGAAACCATACAATAATAACATGTAAACTACAAGACCCTCCCTCAAGTTAAATGTCTGCCCCCTACAAAAGTAAAGTACCTGATGGATATCTTCTACAAAATATGAAAAATATCCTACTTACATTACCCTGTGACCTCCCTTGTTTTCTCAAAATCTTCGTCCACCAAGTTAGACTGGATGTTTGAATGACAAATTTGATGATAAAGAGGTATGTATAATTGAGGCCAGGGGTGTTTGGAATATTTATTTTCCATATGTTGTACTTGTAGGGTAAACAGGTATTTGGATTTTTGGAAGGGCAAAGTGGAAAAGTTTCCTGCTGAGTTATTATGGTTAAAAATCATTGCCATCTAGTAGTTTCGTATAATGCAAGTGTTTGTCATCTTCTGTTAGTTTGAATTTTTTTTTGGTGTGGTGTAAATATCGGATTGACCACTCTGTAACCTAGATTAATTCTTTTCAGTTTATATTAACATTTTAGCAGTTAGACTTAAGGTGTACCAACCAGCACTATATATTCAGGAACAAGATGGTTTTTTTTTTTTTTTTTTTTTCCCTCGATAAATGAATGAGTTTGAACCAATGATTTGATTTGATTTGGTTCCATAGGGAGAGGTCAGTGAAACCGAACTAATGATGCCTTTCCAATGGGGATTTGGATGGAAGAGAGGAAAATGAGAGGAGAGGGCTAATGCTACCTCAAGGCTTTAAGGTGATAGAAAAAAAATAAGAAACAAGTGACAATATACAGTAAATTTTTGCAGGATTAATGCTACGTCCAATTGTTTTTATTGGAAAGTACTTACTATTAATTAATTAATTGATATAATAGTATATAATCATGTATTTCATCAGAGAGAGAGAGGCACCTTTGACTTGAGGATGATGAACCCTGTGCCGCTCACTCCATTATTAAAGAACATTAATTCCCACCTTGGTCTCTATATTAATTAACCTCTTTTAATAATTTTTGGAATCGTTGAAAATTTAGTAGGAATACGACCTAGCTTCATAAGTACACTCATTTCTGCACCTCCAAAGTGCCCACAAAACATTAATCCTAGCCTGTTCCATATCAGTGGCAGTGGATCCCAAATGCATGATTCCTCTTATCGGATCCTCCCCCAAAACAGCGGATCTTAATCCGCAATGACCGTATCAGAGTAGATCTCATTGGCCAATATATATATAATATAAAAATAAGTGGCATCTTTTAAGCTTCGGTTCAATCTAAAATTAACCAAGTAACAATTCAATTTAATTTGCATTTACAATTATTTAGATTCTTAATTAGCAACCAGATTTAAAAATTTGATTAAATCACAAATATATTAAAAACCAAGCAAAACGGAAAATTGTACATTATATTTTAGTAAAATTATAATAAATATAACTCAAATCAAACCCGAAAACTTTATTGTCTAGTTTTTGATACTGCTAATACAATTCCGTATACAGTTTTCAGTTTGTATATTTTCGCATTTATCAAAGGAAGTAGCTAATAGTGTCCAGCCCTCAATCCCCCGAAAATCTCCGGACTTTTTACACTAATCCTATAAACAAGTTCATTAGATCCTGTAATACTATAAAAACAATCCTATAAACAAGGAATTCACATCCTCTCCAATACCTGATAAGGGAATCTTTTACAATTACTAGATTTGAACCGTACTTTTTAACTTGGCACGAATCTCAAAGCCCAAAAATGGGGCCCCCTATAGTGACCCGAATCCCAAGCCGGTTGAGATTTAATCTCAAACCGTAAAGTAAGTGATCCTCTGCAATAATGGTGCAATACCTGAGAGGATACGGGTTCATAAACAAGTTAAATGGATGTTCTGTAGATGAAACCGTGTGGTCCCAGATGAAAACACGTGAAAGCTGTTAAAAACGCGTGACAGCTGTTGGGGACCACCTTCTGTGAATATACACATATTATCCTGTGAACATACATATAATATCCTGTAAACATACACATATTATCCTGTGAACATACATTTTGTACTTGAAATATGGCAGTTGAAAGCGTGTCAAAACTAAGTTAAAAAGGGAAGGCTTTTATACGTGGGGATTTTTGAAGGACTGCAGTCCGGAGAACATTACCTTTTCTCTTTATCAAAATGTAAGTTTAAACATTACAATCTTTGGTTTTAGACTCTTAGTTCACTTGTTTTATCTTCAATAATATGTTAACAATTCAGCCTTCATATATAATTTATCTTATATATTTTTATTAGCAAGTCAATACAAAAATGAAAATAAGCGAGTAAAAAAGATTTAATTAAATAGACATCTTTGGTAAAAAGTTTTATAGCTGCAGTAGCCGCTGGTTTTGGTGTAGGTGTCGGTCTTGCAATTGCTAATTATGTTCAATTTAATCTCTTAAACATTAATTTCATCAAAAAAATTTACATGTAGTGCAAACTACATATAATTAGACTTTCAATTTTGGAATATTTTATCAATTAAATTTGCATTTCTAATTAGAAATTGGTTTAGTCATCAATTGGTATTCTTGTTTTGGGTTTGGTTTAAGGTGCCAGATTAATGCTGCTTGAAGACGCCAGATTAATGTTGCTTACAAATTATTATGGGCTAAAATCAAAACGCTGTTAAATTTTAGAAAATAAGCAGATACCGATAATTTAACATTTTAATATATTTTCTCAAATATCTCAATTAATTAAGAATACTTTAAATGAAAAAAATAATTATTTGAATAAATAACTTTAAACAATATTGTTATAGGAATATAAAAACAACATAAACATTAAGCTTAAATATATAAAGATATGATTCGGTAAATCAAGGTGCTTAACGTGAACACAATATATTTGCATGAACAACAATGCGACTTGCATGAAACATGGGCTTTTTTTCATGTCAACTCGAGCCGCAAAATGTGCAAAAACTATATTCAGAAGACTAGTAATAGTAATGATATGGAGATGAAGCAACAATCAGTATAATTAATCTATGCATACACATGAATTACATTTCAGTAGAATATATATAGAGCTAGCAAATGATGAATGACTTGTACAACATAATTATTCTATGTTATTCATTTCAAACCCACATTTTACAATTTTGGAATAACAATAGTATTGAACATCTTAGACTGACAAGAGAAAGTGACTATTAACTTTATATTCATAAAGAAGCTTAATTATTCACATTTGGATAATAAACTATGTAGTATATATAATAGTACATTCCATATTTACGAAACTTTAGAAGGACTTGAGAAATAATGTCGGATTAGGGCTCCTGGATAGTCTAATATTACCCCCAGTGCCTATATTGTACTCCTCAAAATCTTCAATTACTACAATTTTACATGTGCTGTCAGCATCTGCCCATAATTCGAAGCCATAGTATTCGAGATGGTTTGATATACTATTCCCATATACGGATCTACAACAACAACAACAACAACAACAAAATATATACTTCCTTACCATAGTACTAAGGTTAACAGACACAATTAAAACAAGAAAAAAGGGTTGAAACCTGCAACAAGTAGGGTCTTCTCCCGAATCATCACAAATTTTCTCCTCAAGTTCATCTTTTCCAATTCCTTCTTTATGAAGCCATACCTGAAAGTTTCACATTTCAACCCAAATTTAATGAAGACAAAACAAAGTAAGCAAAAGACAAACAAAAATAATACTACTATTGGATATGCTAGCAATTTAATGAGTCTCCACAAGTACAAGAATTGCATTACCTCTCCGTTTTTTCAATGTTCTAAAAAGTTCAATGCAGATTAGCTAAAAACTTGAAAGAACTTGTTAAAATTGTCATTGATAAAGCCAATCTTCAACCTTTTATAAGATGGTTTGAGATCCATTAACAATGGACTAATTTGACAATTTTGACATTGTAAGAAATAATTTAAATTTTGAAATCTGAATATTGTAGCATGATCTAAATTATATCTCTATTGTGTGTATGAAATGTAATAGAAGCCTGGGCAGTTCCCAGATGGTACAATAAACCTTGCATTTACCTCTCTCGAGAAGTGGTGGTACGTCTTTGTCGGGAAGTACGAGTAATAAGGGGGCATATGCGGAACAATGTCATTTTGATGGGTCAAACGAATCGCCTTTGGTATACGCTCATTAAAGCAGGTGGCAAAAACAGCATTCCCAATTCGAGGCTGACCGAAGGTCATCAGCTGTACATCTTTTTCCTCACAATTCACCTGTAAACAAAATATATATATATAATATATATTCTCTCTCAAATATGTTTGTTTTGTATTAGTTTAATATTAAACAAGATCAATGATGGCATTGGCTGGTACATTAGCATACCCTTGTGGTGCAGTATAGCAATCAATTGATACCATACCAGGATGAGTTGGCACCTTCCAATGGAATTGGTCCAGCTGATGGCATACCAGTAAGTTTGGTATTAAGGTGCAGGTGTGCACCCTCACGGATGCTCTTGTAATCATCATCAACAAGTAAATGCTGATGTAACCTTGTCAAGGACCTGGCTATAGAAGCCAACATACCACTCAGGTCAAGTACCAGCCTATGAACCAGCAAGGGTACAATGATAGAGCAAGTACCATATTGCACATGGACTGATTGGTGAGTACTGAAGCTCTGAAAAAGAAAAGTACCACAAGATCTAGGGCACAAAATGACGCCAAAGCCCCTCCCATTGAGTGACCTGTAACAATTATGCTAATATTCCCGTATATCTTTTTTATGTTTTGAAGTGTGCTAAGTATAGCAGGTCGCAAAACTGTGCTCTGGTATGCTGTGTAGAATCCATGATGCACCTAGCAAGACAGAGAATGATTTAGTATAGAAATAATTAGTTACATTTTAGAAGAAGAAAAAGACTACAAATAATCTCATGGTGAAACAAAAACAAAAGAAAATTTACAATAACATCCATCAATCACATTTATTTAGATATCCACTAAACTACTTGGGTTTCAACAGTAATTGATGGTACAAACTTGATTTGCATTTCTTAAGTAGGGACTTAAATGATAAAAATAGTGGATCTTTTGCTATTTCCTCAAAATATACGAGCTTTTGCAACCCAAAAGTTTGTTCCAACTACAGACTAGATCAATTAAGAACTCACATTTTAGTTTAAACAAAGCAGAAACAAATAATTAAAAAGGTTCTGAGAAAATAAAATAGAAACCTAACCATTGCTCCTGGCATGCCGGGGTAATTGAGATCAAGTTGTTTCCAGAACAAATCTTCAATCCAGTTCCTTATGCTAAGTTACAAAAGCAGTATTTAGAAAGATCAAATAAATCAAAACATATTTCTGTTGTGTGAACTTGTTTGATACCTTTGTTCTTGAGTGCCTCTGAATGCAATAATTATTGAGTCCAGGTTATGGTCTACTCCAACAAAAGCCTGTACGAAAAAGAAAAAGAGCGACCCATTATCTAACTTGTGCAAAATAGTTACATATGGTATTTTAAAATTTCAAAAAGATCGTATTAGTAATTAAAATTACCTGTAAGCAGTTGTTGATGTCTACAATCACCTCCACCATTTCAAAATCCTGTTTTAAGCATCACACCATTAGATGATGAAGTCCATAATTAAAAATGGATATTTGAAAATAACAAGAATTTGGTGTAATAGCAGTTTGTGCGAGTGTGCACATATAATTAGATGGCTTGTTACCTTTATTTGATCACCACATCTTGCACAAGTCCATGTAAAAAGAGCTGATAAGTCAGAAGTGTAAACCTGAAATCTTCTAAAAGGATCATGGGATGCCCAATACAATATCCTTTATTTTAGGAGAAATTAAATTAAAGCACCTACTGCAGATG
Source organism: Carex pumila (assembly GCA_033356055.1). Taxonomy (NCBI): domain Eukaryota; kingdom Viridiplantae; phylum Streptophyta; class Magnoliopsida; order Poales; family Cyperaceae; genus Carex; species Carex pumila. The sequence continues at coordinate 281,716 of JARJHM010000374.1, forward strand.
AGTATTGAACAAGTATCTCTGCAAGTGTATGATTGAAGGCATAGTGATAGTTGCCATCACCACGCTGAATCTTGATTTCTGTTTTGTCAAACAAGTAATTTCTCTTTTAATTAATGTTTTATAATTTTGAAAATGAAACAAGATATCAATGGAAATGAGGACATTTTCTTAAAGTTAAGCATTATTTCATATCCATCAATTCTGACAACATCTATATATCAATGGAATGGAATTCTTATCTAAAATTAAAATCACTGTTATACTTGCAGTCAGTTTTTAACAAGGAAATTCAGAAAAGAAGACAAGGATTAATTACCTCTTCCACTAATTGCCGAGAACAATCCGACCAAACCAGCAAAAATTAGTACTACACACCGAGACTGGTGCATTCCTTTCCTTTTGTGGTTCTTCGACAAATCTGAAAGAGCCAACTTCTGAGATTGGCAAGCGAAAGCCAAAGCATAGCGATTTATACTCTACCACATTCTGACCACCGTAGAGTACTAGAGTAGATAAAAGGAGGAGAGGAGAGGGTCAATTCCGTGGATTTGCTGACTGATTGCTTTATCTCCAAAAGGATTTTAGTAAAGGATTAAAGGATAAAGAATTATTGGGTGTAAACGAAGCCGGATTATCCAATCCGAATCCGGTTGCTATCCGTATCCGAATTAAACTGGATCGGATAATTTTGAGTTATAGTGAAGTGCATCCGGATACGCACACGGGTCAAGGATGATAAACGGATCAGATACCTAGTTCATCCGGCTAGAATTGATAAGGCTCCGAAAATTCAAACTGTGGGTGTGAAGTGAGTAATACACGCAAAACCCCACCCCGCTTTAGCTGAGTGCGTATCCTCTGAGATATCTCATATTTTGCGTAACCGACGTGTCCGGTGCCTATTCGGGGGTGACGTAAGGGGTCAGTATTTTGAGCTTTGAGATTCGCGCAGAACGTATTGCAATGGTTGAGATTTTCCAAAAAGTCACGCAAAATATGAGATATCTCAGAGGATGCGAATTTGCTTTAGCTTTCCTAGACCTAATTCTATTACTCTGACCGTAATTTATTTGAAGCCCCAAAGCATCCAAGGCCATATATACAATTTAATTCTATTACTCTACTTCTACTTTTTGTGGTGGTCGTTCGATAACGAAGGATTAAGCGCTTAAAGAGCACTAAGGAACTGATGTTCGGTTGTCTTAATCCGTGAATAAAAACTAAAGAAACTAAAGGAAGGAGTATGAGTGTCTTAAAGTTCGGACAGAGAATTAAAATTCGGACAAAAGAAAGCTAAATAAAATATTCTTAATCTGCGTTAAGAAACCGATATTCGATAGAATTAAGCGGTTAAAAAAGCTAAAAAAAGCAAATTAAACCTTAAATCAATTCTTTGTTGCGAAACGGGAACTGTCAATTACCAATCCGGACACCAGTATTCTTGTGTCCATTACTCCATCTATCTCTGATCTTCTGTGGACAGTATTTGTGTATTCAATTAAGTGACTTTTATTTAATGAAAACACTTGGGTTTGATGCTTTGATCTCAGGCCATAATAACTAAACATAAATTATTTGTTTATCAATATATCTGATAAATCTACGGATGACAAGATTATCTATTGAATTCATTCGACACCATTTTCGACATATAGTCTACCTAGATTTTGTGTTCTATTGAAATTTATGATGGATTTGATTTTACATTTTGATATCCGTTTACTATCTTTATCTGTATTCGTATCTGCTCATGGGAAAACATATACAAATATGATATCAACATTATCCGTCCCGAATCCGCCTGGTTTATTCAGAATGCTATAACTTATGGGGTTCATTCAACAATAATAATAATTATTATAGAAAATATTATGAACAATGGCGTTCAGAATTAAACCGACATTTTTATTTATATCAATTATTTAATACATTTTACCATAAAATAATCAACTTTTCAAACTTTTATTAAAAATACCCAAACCGCAAGAAATTCTTGTGACTTGGGGCCTATATAGGGGGGGGCACAGTGGTTTCTCTCTCCTCACAATTTATTTTCTCAAATTTGCCTTCTCTCTCCTCAATTCCAAAATTTCTCCAATTTTTCTCCTCTCTTCTCCATATTTACAAGTAAGTCCCTATATTTTTCAAAATTTCATTTGTAGTGTAAAAATAATTGTAAATTAGTCCAATTAAGTTAGTAAGGTACCAAATTAGTATAATGTAGTTTTAATTAGTGTTAATTATTGTTGTACCCTAAAAAGTTGCCAATTGAATGAACGAAAAATTGGTAATGATTTAAAACACTTGGAAAATGCCAAACATTCATGAAATCTTCCCAAGATGAAAGGAAAAGGCATATTAGAATTTATGACAATATTCTATGTGCAAAACCATGAATTTTGATATTATACAGATTCTAACTCAAAATGATTAAGGAGTTATGAATTTTCAAAGTTTCTGATGACATGGTGATGTGGTGTTTGCAATACAAGTAATAATTCATAAATTGCACTCAATCGGCTACAAGTGTACAACCTTATCGAGTAGTACTTGTTATATTCCGAAATTTTAAAACAGATTAGTTTGCTAAACTGATCATTTTGCTTAAATAAAATTTTAATTATCATTCAGGTTTTAACTAATAGATTAAAAAGGAACCTAAAATTTTGAAATATAAACGAATTATGAAATTATGTACATAAAAATTTAGAGTTTAAAAATAGAATAAAATATAGCACTATATATTAAATTATAACTATTCGGTAAATTCATAGCTTAGAAAAATTCGTTACAAGTTCATTTGAATTTTAGAAAGATAAGAAATTGATTCAATTAGATTCATGTGAATAAATAAACAAGTGAATGCTAATTTAGAATATAATTATACGAAAGTATTCCTACAGATAAATTATAAAAATTTTTATGAAACTCGATCATGTAAGAATTATAGAGATTAATCGAATATATATAATTATATAAATAGATATCGAAATTATCCGAACTTAAATTTAAAATTTAATATTTGAAATATTATAACAAATATATAATAATTTTTACGAGACTTGATTCTAATAATTGTAACATAATAAAATAATGAAAGCATATTATGTATTAAAAATATTTGAACAATAAATTTCAATAATGTATGAATTAAAACAACGAATATTAAAGTTAATTATGAATTATAAACTCCAATCTCAAATAAAATAGTTGATTACACGTAACATGAAATTTCTAAGTATAATCAAACTACATTGATTTCCTTTAATTTATGCTTGGAGTAGTAGTAGTCATTTGATTTTGCTGCAGCACGGATCTTAAAGCAGTCCCATTTAACATAATCCCCTCTCCCTTCTCTCTCTTTGATCGCTCTCCCTGTCTCTCTCTTCGGTCCCTGCACGCCGACCCTACTCTTCTTCTCCTTCGTTCATTAATGGAGACGAGCGGGAGAGAGATCCCGCCCCTTTTTCTCTTGGTCGTCGCTGTCCCTTCGGTTGTCAGAGAGCGGGTGAGGCGAGATGGCCTCACCACCTGCTCGGTACGGTACTGGTGTGGTGTGATTCCTTCCTTTCTGGGTATTTATACATCTCTCACTCTCTCTCTTGGGCACTCCTGTTTTTCACTCTCATGTGCTGAGGCTTGCTTGATTTTTTTCCCCTTTGTCTCTGTTCTTGCTCGTTTCCTCTGATTTCTGTGAATTCCGAAACCCTAGATTTTGGGGTTTCTTGTGAGAGTGATTGAGTGCTCGTGTGACATTCTGAGGTGCTTGCCGTTGATTTTTGGGGGCTTGTTGACTTGATTCCGTTGCTCGATTTGCTGGCTGAAGGGCTAGGACTGTGGATTCTCGGTACCGGCCGCTTTTGATAAAGCCCTCTGTGATTATAGCTGACCAGTAAGTGAGCACCTTGATTTTGTTGCCTCGTTTGATTTTGCGTAGTAGGTGCTGGCTCGGGTTGTTGATTTTCCCGGCCAACCAACGAAAAATGCAAGCCGGTACACTTTGATTTGATGTTGTGACGTTTTGTGCTCTATTCTAGTCGTGTACCGGCTCTTCTCTTGTATTTTCTGGTACGGCTTTATACCCCTGATTTGGGGTGCTCTTGACTGATACCGTACCAGTACCTGTTCTGCCTTGTGCCTTGTTGTTCCTTGTTGCTATTCTGGCTTGTGTGCACCATGTTGTGATGTGTATCTGGTACCTGTTTTACTGTATGGTTGTTGATTGTGCTGTGGTTGCTTGTATGTGATGCTGGTACCAGTCGGTATTGGCCCAGTGATACTGCTGGTACCAACCTTGAACTGATAGGGACCCCTTGTGTGGTTGTTTGAATTATGGGGTTATTTGTGTATAATGTAGGCCCTTGTGATAATTAAAATTAAGAAGGGATTGTATTGAAAATATGCATATATTTACACTTGGGCCTTGTAAAAATAAAATAGAAGTTTCATAATAAGTTTTGAATTTAAAACATTTTCAAACTTGTACTAAACTCGTGGCTAATTAATAAAGGACGATTAATTAACAATGAAAAATATTTATTTGGCTTGGATTCGAAACGATAAATTATGCGTAGGATTAGACTAGCTATAAAATAACGAATTGCTCGACGTAGAATTAATTAGGAAACACGTAAATTAGATAACCATCTCCTTCTAAATTTTTATAAAACAAATTTTGTATCTAAATTATAAAATGACTAAAATATATTAGAATTGAATATTAGTTTAGTAATGATTATGCAAACTACATATTTTATTAAAATAATAGCATTAATTGAATTTAATACTAAATTTACTTTCGAAAAGAATCGCATTCGATCGGTTACGAAAATGAGAGTTAATTCAAAATAAATTAAACTAAATAAGTAGTTAGAACATGTTTAAAAATACCGTAATTCACAGATAATTATTTTGCGAATATTCTGACATTTGAAATTTTACAAGCAATATATCTTCAAATTAAATTATTAAAAACTATAAGTTAATGTAGATTAAAATTAGATTAATTTAAATCAAAGTGAATGATTAATATCTGATGAAATTATAAATTAAGATTAATGCTAAACTCGATGGCATGAAAATAAATAATTAATATATGAATAATCAGATTAGTCAGACTGACTGAATCGGTAATTTTTATAAAACTTAAATAATCGAGAATTTGACTTGCACATTAATTGGGACAAGAGTTAGAATAATTTAGTGTAGATATTAATTAGTTAAGTTACGTAATTTCAAATCAGCTGATCCCGTACGAGTCCGATCATTGGGTCGATCCGACTGACCCGCAGTTCGGAGCATACGCAGAGCATGCTGATTATTAGCGACAGAGACTCCAGCCCCCTCAGGTGTGGGATATCTGAATTATTCTTTTTGTGGGCATACTCTTACTGGTCGTTCCACCTGACCTGACATCCACACTTTATTTTTAAGTAGTTGCATTAAAACTGTAGAGCATGTTTATCCTTTTCTGCATTATAGGTAGAATTGCATAAACCCTGAAAAACTCGAATTTATTGTATTTTAAGAGTAGAGTAAATAAAAAAAATTATATGTATATCTTATTATAATATCAGATTATTAGATGTCTTCTTCTCGTAGAAGACTATATTATTATTTTACGTGCATATGCATGCATTGGTGAGAGCTGAGCAGGGCCGAGTGACTTCATTCCGTCTTGTGTCACTTGGCATGGGACGGTCCGATAGCCATTGAGTTGAGTGTCACTTGATTCTTGGATGGCCTTAGGATTTATATTATATGTACTAGTTGGAACTATATACATTTTCCGTTCATTTTACATTTTTACGTGCACCGATTCAAGTCCGGATGTACAAATGATTCCCCACCTACATTAGGAGCTACATGCCTAGGACGGGTTACCCCATCGGTGGTTCGAGGCCTCGATGGCGATATACGCTACACGGTTCGAGGTCGTGGCGTTGTGTTGCACGGTTCGAGGTCGTGGCGTTGTGTCGCACGGTTCGAGGCCGTGGCACTTTAGTGCTCCAGTTCGAGGCTGGCACTACTTTTTTTTATTTTTACGCTACACGGTTTGAGGCCGTGGCGTTGTGTTGCACGGTTCGAGGCCGTGGCACTTTAATGCACCAGTTCGAGGCTGACACTACTTTTTTTTAATTTTTACGCTACACGGTTTGAGGCCGTGGCGTTGTGTTGCACGGTTCGAGGCTGTGGCACTTTAGTGCACCAGTTCGAGGCTGGCACTACTTTTTGATTATTATGCTACAAGGTTTGAGGTCGTGGCATTGTGTTGCACGGTTCGAGGCCGTGGCACCTTAGTGCACCAGTTCGAGACTGGCACTACTTTTGATTAACTTATTTTACGACTTGCATTGTATGATTTCTCCTATTGGATATGTTTGGCTTATGAATCGTCTAGGTGAGATGACACACCGGATTTTGATATAACCATCGGCTAGGGTGCTATTATCTTATGGCGTAATGCTCGATGTCACTAGGCAACGTATATCATTGCACTCTGATCACTGTCCTTGGATTATATTGCTGGATCTTGTGATCCTATTGGCACGGCACGGGGTGATTTACTTTATCCATATTATTATTATTGTTATTGTATTTGGGCACACAGTGCAAGGAGTACTGGATTCCGACTTGATTTATATCCGATATTACACTTTGATTTTATTTTGGGTTTATTATGCATGTTGGCATAATAGAATAATCGCATCATGACATCATTCAAAAGTATTATAATTTATATTAGATATTTATATAGGTTCACACATGTGCATATTTTAATTGTATTCATTTTATAAATAAAAGTGCTTTGACCGTAGAGGATCTCTAAGGGAGTAATTCTGGGTCACATACTGGGCGATTCGTTGCTCACCCACAAGTTGTTTCGTGGGTTTTAGATACAAGTTCTGGCGGTCCGCAGCAGGAGATGTCAGGAGCTATCCCCGAGGGCCACACCACTTGACCTAGTTAAGGTTAGGCTTTTGATTAGGTTTACGAATCCTGTATTTCCTGTGTTATATATATGGGCTCGATAGATCATGTATCCCCTTCTATAGATGGTGTTATTTGGATCCGGGATGGATTGAATTATATGTTATGTATGTGTATGTTTATTTATTTGCTATGTGACTGATGCTTGATATTTATATTATTTTGCTTCCGCTGCTGTTTGATTTATTATTTATGATTAGCCTTGCATGCTTAATGATTAATTAAGCATGAGGCGAGGTTGATCACACCTTAATCTAGAATTTCTGGTTTGGGGTGTGACAGTATTTAGGGATTCTCTCCACAGAGACAAGTTGGAATATTAAATCTAACTTAACAATTTAATTTAGTAAAAGAAAATAAAAAAGGTTTTTATTTGTTCAAAAGATTGGTTTGATTGTGATTAAACTGAATTAAACTAAAGTCTTTCAAGCAAAATCTAATTTTTAACAAGTATTAGAAATTAGGGTTTCTTAGGGTTCCTATCCACTAATGATACGACTAATTGGTTTATAAATTTTGTTCTAATATTTATGAAGGCACAGTTGGATATTGTAGGTACAAAGTGATATATCTATATTAATACCATCTTTAAATTAGAATAAACGTCACCTCTCGGTACTTGGCTACACTAATTTAAAGTCATTAAGTTCTTACTGTCCCAATTAATTCAGAAAACCATCTTTCACCTCTCGGTACTTGGCACAATTTATCTAAACTATCAGGTAAAGCCCGTATAAGATAAGCATCACCTCTCGGTACTTACCCTATCAAATACCCTATTCTTTATGGTCTGGACCTAATATTCAATTTCTCAATTGTAAATACCAAATCCTAGGATTTCATGCAATTTCGATTAAGTCTTCACAATCAATTGAAATAAAGAATAGATCATAACAAAGAAGAAGAATATATAAAATAAAACCAACTAAATCACAGCAAAAGTTTCAAGTACAGCTCTAATCAACTCCAGAAAAGCCTTTAGCTAGCCATGGCTAAAACACAAATGAAATCAAAAGAATAAAAGAGTTCCAAAGGAAAGAAAATAATAAAATCGGTTGATCAATGATCTATTTTTCCTTCTTCTCTCTTCTTACTTTTCCTTGCTTTTCCTTGTTCAAAACTAGAAATTCTCTCTCTAAAAAACGTCCTTAATTTATTCTACAGGTCACCTTTTATACCCTTCTCTAAAACCTAGAAATAACTAACTAAAAATAGCAAATTCGGGCTCTGAACCACCTTATTACGGGCCGCAATGAATGGAGGCAGTTAATAGACTGTGCAGAAAAATCTGGAGAGGTCATTGCGGGCCGCAATGAGTGTGCTGGAATGAAGATGCTCTGTGTTGGAGAAGTCATTGTGGGCCGCAATGAGTTTGGTTGCGGGCCGCAATGGATGTGCAGAAATGAAGGGGCTCTGATTTGTTTGGTTGCGGGCCACAATGAATGTTAACAGTTGCTCCAATCTTCGTGCTGACTCACCCGTTTTGTTCGTTAAGCTCTAAACACTTGATTACCTGTAAAATAAACATAACTAGGGCAGTAACTTGAACTTTTGGACATTTCTAACCTAATCAAACCTAATTTAAACAAAACTTGGCTTAATTTACATAACAAACCCTAGGTTTCAATAGATACAATTTCGGCTTATCACATGGCAGCCTCTGAGTGGTGCTAGCTGTCACTGGGTACGCATAGCATTTCGCTAGGCAACGATGGGTGCACACTAAGAGCTGCCAAGCATAAACCTGACCCCCAGGGCCCACTGTCAGCCCCTCAGAGTTAAATTTCGCTGAGGATTGGATATAGGTGAGCTCGATGCATTGTAAATGAACTATGTACACCGGATGGCAGTGCAACGGTGCAGGATACACCCTGACCAGCCATATCAAACAAGGGAAGTGCTGTATTTAAACTTAGCGCCTTTGGTCCCTTCATTTTGCATGCTCTTGGAGCACTATGAGCCATGCCATTGCCTCTTGCCCGGTCTATGATGCACCAAGCTCACCTGTGTTTTAACAAAGGAAAACGTCGGGTTTGAGCCGCTGACAAGCGGGCCCCTGAACTCTAACATCTCCTTCTCCCTTCAGCCGTCGACCAAGCTCAATTTTGAGCTCTGAATTTGTTGAAATTAAAAGGAAATTGAAGGAAAGCTTATGAGGGATTGAAAGAACTACCTTCCCCCTCCTCTATAACCAACCCTCGGATATTATCTCTTTCTCACAAGCTTCAATTTGAGCTGAGAAGAGAAGAAGGGTAAAGTTGTGAACTTGAGATAGAGATGCAATCAAGCTTTGAAACTCAATAGGAATGATAAATAAGCATAGACGACTCTACCTATGCTCTCAATTTGAAGTTTAATGGACTTAGAAAGATGAATTAAACAAAGAGCACTAGCTCAGTTCCTGCCATGGTTGAGAGCATCAAATTGGTTATGCAAAGGGTAAATTGGACCTTAGAACATTATAATGGAGTTAAATCGATGTTATCTATCAACTTAATATGCCTTGAAGCACAATAACCAAGAAGGGCACATGTTAAGCTTTAGAATGGCTTGGGTCCAATGTAACTCAGCTTGTTAGCTGCTAACAGCTCATCCTGGTCCCCAAGACACGTGCCCAGAGCACCTGAGGTCAGTCCAAAATAGGGGAATCTATCCCTGCACAATGGAGTCATGCAATTAAGCTTTCCTTCTAGAAAACCAGTAAATCAAGGGCTGCCATGCCATTCAATGCCTTAATGATTGATCTAAGGGTCCAAATCGATCCAACTCATAATTGATGACATGTTAAAGTATAATTGGGTGATCCCTTGCACAGATACACATGGAATGAAGCCAATCAAGCTGAGGCATTTGATCAAGCACCTCTGGTCAAGATACCTCAACCAATGCAAAACCCTAGCCAGGCTCATAGCCTATATAAGGGCACCCATAGATGAAGACATGGACACAAACAGATAGAGAGATAGCCAGACAGAGACATAAAAATAGGCAGATACACATTGTAATACACACATATACACAAACTTAGAGTTCTCTCTCTCTCCATACTCATGCCTTGTGCTTTTGTTCCATTTCTGTAAGTTAATAGGTATAATCCAACATAGGAGAAGCCTTGATGGCTATATGATGTATTAATTCCCTTGATGAATAAAGTTTGTTAAAAGGATTTCTATTCCCTTGTGTACTTTTCTGTTATTTCAATGTGTTTTGCCTTGATCTCTTCATTATTTTTGATCTGATTAATAACTTTGCCATTTTGAAGCATAAAGGAGAGAGCTCCATGCAATGGCATGGAGCTCAATGATCAAAATTTCCTCTTTCCTTTTTCTTTCTTCTTTATTTTTCTTTCTTTTGCTCATGGATTTAATCTAAAACCTTCCTTTAACCTCAGATGGAATGGATGAAAGGTAAAGATGTGAATGTTGAGCTTTACAGTTCCATTTGCATCATAGCTCTTTAACTATATTACTCAAAGATTAAAGGGATGGATGAAATAAAAGAAATGTATAATAATTAACTTTTTAATTCCTTCAAAATAACTTAGTTGAGAAGATGTAGCTATTGAGCTTTATAGTTCCTTTCACATCCAATCAAATAGGGTTATTTTGCAAAATAAGGGATTAAAAGGTCAAAAGAACATGTAATGAACAGGTACAGTCAGGTTGAGCCTTATGGTTTCCCTACTGTCACCTTTGAATGGGCCTATATGCACTTTGGAACCTAATCTCAGAATTAAAACATGTTGTGATGCATAAAAGTCTAAGTTTTAGGGGATATTTGTGTAAATAGTGAAGAGAGGAGGGTTTAGTTGCATATAAGCATAAGTTATGCTGATCTTAGCTATGTGCATACTTCCTCAATGATCCTTTAATGATTTGCCCTTTAAGAATGAGATATAATACCTATAAAAGTGATTTTCTAAAGGACAGGGACCTATCTACAAAGTTACAGACTCTGACAGCCTATATTCATGTAAAAATAATGTTTCTTACAACTTGGAGCTTTGATTTTGATCTCTTTCCTTAACTGATGCCAATACAGTGGCCTTAGACCCTTGAAAACCTGTTATAAATTCAAACCAGAACTCATGTCATGATTAAAAGACCTTGTACCAGTCCCTGGTACCATACCAAGCATGGACTCAGTACTCAATTGATTTAAAAGTGCCACTGGTACAGTGAAGTTCATTGAAATGTGTACATATGACTCTCCCTGGTAAATCTGACATTACAGATCATTTTTTTGACCAAATTAAAAAATGGACTTCACAGTCAAATAAAGCACATTAAAACACAAAAAATTAATATAAAGTTTGTACCAATTGGACTTTCTTACAGAAAGTTATGGACCTTCAAAATTCAACTTTTAAAAGATGAAAATTCTGTAAATAAACTGTCAAAATGAGCTCCAATGTCCCTGATACTGTTCAAACCGTTTGATTGAGTTACACTGCTCAAATATAATATGAAATTTGGAACAAAACATCTTGATATATATATCTTTGATTCTATAAAATAAAAGTTACACATCTTATATATGATTCAAGAGAAATTAATTCACAATATTGGAAGATATATGTTCTTCACATCACTTTAATCCAAAATTTAATTCAGCATAAATTAATGCTCCTAAGATGATTTAAATCCTTCCATATGATGTATATGACCCTATTGAATGCCTAAGTTGACTTGAAATCCTTTGTGCCACCTATTGGTACCCAATCAATACTAAAACCGAAGCCATGAAACCCAAATTGTACTCAAAGCTTCATCAAAGGTCAAATTGACATCTCCAATGTCCTCTGTAACTTCATACGGTCCCAAATAGCCAATCAATTAAAAGAAATCCCAAAGAAATCAATAAAAATCGATTTGCAAACCAATTGGTACCGATAGATACTGCAGATACCCATTATGTCGCCTCCGATGATCACCGGCGACCGACAATGACATCAATGTACTCTTGGCAACCTCATGATCATAACCATGTACTTGGCCGGCGCTGCCGTGATCTAGATCCGCTGAACCCAGTTCATCGGGGATGAACCCTAAACTGGAAACCCTCGGGCACGATTCTCAAAGAAAAGAGCACTAATCTTGAAGCATCTTGCTTGATCTAATGAACCAAATTCAAACTGAAATCCAACGGCTCTCTGACAGCATGGGACCCATTTGTCAATTTAAATAAGCTTCCCTACACTAATCTCAAAGCCCAAATGAGTGGTATCTGTGCCTTGCACATTAATTGATAGCCCAATATGTATCTTGAAGGCCCAAAAGCCCAAATCTCAAAGCTCTGCACCAATCTTAAAGTCCACATGTGACCAGAAGATTTCTTTTTGCACATAAACCCCTCTGTTTATTAAAAATATGCAGAGAAGCCCCTATAAATTCACAAAAAGGTCCTTGTCAGAATAAAACTTTCCCAAACAAGCCCTTGAAAACCCAATTTACATTCCAGACCCTATCAAAAGCCCAAATCACAGCCTCAGGCCCCTAAAAATTTACAAACAAGTCCCTGGAAATATAAAACTCTTACAAACAAGTCCTTTCAAATCCTTTTTGACCATAACTTTCTCATACTAAGTCCAAATCAACTCAAATCAGTTCCAAATGAACCCAAATGCAATCCTCTATAATTCTAAACAACATTTGAACATATCCATGTCCCAGCTATAATATGAAATGACCAAAATACCCCTCTCTTGACATATTTTTATAAAAAAAATATAAAAAAAATGATATTTAAATGCTCCTTCCTAGACAATTGCAAAAACCCGAACGGGTATGACCCGTTTTACCCGACCCGTACCCGTTACCCGAGGTACCCGTACCCGTGCCCGGGTATAGGCGGGTAAACGGGTACACGGGTACGGGTTTGAGACGGACCGGACTCAAGGATTTGGAAAAAAACCCGTCCAACCCGTACCCGTCTTACCCGTACCCGAAACCCGCCTACCCGCACCTGTTTTACCCGTACCCGCACCCGTTTACCCGTGTACCTTTACCCGTTTACCCGTGTACCTTTACCCGTTTACCCGTGTACCTTTACCCGTTTACCCGTTTTTTTTTAAAATTCAAAATTCAAAATTATTTTGCCGCCAAAAAAAATAGTATTAAAAACAGAAAAAAAAACTAAAAAACAGAAAAAACAATATTAAAAAACGAAAAAAACCCAAAAAAAATAAAATACCCGTACCCTACCCGCCCTACCCGACTACCCGTACCCGAGGTACCCGTACCCGTTACCCGAGACGGGCACGGGTTTGAAACGGGTATGGTACACTCTTTTAAAAACCTACCCGACCTACCCGTACCCGTCTACCCGACTACCAATCCTACCCGTACCCGCCCTACCCGACTACCCGAGCCGGGTATACCCGAGATACCCGTACCCTACCCGTTAGCAAACCACTACTCCTTCCAAATTGAAAACACATAAATAATATTTCTCATGTACGTTCTCATATTTTTAAATATGAAATCCATGTTTTCATGCACATATCATGATAACTGACCAAAAAGAAATCCAAAGTCAAATGAGAACCAACCACATGATCAAAATAAACAATACATGAGCCATTTTTATCCCCATTATTCAATTCACAACCCATAGACACAAATCCTAGAATGCATGAGGTGTTCAGTCTGACCCGAAAGGTCTTTCTTATGTAATTAACAGCGGAGGCTTGCGCCCGTCGAGAGTTAAACGTCCTCACAATCGAAAATAATAAAACCTTCGACAACTGATCATGAATGTAGGTTGTCACAAGGGGTGAACCAGAAGGAATGCAGAAAGAAATTCCTAGTGGATGACTTCCCCTAAATTCGGTGACCTGCTCATGGACCAGAGCACTAAACCCAGTTAGGAGCATTTCCACTCACCCAAGTCAAAAATCTGCACCGTTAGCTAACCTGACGCCATGCAACTTTCTGCGCCCTACAATTATATTTAGTTAGTTAAATTTATGCTAATTAGTGTTAATTAGAGTTAATTAGGATTAATTAATGAAGGTACCAAATTTAGTGGTAATTAGTGCTAATGTAGTTACCAAAATTAGTTGTAATTATTGATAATTAAGGTACCAAAGTTAGTTTTTGTTATACCTTAAAAAGTTGTCAATTAAATAAATGGAGAATTGGTAACTATTTTAAACATTCAAAAGATGCTAAATATGAATGAAATCTTCCCAAGATGAAAAGAAATGACATATTAGAATTCATGACAATATTCTATATGCAAAACCATGAACTTTGATATTTTATGCAAGTTCTAACTCAAAATGGTTAAAGAGTTATGAATTTTCAAAGGAAATGCTGACATGGCAGCCTCTGATTGGTGCCACCTCAGCCTGGGTACCCTTAGCATTATCCTTAGTCACTCTGGGTGCAAAGTGGGGTATACTAAATCTAAACCTTACAAGCTGGGCCCATTGTCAGCCTCTCAAGGAGAATTTCGCTGATTCCTAGAGATGGGTGAACTCAGAACAAAGGAAATGAGCCTCATGCACCGAGATGTCAGTGTCTCGGCTCACTATGTGCCAAGCTCAATCAAAATAAGGTCTGATTAAAACCCCGGCGCCTCAGCGCGTTTTGACCCCTTCGATCTATATATGCTCGGTGTCTCATACTCCGTGCACAAGCTTATGCTTGGCTCACGCTGTACCAAGCTCAGGTAAGAGAAGTGAGAGATCAGAGAAAGAAAACTGACGTATGGGTGATAAGCCGAAATTGTATCTATTGAAACCTAGTGTTTGTTATGTAAATTAAGCCGAGTTTTGATTAGATTAGGTTTAATTAGGTTAGAAATGTCTAAAAGTTCAAGTTACTGCCCTAGTTATGTTTGTTCTACAGGTAATCAAGAGTTTGGAGCTTAACGAAGCAAAACTGGTGAGTTAGCACGAAGATTGGAGCAACTGCCAACATCCATTGCAGCCTGAAATGGAGTCATTGTGGCCCACAACCAAACAAGTCAGAGCTTTCATTTCTGCACAGTCATTGCGGTCCGCAAGGACCTTTATTGCGGCTAGTAAGGACCTTTATTGTGGCCCATAAGGACTTTTATTGCGGCCCGCAATGAATGTATTGCGGTCCGCAATTAGGTCGGTTCAGAGCCCGAATTTGCTATTTTTGGTTGGCTATTTCTAGATTTTAGAGGGGGTTATAAATATGAACCTGTAGAACAGATTAAGGACGGTTTTTTAGAGATAATTTCTTATTTTGAAGAAGGAAGAGAGAAGAATGGAGAAAAGAGATAATTGATTAACGGGTTTTATTATTTTCTTTCCTTTGGAACTCTTTTATTCTTTTGATTTCATTTGTGCTTTAGGCATGGCTGGCTAAAGGCTTTTCTAGGGTTGATTAAGGCTGTACTTGAAACTTTTGTTATGATTTAGTTGGTTTTATTCTATATGTTCTTGTTCTTTGTTATGATCTATTCTTTATTTTAATTGATTATGAGGACTTAATTGAAATCGCATGAAATCTTAGGATTTGGTGTTTGCAATTGAGAAATTGAATATTAGGTTCAGACCATAAGGAATAGGATATTTGATAGGCTAAGTACCGAGAGGTGATGCTTGTCTTATATGGGCTTTACCCAATAGTTTAGATAAATTGTGCCAAGTACCGAGAGATGAAAGATGGTTTTCTGAATTAATTGGGACAGTAAGGACTTAATGACTTTAGATTAGTGTAGCCAAGTACCGAGAGGTGATGTTTATTCTAATTTAAAGATGATATTAATATAGAGATATCACTTTGTATCTACAATACTCAACTGTGCCTTCATAAATATTAGAACAATATTTATAAACCAATTAGTCCTGACATTAGTGGATAGGAACCCTAAGAAATCCTAATTTCTCATACTTGTTAAAAATCAAATTTCACTTTAGAGACTTTAGTTTAATTCAGTTTAATCACAATCAAACCAACCCTTTAAACAAACAAAAATCTTCTTATTTTCTTTTACTAAATTAAATTGTTAGGTTAGATTTAATATTCCAACTTGTCCCTGTGGAGACGATCCCTAAGTACTACTCGATAAGGTTGTACACTTGCAACCGGATTGAGCGCAATTTAGGATTTATTACTTGTATTGCAAACACCACATCAATGGGCTCCACTAGTCAGTCTCTCCCTCTCTTCCTTCTTCCCTTTCTCCTCTTCTCTGATGATGGAGAACGCCGATTCCGGCGAAGCAAAGCTCAAACCATGAAATTGAAAGCACAGAGAAGCTTCTTACCTCAAGACGATGCTATTTGAACGGTTAATTTGGAAATAATGGTTCTGGATAACTTGAACCCGAGATACTCGAATTGTAAAGCCTTATAAAATTAGAGGTAATGAAAGGAATTCTGAGCTCTCTGAGTGCTTAAAGATGATCGCTGGAGGTTAAATGAAACCTTTAAATGCTCAATTTAAAGAATATATGCCCAAATTGACTGCTAGCACGCTTGTATGCACGAAAGCAATGCACAGTATATCCGAAAATGGAAATTGAACGTTAGAAGGGTCTGACACCCGAATTAACTTCATATGCATCTGTTAATACACCTGTATAACAAGACAAGATAGAGGAATCTTCCTTTCCACACCTGAGGAGAGGCATGACTCCAAATCACCCAATCTCAGCCCTTTAAAAATATGAAATCAAGGGCACTGATTGCTACATCCCATGGATAGCCAACATGGCATGAATTGATTGGATTATAGCTCTGCAAATGACACCATAAAGGCTGGAGCTCCAATCCCAAGCATTGAAATAAAATTGAGGCAAATTAAGGGTGTTGATGCATGCCAGCATAGGCTCAGCTAACCCAAGACCTCTCCTGCCTTCAAGGCTATATATACATGATCAAATGAAAAGAAAGAGAGACAATTGATATACCTGAGGAGTCAAATACAAGCTATAGCCACCATATACACACATACTGGTACACATACATACCAACAAGATTGAAAGCTAAAATCCTTCTTCTTCTCTATTGAAATTAGGTAATCAGAAGGGCATAAATACAATGTAAGGCCTCAGAGGCCAATTCATGTAGTTTGATTTGATGAATAAAGCATGTTTCTCCTTGAATCTTGTTCTTTTGATCTTTTCATTTACATTTTCTTGTTTCTCTTTGGTTCTGGTCTAAATCATTTACTTTGAAATCATGTAAATACCTTTAAAAACATATATAAGCATTTAAAAATCCAAAGCTTCACTGTTTTAATACAAAATTCTTATAAAAAATCACATTTTAGCCTATTTTTCTGATTCTTTCTTCTTCTCTGCCTCCCTTAATCATTTTATAAATTAATTATAGGAAAAAATGAGTGTAGTGAGCCAGATGACATCCTTGCTCATTTAAACCTATGATTTCTTTACAAAAATGATTAAAAATGGGAATCAAGTGACTTTAAATAAAAGATAAACACACAAGGGCTATTCAAAGTGAGCCAGCATGGCATCCTTTATAGTTCTCAACCTAATGATCACTTGAGAGGGCCTATTTGCAAATAGAACTTGAGAAATAGTAAAATCATGCTGCAAAAATAGCTAATTTTACTATTTTGAAGGGTTTATTTGCAAATAGTGAGAAACTAAGGTCCAAAGTGTAAAAAGACATCAATCATGTTGCTACATGTCATTTACATCTTTGAATCCATGAAGTTGTGATGATAATGCCTTGAAATCAAGTGTAAAGGTGCCAAAACATGATTTTCAAACATTCAGGGGCCTCCCTGCATAATCTAAAAGTCCTGACATGTTTCAAATATTCTAAAATGATGATTTGATGAACTTTTGAGTTTTGATCTTCCTTTAATTTGATACTGGTACCAAAACAGTGGCTTGAGAGCCCTTGAAATGTGTTGTAAAGTCAAGCCAGACCCTAAAGTGACTTGTACCAGTCCCTGGTACCATACTAAGCATGTCCTCAGCACTCAACTAGCTTAGAAGTGTCACTGGTACAAAGGAATTCATTGAAAAGCACTGTTTTGACCTCTGTTGACAGATCAGCTAATTCAGATCAGTAGAACGACTAAATCGAAAAATGGACTTCACAGTCAAATAAAGCACATTAAAACACACAAAATTGATATAAACTTCATCCCATTTGAACATTCCTATAAAAAGTTATGAGGTTTCAAAGTTCAACCTTTTAAAATATAAATTCTATAATTAAATTGACAAAATTACCATGGATACCCCTGGCTCTGGTTCAATCCTTTTGACTGATCAAATGGACTCTAAAAAATTCTGAAATTTGGAACAAAAATCCTTAACATATACATCTTTGAGTTTGTGAAATAAAATATGCACATCATACACATAAATTTTGAGAAAATGAATCAAAAGAAATTGAAATAATAAGTTCAAATGTGTTCTTCATAAGACATAATCTATTTCAGTCCAAACCAATGCCTTGCTATACTCAAATAACTTTGAAATGGTCTAAATGATATCTCTAAATGTCCAATTAAGCTTTGAACCCTCTGTACCAACCTTTGGTACCAATTTGGTATTGAAACCGAAACCACAAAACTCAAATCATGCTCAAAACTTCTTTAAATGTGAAATTGATGCTTCTAATGTATTCTATAGCCTCACACGATCTCAAATGACCAATTAATTAAAAGAAATCACAAAAGAATCAATCAGAATCGATCTGAGACTCAATCGGTACCGATAGGTACTGTAGATGCCTATCCCGTCGCCTCCGATGGCCGACAATGGTACCAATTGACTCCTGACAGCCCCACGATCACAACCATGTCCGTGGCCGAGATCAGCCAAAATCAGTTCATCGAAGATGAACCCTAGCTGAGGAACCCCTTTTGCACAAATATTAAAGCTAGAGCACGGACTTAAAGCAATCCCTGTGATCAATGAACCAAATTCAAACATCCAACGGCTCCTGACAACATGGGACCTTCCTGTTAGTGATTCAAATGAATTTAAATAACATGGCACCAATCTTAAAGCTCAAATAAATGGTATCCATAATCCTGCACATTAATTAATGATCCAGTACACATCTCAAAGGCCCAAAGCCCAAATCTCAAAACCCATTTAATTAAATCATCTCTGCACCAATCTCAAAGCCCAATAATCTCAATCCAATGGCTTGTGCACATCTCAAAGGCCCAAAGGCCCAAATCTCAAAGCCCTGCGCTAATCTTAAAGTCCACATGTGATCAGAAGATCCCTTTTTGCACATAAACCCCTATGTTTATTTAAAATATGCAGAGAAGTCCCTGTAAATTTACAAAAAGGCCCCTGTCAACATAAAACCTTCTCAAACAAGCCCTTAAAGGCCCATTTTATAATCCAGACCCTATCAAAAGCCCAAATCACAGCCTCAGGTCCTCCAGAAATTACAAACAAGTCCCTAGAAATATAAAATCTTTACAAATAAGTCCCTTCAAGTCCTTTTCGACCATAACTTTTTCATACTAAGTCCAAATCAATTCAAATTAGTCCCAAATGAATCCAAATTCAATCCTCTATAATTCCAAACAACATTTGAAAATATCCATGTCTCAGCCATAATCTGAAATGACCAAAATGCCCCTCTCCTGACATATTTTTATAAATAAAAAACATATAAATGATGTTTGAATGCTCCTTTCAAATTAAAAACATATAAATGACATTCCTCACACATGTTCTCATATTTTTGAAATCCATATTTTCATGCATACATCATGGTAACTGACCAAAAAGAAATCCAAAGTTAAATGAGAACCAACCGCATGACCAAAGTAAATCATACGTGAGCCTCTTTTAGCCCCATTATTCAGTTCAACCCAAATAGGCACAAATTCTGGAATGCATGAGGTGTTCAGTCTGACCCAAAAGGTCTTTCTGATGTAATTAACGGCGGGGGCTTGCGCCCGTCGAGAGTTTAAATGTCTCCACAATCGAAAATAATAAAACCTCCGACAACTGATCATGAACGTAGATTGTCACAAGGGGTGAACCAGAAGGAATGCAGAAAGAAATTCCCGGTGGATGCATTCCCCTGAGTTCGGTGACCTGCTCATGCTCACCTCAAAGAGCCAGAGCACTGAACCCGGCTGGGAGCATCTCCACCCACTCACACCCAGAGTGAAAAATCCGTACCGTTAGCTAACCTGACGCCGTGCAACTTTCTGCGCCCTATAGTTTTAAATGTAATTAGTCATGGAGCATAGAGGCCAATTTCATGTAATTAATGTTAACTATGTTATTTTGTTGTAAATGTGGCATAGTTGTTAACACTAATTAAGGTATTAAAATTGGTGTCCATGCTCTCTAGGACTACACGCTTATGATTACTATATAAATTTCAAATGTAATAGGATTTAGTGTGCATGTTTTAGTTGTGTAAATCCATAGATTAAAGTAGAATAGTGTGTGTAAATTCTGGAGTTGGAGAAAGGAAAGTGCTCAAAATCCAAGGTGGAAGAAGAAGGCGTCATCTAAGGAAGAGGTTTCTCTAGGTTTTAGGTTATATCTTTCTTATTTAATTTCTTTTATTTTGTCATGGCTTTGAGTAGCTAAGTTTCTTCTCTCTAGGGTTTACATGTAATGAATTATATATTATTTTTATATTATATTTATTTTTCTTTTATGTCTATTTGAGATTTCATTATTCTTTGAATGTTATTCAAATATATCCTTGCATACATAGTTATGTCTACTATATGTCAATGTCCTCCACATACCTATAGGTGTAAGGCCATCATATATGATAACAGACGTATACGAGTAAGTACCAAGCACTTCGGCTAATGAGACTTGGTAGCGGTTCAAAGACTAGGGTTAGAACCTAGTGGGCTCTCCTGGCAGGATATAGATTAGATAGCATCTCGAATTATAATTAGGAATTTATTTATTACTTGTAATAAGTACTGTTTAGGGTTATTACTTAGCGAATAATAGGGGAATGTGATTAATTAGATTAGTGTGAGTGGTTTAATTATATTACATCTTGTGATAATATGAATTGTCACCCACAAGCCGACCTTAGAGAGCCTTTCAAATACGCATAGAATCGAACTAAGGCATCCGTAGGGAATAATAGTACTGGTATGCGGCTCTGTCTGGGGTGGTCTATACCGCATACGGTAGTGACAAAAGGTCGTATGCATGGTCGTTGATGAGCGTAAATTAGGTATACTTTTGTTGGATTTTGACGGTTCAAACCCATTGATTAAGTTTGTTGGGGTTTTGACTGTTCAAACCCATTTGTTTGCTTAAGATGCGGAAAGAACGTAAAACAAAATTTTACTTCTAACTTAAGCCAATGATTAAACAGGGTATGTCAGGAAACTTTCCAAGGCCGTCTACCTTCAGTATTCCTTTGGCATCAAAACCCAATTTAATCCTTTTACAGATCTACTCCATGATTGATTTCTAAAACTTTAATATACTTACCAATTAAATAGATTATTATAACATATTTATACCTTAATTCCAAATTCTAATTAGAATGTAGCAGAGCGAGAAGAGCGACATCTAGGAATGACTCGTCTTAGAGTATCAGACGTCTGATACAGGTTAGGCTTTTGATTAGGTTTATGAGTCCCGTATTTCCTGTGTTATATATATGGGCTCGATAGATCATGTATCCCCTTCTATAGTTGGTGTTATTTGGATCCGAGATGGATCGAATTATATGCTATGGATGTGTATGTTCATTTATCTGCTATGTGACTGATGCTTGATATTTATATTATTATGCTTCCGCTGCTGTTTGATTTATTATTTATGATTAGTCTTGCGTGCTTAATGATTAATTAAGCATGAGGCGAGATTGATCACACCTTAAATCCAGAATTTCTGATTTGGGGTGTGACATCCTTAAGGTGGTATCAGAGCTCAGCTTACCGTAATCCTCATAGGCTGAGCTGGGTATCACTCGAAGAATCTAATACGAAACATAGTCACATATTGATAAATTAATATATCTGAATACACGAATCAAAGGACTTTGACAATACTTTTAAATAAAACTTTGCATATAGATACTTAGAAATCAAAATCTACTCTTATCATACGTCCCCTCTCTATCGTACCATGATTTAGTGTAGCTACTCTACTTTTCAGTCACACAATTGACGACCGTCACCGTCCCTAAAATCGAAACAATAATTAGCGAATAAATGATTGGTATTATGGGTAAATAAATTTTTTTAGTTAAATTAAATGATGGTCGATGTAGTAAAATAAATTATATAAAGTGATTAAATTCTAAGATTATTAAAAATCTAGTCGAGGCAAACTTTCGAACGATTATCAAATTCATTAAGTGAAAGATGTCATTTTACAATTAAAATTTGTGAATTTAGATTTATGGAGTTATAAATAAGATCTAAAAATCAATAAGAGCAGATCAGTCCTATCACCAGTCGGTATTCCCGATATGGTAATAATTAACTGTGTATTTCATTTTGGATGTTACGATATCAAATACGCGCAACTTCAACATTCTACTAAGTCTAGCAGGGTTGATCATGCACCACGTCATAGTAAAAGGTGAAAGTCAGATCGTATGATGCAGCTATCCGAACGACGTATCCTTCTTACTCGGAGGAAGGAAGCTAAGCACAAGGATTCTGATTACATCCACGCTCCAAGCAGGCCAGATGAGGGCTTCTGGATGGAGTGCATACATTGTATACACGATATTGAGTTAAGGGTAACGACACCCTACGAATTTACATACTACTGACGGAAGCTAGTTTTTCAACCCTATGAAATTTAGAAAATCAATTAATTTCCTAATTTTAAATTATTTCATCACTAGTTCTAAATATTTTCCTAAAAGCTTCAGTTAGGATTTCCGAGAGGATTTTAAGTGAAATTTTTCTTTAGGATCCCCTAACTTTCTAATTCGTATGATTACTTCTAACTCATTAACGAGCTACAACCTATATTGATTGTAAATATGATTAAACCCCTTCCCGAAAAGTAAGTCGCAAAATTGCCTATCATCTAACCGTTTGACCTCTACCTAACTAAAGTTTTCTTGACCATGTATATGTGATTTATCAAGATTAACTTAATAAGAATCAAAGCCTTTTTTTCCTACCATAAACTATTGAGTTAGGTTGACTCAGTATAAAGTAGTGTAGGTGGTGGAGAGTTGCACAGTGTCAGGTTAGCTAATGGTGTGGGTATATGTATGGGTGGAAATACTCCCGCATGGGTTCAGTGCCTTAGTAGTCTCTAGGACATCGGACTCGGTGCATTCGTTGTTTGACATCTCCCTGCTTTCCTCTTGGTTCACCTTTGTGATGGACCTACGTTCATGATTAGTCCACCGGGATTTTATTATATATTTCGATTGTGGAGACATTTAACTCCCGACGGGTGCAAGCCCCCGCCGTTAATTACATCAGAAAGACCTTTCGAGTCAAACTAAATGCCTCATTCATTTTGGAATTTGTGCCTATTGGTTGTAAACTGAGTAATGAGGCTAAAAAGGGCTAATGTATTGTCATTTATGGTCATGTGATTGGTTCTCGATTGACTTAGACATGGTTTGGACATTTTATCTTGGTCTTATGTGCATATGAATGTGTATTTAATACTTTCAAGACATGAGAATATGCATGAAAGCATCATTTGTATGATTTAAACTTGAGAAGACATTCAAATATCACTTCTATATAAAAATATGTCGAGAGAGAGGCATTTTGGTTATTTCAGGTTATGGATGAAATTTGGATATGTTCAATTACTACATAGAATTGTAGAGAATTGAATTTAGGTTCATTTGGAACTGGTTTGAGTCGATTTGGACTTGAAACGAAGGAGTTATGACCAAAAAGGACTGAAAAGGACTTGTCTGTGAAGTTTTTTGTACTTTCAGGGACCCATTTGTAAATTTCCAAAGACATGAGGCTGTAATATGAGCTTTTGACAGGGTCTGGAATGCAAATGGGGTTTTTAAGGGCCTATTTGAAGAGGTTTTATACTATCGGAGGCTTATTCATAAATTCCTAAGGGCTACTCTATAAATTTTAAATAAACATAGGGGTTTATATGCAAAAGGGATTCATCTGGTCACATCTGGACTTTGAGATTAGTGCTGGGATATCAAGATCTGTGTATAGCCCTTTGAGATTTGCACTGAGCTTTGGATTTGAATCAGTGGGCTTTGAGATTGGGCTTTTGGGCCTCAACAAGCGCATTGGACCTTATAGATGTGCAGGGTCAGGATTTCATCATATGAACTTTAGGATTCGCACAAAGGGTTTAAATTTGGTTTAGGATGCTGACAAGTGGGATCATGCCGTCAGCGGCCGTTTGAGGCAATGAATTTGAATATAGACCCTTAGATCAATTATCTAGTTTTGAGATCTATGCACACGCTTTGAAGATCGTGCTGAACTACCGACAGGCTAGGGTTCGCCTCTGACAAATCGTGTCTGATCGCCTCCGACCGTGACAGCGCCGGCCAAGTACATCATTTTGATCGTCTCGACATCAGGAATCAATTAGTGCCACTGTCGACAATGGGAGATCGCCGGAGTTGTCAGAAAGGGCTTCTACAGTGCAACAAAATATAGCTAGTTTGGGAACGGTTGTTGAAGCTCAAGGGAAAAGAGAAGAAGAAGAGTTAGCGGGCAGAGAGGTCAAAGAGCTCGAGCAGAATGAATTAGACTGCAACTGGGCCCAGGAGTTAAATAAAAGCCCAGATCCATCCAAGAGCAATTAGTTAAGAGGAAACCTCATTGTGACACGTCAGCTGCCAGGAAAACACAATCTGGCTGAGGTGTTGTGCTGGGAGCATTTACAGGATTTTACTCAATCAATTTTAGTAATTCCAGTTGCGTTGTAATCGCCTATGAAAGGCTAACTAGATTATGGATTGTATAAGGAAAATTATCAATCAATTTGAATAAAGATTCTATCTTTCTTGTTCTCAACGTGTCTTCTTCTATCTGAATACTTCCACAATTCTTTCACCTTTCCATTGTGATTGCTCCATAGTCATTACAAACAGCAACTGAGAGATAATCTCATTGCATACAGTAGATCATCGGTACCAATAGAGGCTTGATCCGATTTCTGTTAATTCTACTGTGATTTTCTTCAATTAATTGATCATTTGAAATCACAGAAGGGTATGAGAATCAATGGAAGTATCAATTTTACCTTTGGTTGAGTTTTGATCGTGATTCAAGGTTATAAGGCTCAGTTCCGTACCAATTTGGTACTAACGATTGCTATGGGGTTTCAAAGGCTGGTTCAAAGACTTAGAAGAGTCATTTAGACTATTTTGGAACATTTTGAACATTGCAGAAACATTAACTGTACCTGAATTGGATTCTGTCAAGTACAAAGTATATGAACATGTATATATTTCAGACTTTTGATCTATTTTCTCATGAATTTTGTACATAAGATGTAATTTTGATTTTACATGATCAAAGATATATGAATTGAGGACTTATATTTCAAATTTCATGAATTTACGAGCATTATTTTCCAATCAAAAAGGTACTCAAGCATGAAGGGCAAAACTGGTAATTTTACATCCAGAATTTTATTTTTGAAAGATGAACTTTGATAGGCCATGTCTTTGTGTAGGAAAGTCCAAATGCAGTGAAATTCGTGTCTATTTTATGTATTTTGGAGTCCTCTATTTGACTGTGAAATCTATTTTTCATTTCAATCCTTGTATTTATCAGAATTGTCAGTTTTATCAGGACAACACATTTCACTGTTTTTAGCAACTTATACTGTACCAGGCAAGCCATTTATGTGTTTAATTGCTAAGTCCATACTTGGTATGATACTAGAGATTGGTACAAAGTGTTTAGGTCATGGTATGGGTTCTGGTTTAGGTCTATAACAAGTTTCAAGGGTATAATACCACTGTTTTGGTACCAGTTCAAGGAAAATATCAAAATCAAAGCCTCAAGTTATAAGAAAACATTATTTCAACATGAATATAGGCTACCAGAGTTTGTATTTTTGCAGATAAGTCCCTTCTTTTTAGAAAATCATCTTTTAAGTGTTCTTTTCACCAAGATTTGGTCATAATCATTAGGATATCATGGCTTTAAGAATATGAGTGACTTAATTCAATACATACTGATGCATACTGAGGTACAATACCTTTCTGAAACATTTCTTCAAACACTTTACATGCTTCTTCGAATCTTCGTCTTCGGCACAGCAAGTGCACATGCATGGTGCTAGTTGCAAGGTCAGATTCAAATCCATTGTTGTTCATTTCTTTTATCATTTATGTAGCCAATTGCACCTTGTCATTCTCACAAAGCATCTTGGTCAGTAGGTGGTACGTTAACCGGTCTGGTTGGTACCTTGAATCCACCATCTTGGCATAAAGATTCATGCCTTCTTCGACCTTGCCATACCTTGTAAAGAATAAAAAGAAATAATTGTAAGTTGTGGTAGTTGGAAGGATATCTCTCCTGATCATCTACTTTAGGATGTCACTGGCGCCATCCAAGTTGCGGTTTTTACAGAAGCCCTTGACTAAGGAGTTGAAAGTGGATATGTTCGGTGAAACACCATACATTGGCATTTTCTCGAGCATGGCAAGTGCATCCTTAAATTGGCCACCCTCAGCTAGCGAATCCACAATAGGATTGCACGTGTAATGGTTCGGCTCAAATCCAGACGAACTCATCTCTTCCAGAAATGTCAATGCTAGCTCAGGCTGGCGCATCCGACAAAGACCATCTATCAGTGTGCCATATGTCACTACAGTGGGCTCCACACCACTCTGACACATCTGATCCCAGAGCTTTTCAGCCTTTTTGAGCTGCCGCAAGCGGAACCAGCCGTGAAGGAGGACGTTATATATCTAAACAGACGGGACCCACCCATCAGTTTTTTGTTTTTGCGCGATGAACTCAGCTGCATGCCGTGCATGACCTTCTTTGCACAAGGCATCCACAAGGAGATGAATCGGGTCTAGCTCGAGCAGCTCAGTCGGGGCAGGAGGAGAGGAGATGGATTCAGGGTGGCGAAGGATGAAATAAAGAGTGCGAATAGCAGAGGAGGGGATACCAGCGCGAGAGTACCAGCGAAAGAGAGGTGCAAAAGAAGAGAGAGGAGAGGGGGAAGAGAGGAGTAGAGTCCAGGCGAAGTGGAAGGAGCGACGCTGGGAGAGGAGGTCGACTAAGGAGGTGAGCAGGGGAGGGGAGAGAGAGGGACGAGCCCAAAGGGAGAAGGAGAGGATGGATGGGGGAGGGAGAGAGGAGAGTGAGGGAAGGAGGGAGGAGACGAGAGAAGGGGTGGGAAGGATATGAGAATCGGAGAGAGAGGAGGGGAGGTGGGATGGGGGTACAGTATGGAGGAGGTGTAGGATAGAGGAGATGTGTGGATCAGAGGGCTCTTCAGGTGGTGATGGGGGAGGAGGATTGTGGGGTTGGGGCGGGAGGTAGATGTGGAGGGGTTTTCTGGTGAGAGATCGGAAGGAGTCAAGCCACCTGAGGGACATCCGAATTAGTAGAGGTTTTAGAGGAACATCCAAATTAAGTTCGCTCCATTTTGCTACATGCATAGATGTACAGGCAGTGTCTAGACTAAAACCCTTCTGTTTTTAAATTTGTTTTGTTCTGGCCGGAGGAGCGCGGATCCTCTAAGATATCTCAACTTACCGGGTGAGAATATGCTGCGATCCTACAGGATCGCAAGGTGCTGCGATTTTAATTTTAACTCTTCATTTATTTATTCTTCATTTATTTATTACAGTGTGGAAATTTTAAAAAGAGAGAGTTTTTGTGTACGAATCTCAAAAAAATATAAACGGCTGAGATTAGAATCGCAGCAGATTTATTTCCCAACTTACCGATCTACGTGTATGGTTCTTATTCGGGGATAGCTCAGGAACCGGTATTATTTGTGCTTTGAGATTAGTACAAAACCTATTTGAACAGTTGAGATTTTCCAGAAAAAAAAACACTCAAAGTTTGAGATATCTCCTAGGATGCAAATTCGTTTTCTACTGGCTCTGCACTTTTGAGCCTTTTTTTTAAGCATTTCTGTACAACATATTTTCTCCATAAAACATACACTATTTTATATATTAATGAAGCAAATGAGAGCAAATAAGAACTTTGATTCTTATTTTTCTTAAAAAAATGATATTTTAAAATATATTTACTATTTATTATAATATTATTATATTTTTTTTAAATACTATTTTTTATAGAGAATATCCATTGAATCAAAGATTTTGAACTATAAAAAAATAAAAAATAGTGATTTTCTACTTGCCTAAAAAATAGTAAAAAATATTATTAAAATATATAAATTTTGATTTTCAAACCCATTTTACTTTGAATATCATGTTAAACGGTTTAGAACAGCTGAACTTAAATGAAAGATATTGACATAAAGTAAACATGTGATATCTCCATATTATATCTAGTTTACAGCCCTAATTCGCGCTTAAACTTGTGTTTTAAAGCCTATAAATGTGGACTTTATACTTCTATTTCGATGAAATGTGGTACTGCTATGTTTTGTTTGGTATTTTGCAGGAAAAAGGGCGAAAAACTGGTTCTGACTACTTTTCATACGGCCCATATGACATACCGTGCGGGCCGTACAGGATCTGCCCCACCACACAGAAGGTTCCACAGCAGAGGCATCAAGTCCCCAAGACAAAATACAGGCATATGGCCCGTATGGGGTTCCCTACGGGCCGTAGGACGCTAAATGAGAAAATCCAGCTGGAATCTGAAATCAGCTTAATTCAAGGAGGCGCGATCTGGGGCATTAAATGAGATACTCCTCACCAAAAAAAAGGGGATTCACCACTGGGACTTGGACAATTTTTCTTGGAGAAAAAGACAAGAGGAGGAAGAGAAGAAGAGAAGTGAAAAACGGAGTTTGCAACGGATCTTCGGATTTTCCACTGTTTTCTTATGAACTCTTTTATTTCTTGTTATTTGTGTTATCTTATGAACATGAGTAGCTAATTTACTTTGTTTCTAGGGGTAAGATGTAGTTTCTAGTTTGGTTTTGTTGCTTGCTACTTGGATTTTGTGTTGAATGCTTTGTTTTTACTTTGTTGAGTAGTATTTTGATTGCTTTATTTGTGCTTGCTTGAATTGATTAGTCATCTCTCTAGATGAATGCGCACATCTATGTGTTAGGAGCCAAGTCTATGACATTTAATCCAACCGAATAAAGTATATGAAGTAGGGTGAAACTAAGGAGTACCCGAAAGGTGAAACTTTCCTTGAGGCGAAAGTCCTTGGATACTTTTAGTAAACCAACAAGTAACTTAGATAAATTAGGCCAAAATGCGAAAGTTGAGGTTTAACGCATCTAAGA